>BSBN01001338.1:1200000-1786165 GCA_027924645.1 Cunninghamia lanceolata
AATACGTAATCCATTTGGAGAAATGACTCTTGATAACATGAAAGAACAAGTTCAAGCTTTCTACTTCCAAGAAGATGATGTTTCTGATGAAAAGCTTGATAGTATTTTCTCACTTGCTATCCACCTTGGCGCCAACAAAGCGAGGATGACTGATTCGGAGAAGACACTTGGCCTCTATTCAGATGATGTACTTGAAGCTAAAGGAACCATTCAGAATGCGCCAAGTGTACCTTTGGATGATGTCAAGCAGATAATGTCCAGATTCATTGAATGTCAAGCTTCTAGTGATGGATATTCACATGGAGACTCCTCGTAGGTTGATGACGTGTCGTCCTTATCTTCTTGGGAAGGCGTGCCTTCATTGCCCCCTTCATTTACTAAAGATGGCTTCTTTCATTTAATAAAATAGGAGTTTGTTATAACTACTTGTGATGTGGCATGATCTGGTCCGCTGGCTTGGTCGATCGATCTTGACCTTTCTTTCATTTTGAGGTCTATAAAAGGGCTCTTGTTGCTCTCATTTGTACGATTGAAAACTCTGAAATTGTTGCAAGAGCTCTCTGAGATAATATAAGACTCATTGTTTTGGTGACTCTATATATGTTTCTAAGTGTTGCATGGTTTGGATTTCTTCAAGCGAATAATAAGTTAGATTAAGTTTCCTTTAAGTTTATGTTAGTTGGTGGAAGGCTTTATTATTGTTTGTCGTGAAATCTCTATGTTCATACCATTTGTAGTTTGTGGCTTGCAAATTGCAGTGCATGGTTAGTCTGAACAAAACTCAACTTCAATTTGATCCCTATGTTTGTTGAATATTTCATAAGCATAAGTGATTTAAACATCTTGTAAAACTTTAAAAGATTGCATCAATCTTATGTAGTTGTCTAACTTCAAATTTGGTTGGATTTCACTCAAGCAGTAATTGCACCTTACATCTAGGATTAGATTAGTGTTTCTAAATCTTTCATATTTTGTTCCTTTTTTATTCATTTGGTTAGAGTTAGGATCGAGAGCGTCATCACAATATCATACATCATAAGTTGTAGTACTTAGATATTCCAGTATTTGCCTTCTTTTTCATTTGAATCAACTTGTCGAACAATTGCGTAAGTCCCTTTGTGTTTACCAACATAATCATACTCAGTCACTGAGCTATCTCTTACAAAATCATAAGAAAGGAACCTTGGAGTCATCTTGTTTGATCACTTTGTTCAGCATTCGAGAGGCTTTGCTCAAGAGAGAGTCAAATACTCTGTATTTTTGTAATGTCCCCTTCCTAAGTGATTTTCATGATGAGTAATTTAGCCTTTATCTCCCGAAGGCTAATTGACGAAATAAGGGAGACATTATTAAATTAATTATTTTATAAGGTTATTACTTAATTTGAAATCAAAAGGTAACCTTATATTTAATTAATTTAATATAGTGACTTAAAATACACATTAGATCATTAAAGTCACTAAAATAAAATAATAAGATTTTTCTAGAAGCCTCTTGAAGTGGGATTAAAAAAAAGTGTAAAGGAAGGGGCAAGGCAAGCTTCCAGGCATCCGACTATTATCATTTGCATTTGATGACTTCTGTGGAGCCAAGGGTTTCTGCATACTGTCTACTTGGTCTTTGGGAACGAAAACTCCCATAGATTAGCATAACTGAGGTGGTGAAATATCCTCCGAAGGGTTGCAAATTGGAAGGGATACTTCAATCCTTTCATTTGTGCTTAAATCTGAAGTATTAACCAAGGGTTTTGAGGTATTAATTTGCAGATCATAAGTTTTTATTGTTGGCTACTACAGTGCTGTGAATAGTGCCGCTACAGTGACATGAATAGTGCCGCTACAGTGCCGCGCTACAGTGATTGCTACAGTACGCTACAGTACCGCGTGAATAGGGCAGCTGGGAGAAGGTTACAATTTGGGTTTGGAAGGGACTCCTTTCCTTGGATATTGCTTGATTCTTCATCAGCACTTTGGGCACCATTATTACCAGGTTCTTTTTGTAATTATTAGTGGTTTGCATTGTTATCCCAAGCATATTGTTGTAGGTGATCATTGATATCAGACTTTGGCACTGTATTGCATAACCCTTGTAAACCAATAGATTTGGTATTTCTTAATATCATTGTGTTCGGGGATTGCATCTAATAAAAGAGTTATCAATTGTATGCCATTTGTTCAATGTAATGTCCTTCATTATAGCATCCCTTATCAGCATGTTAGATTGCATGCCAATTGTTTGACAAAATGCCAATTGGCTGTAGGTGTGCATTTCATGTCTAATTTTCATGTATATGCATCAAAAATACCAAAAAGAAGTACATTTGCATATTAGTTCATTGTAAGAGGCATTGTAAATATCATTTGCAAACATTCTAAATTATCTTGGCATCATTCAAACTATACCAAACAATCTAAAACACTAAAATCAGAAAAGAGAAAGGCTGCATACGAAGTGTTTGACAATATTCTTTGAGGTTCAAATCAGCAATATAAGGTCCGAAATAGCAAGGGATATTACAATTTTGCTCTATTGTTGACTTGTCTAAAAACAAACATCAACAATTCCAAGCAAACTCCAATGATTATCATGTGGATCGATGGGCATATTTGATGAAGTTCAAATTAAATTATGTATTTTTTATGGAGCCAACGGCTACCTAGGAGATGGAATCCAACAGCTAACTCAAGGTGCATTCGCCAAGGTGTAAGCTATATCTTTTAAACGCAAAAATTCATTTATTCAATGATTGCATGTGATCAAATGGATATGTAATGAGGATATTTGCCCAAGGATGGAGCATTCGCCAACATAGAGGCATTTAAAATGATCATAGGGAAATTAAATGCAATTAGCTAAGGATCGGTGGCCAAGGTATAGAAGAGCTATTTTAAATGCAAATTTATAATATTAATTATCCAACGCCATCTTCCATGCATTCGCTATGAGGTTGTTATGGAGCGATTGGTTTAGGAGAAGAAAATAAATGTTTAACTTCAGCCGTCCAAGAGGAAAGAAGATTTTAATTATTGTCAAAGCAAAATTCAATGCAAAGCATGCAATCAACCAAGGCAAAGGGAATAATTTTAAATGCAAATTGAAAATATTTAATGATTGTACACAAGCCGCCACCGCCCATGCAAGGAGAGTACATTGCTAGTGGATTGATCCATTTGGAGAAGTTATAATTCATTTAAAATAATTGAAGATTGTTTTAAATGAAAGGAATTGTTTGTAATTCATTTACAATTGTTCAAATTCGTTGATTCTCATTGGTGGAATTCAAATTTCACTTCAAATCGCCAAAGAGATGGATGCCTGTAATGTTCCATTTTTGGCACATTGATTTTTATGCGCATTATGCTTGTTCGTAGTCTTGTGAAGGCTATCCGACATGTTCGGAAGAACTCCGAAGTTCTTAGAGTGGTCGTGGTTCAGTCTGTAGATTAGTTATTTGGGTTTCTCTTGTGTTAATGGATTATTTTTCTATGGTATTGAGCTCAGTGGATGTTCAGGTTCACAGTGATGCTTTCTAATGTTTGATTGGGTTCCCGGTTTTCTCTCCAAGATTCTTGGAGTCATCTATTTTTGGAAAGTCTCTCAAAAGGCATCGTTTCATATCCCAAACCTTACAAAACATATTGGTTCAATTTAAATTACATTTGGAGGTCGTTTGGAATTTTCCGCAAAAATTAATATTTAATGAGCTATTTTAATTATTATTTTTACTTTAGCTCCTAGAAGTGAAAATAATTAATTAATACCTAAGTGTTATAGCTCATTGAAAAGGTTTTTAAGTGTTATAAATGTTAGACACTTAAAAAGGGGGCCTCACACTTGATATTTTATTATTATTTCAAAAAAAGGCCTTTCTGTGAGAAGAAATATGAAGAGATTAAAAAAAAAAGAAATAATATTATATTCTTCTCAAAAGGTTATAATAAGGGATGAGAGCTCATTTGAAGGGTTATGTTATGTTTTTTGGAATTTGATTGCAAATGATGGATTGAACCTGTGAGTTCTTCCATATTCTCTTGAGGTCGAAAATCCTCTTGTAGAATTTCTCTTGAGGACGAAAACCCTCTTGCAGATTGGGTGTGGTTTCACACAGAAATCACCATGGTGCTGAAGCTGGAGTTTGGAGCAAGCTCATTCAGAGTTTGCATTTGAGCTACACGGATGCTTGTTAATTGATTTGATTTTGTGTGAATAAGTTTGATCATATTGGGGTTTGATTATGCTTATGATTGGCATAATATTTTTGGAGTTTTATTGTTTTTTCCCTTGCTGGCCGTACACCCATGGCCGTACCAGGTAGAGGGACGATTCTGCATAAGGGTGTTTGGAGTTGAATGAAATCGATGCTTGATTGTTCCAAGAGTCTTGGATTTTATTTGCTAATTTTAAAATTCATTTCTGAGCAGATTTTGAAGAACTTTGATGCAGCTTGAAATTTGTATGAATGTCCATACATTTCAGACTCTTACCCTGAGAAGGAGTCGATTTTGGTCTGGGAAGTTTTATTGAATGTTTATCATAATTTTGGCTGGGATAATAAGAATTGTTCTTGGCACCAGTGTTGTCTAAAACCATTGATGAATTTATGCAGATTCATGAGCGTTAATGCAGGCCGTACACTTAGCAGAATCGTACCCTTGCAAATAAATGGATCACTCATTAATTGAAATCTCATTGATGGTTTGTACTTATAGCTGGTTGATATTAAATTCTATGGTAGGACTATTCTTCTCCAGGCAATTGAGACTCTATATTGTAATATGAAGAAGTCTTTGACAGTTCGTATCATTGCAGATCCGCCTAGCACAAGGACAGGCGTATGGTCTCCAAGTGAGAATCGCTTATGATTTGCTGATGGTATTGTTTGGGTTTGAGGTGTTTTGGATAGTTGGAATTATCTTCTTGTGTTGGAGGGTGCTATTTGCATGATTTATATTCATGGAAGTGGAGTTTTGGGACTGATGTGAAGAGTATTCATTGATGTTTTAATAGTTGCAGACTTGTGTTTTGTTACAGCAGTCCTAAGGCATTTTTTAACTGAATTTTCTTTCCTACAGCACTTCACTTATGGTTTAGCCTGGGGATTCCTTAGTATGCATTTTCAGATTAGTTTCCGAGTTGTGTATGGGCAGTATAGAATGTGTTTGATATTGTCAGTTGTGTGTGACTGATATCAGTTCTGATCATGTGTACTCACAGTGGCACTTCGACAGTATACAGGGCTGCTAAACAGTAGTAAGAAGGCTGAGATGTGTTTCCAGATTTGTCCATTATTGACGAACATGCAGAGATTTCCAGCTTGATGATTCATATCTTGTGCAACTTGATCATCTTTCTTGTGCAGGGTATAGTGTGATATTGATCACATTGTATTGATCTTTGATGATTATTGTATTCCCTCTTCTATAGATTTTAGCTGATGCTTTGCTCTCTATCATTTGTATTGCTTAAACACATAAGTACCCCTGGATGGTATACCGCCAATGTGGAGAAAAGAACCTTACTTGATTGTTCTCACCCACTGAATAAGTGGAGTATCCCCACTGCATAAGTGGATGCCTACTATATAGCGGATGAACGTATTTAGTTTCTTTGCACAACTTTGATTTGTAAACCAAAACATTGTATGCTCTCACCTCGCCCATTTGGGATCTTGGTGATCAGAAGTGTGGAGGAGTTTAATTGTGCTAACATTGGTTATCTTGTTCAATCTATTTTGGAAAAAATTTTGGGGGTTCTATGTTACAATGCCTATCCATGGAGGAGTTAAATTGAAGACTTGAACATCAATTTGGCATGTTACGATGCTATGGTATGTTTTCTTTCTTATTGATTTTAAGCTGATAATTCCGATTTTCAGTTTAATTAACAAAGTGATGACCCCTTGTTCATGTATGAAGATGACCCCATACAATGTGTGAGGTGATATTGTTCTAATATCTACCATTGAGCTTAATATTGCAGGTTTAGACAAGTATTGGGAGCTATTTGATTGATGTATTGAAGCCCTTGACCCATTGGTGTCACTATCAAGATAGTAATTGGGCTTATTACATCATTGGAGTGAGATTTCTATATGTTGCAGGGACTGAAATTTCATAACAGCGAGATATTCATTTTGTTTCAGGGCTTCTTAAACATTCTACAAAGATTCCAAGGGTTGGAAATTGCATAGGAACATCAACATTTGGCTTAGGAGTGAAGATTTGAGGGTTTGGAAGCCTATTTTCATTAGTTCGGTGAAAAGTTGCACCTTCAGCAGTTAGATCAGCAAACTGTCTTTTTATATCAGTCAATTATATTTTCATTTCCAAGGCTGTTTTGTTCAATCTTTGACTTGGAATCAATTGCCAAGTGTTTGTACATGATCCTACTTTAAGGAAGAGACAATTGGATGTCATTTTGATGTGGAAAACTTGATTTATAATGGTCTGATCTTAATATCAGAGTGACTGATTTTTGTAACAGCAGTGAATAAGTAAAGGCATTTGAAGTTCTATTCATGATATATTCATTGGTTGATCATAATTTCATGTCTATTTGATTGTATGTTGAATTGGGTTTTCATTTGGTGCAAGAAATCTTATCTAAAGTAAAGTACATTTTCAGTTATTTAAAATAAGGTCTCTTACATAAAATGTAATGGAAATGCTTTATATAACCATTTGAAGCAATACCCATATGAACAATAAGCCAATATAACAATAAACCAACATACCCAGTTCGCTGTCCAATGGAATACAAGCTGAGAATGGCTGTCACAGTAGTACGGAATGTGCAGACTCTTCACCCACCAACCAAACTCAATATATTTTGAAGATACATAAATGACAGCAGCAAATATAGTTTTAACACATTAGAAAATAGCTTGAAAACCCTCTAAATGCATTTGCTGGCCCTACAAACAAACCCACGTCCTGCTGTAGAAGGTGGTACGGCCTGCTGGAAAAGACTGCCACACAAACACTCAAAAGACTCTCCTCAAACCTCTAGAAACTCTGTATGCAATCTGCAAGAAGCTCACGCCCAACTAGAAGGAAAAACTCAAGCCAAATGCTTCCACAAATACCAATCAGCTCTTTCTATGAGGTATGGCCTGTCCTGGTTGTACAGCCTATGTAGGAGGAAGTTAGCACCACAAACTCCTCCAAAATCACAAATAAACCCTACAATGTGTTTTCCCATGTCTTCCAATAATTATAATGACAAAAACTCAAAGATATAGCTATGAAAACTCCTTCGCGACAAACTAACTTCGTGCAATGAAGCTCAATGGTGACCCCTGCAAATGAAGCCACTCACAACACCCTGGGAGTGTCTTTCAACCCCGCAAATGCTCTCAACCATGGAGGTTTCCATCTCCAAAGCTGCCGGTCTCCAAGAACCAAGCTCAGACTTAGTGAAATAAACCAATTTGTGAATCCTCAAATGAGCATTCATTTTGCCTTTTGTTTCTTCTCCCAAACCCAATGCCACTTTTGGGATTATAATAATATTTTGTTATTTCACTTTGCTTCCTTCCACTTCATAAAATATGACTTTATAGTTTATATTATATGTTCACTTATACTATAAAGTCACATTATACTTTATGCTACTAAGTTAAATATTTTAATTTAACTTAGGAAATAGATGTACCATTAAAATTAAATTCATTTGACCTTCGAAAATGAATTATGTTGCACCGCCATATTGATCAAATGAAAACAAATGAAGTCCAATTGATTCGCACTAACTCGCTCTAAGTCCCGAGCCCCTACTAAAAATAGTAAGTTCGGCCACGGGGTCCAAAACTGCACTGAAAAGAGCAATCCCAACATGGGTCCCCTAACCATCCATGTTAGTCTACAGGAACTGTAAGAACCTTGTTCTATTCTGTCCCAAAAACTCAGTTTGAATGGATTGACATTGTCTAAGTTCTGATTCCTTAAGTCTGTGTAATGTCCCCTTCTGGTAAGTCAAAATTTTCCTTAACCTTGCACAAAATTTCAGCTTACAAAAGAGAACATTAATATTCAATTCTTCTTTTCATATTTAGAGTTAATAACTAAGTATCAAACTCATATATTTTCCACAATTGTATTTAAGGCTTATAATCAGTGTTCCACGGAGTTTCCTGACGGGGACTTGGGGACGGGTTTTGGGGACGGGGGGACAAAGGGTTTCGGGGTTGGGGACGGGTTTCGGAGTCGGGGGGGCGGCTGGGTTTTGGGAGGGGACGGGTCCCCGTGGAACACTGCTTATAATCTTTAATTATAATCACATATATTTCATCTCTATACTTATAGTTATGATTCATATGAAGTTCATACATTTCATATTCATATTATTTCTCTCATCGTTCCCATGCATAATCTAAAGAGAGTTCTTGGTTAGCCCTATCATTAATCAACCTTGTCTTCCACATGAGCATGGTTTGTTAAGGCGTTAACCATCCCACACGGAGGCCCAAAGGTTTCTCCCAACACCCGGGGTCCTTCACCATTTGGCTCAATGGAACTTGACGCAACACCCGGCATTCTTCATCCCATTGAGAGTCACCAACCGTCGGGCACATTTATTATGAGCTCATAATACCATAGGCCCAAGAGCTTCACTCACACCCGGAGTTCTTCGTCTCTTGGCTCAAGGGACTTCACGCACACCCGGTGTTCTTCATCCACTTGAGGGTCACCTAGGTCCAATTTTACATCCTTAACTTAACCCCATACTCATGGGTTGATTAAAGTGATTAAGGATGAGGCTTCAACATCCTTTTGATTACATCATGAGTTTGTGAGCCACAATTTTATCAATTTGAGATCTTTACATCTAGATTCTTGTTCTTTCATGGAACCTCAATTTATTCTTATTGATAGCCTCATACTAGGCTTCATTGATAATTCATTTTATGCTTATTTTTGACATATAAATGGTTTCATTGCCTTATATTCACATTATTATCATATAGTTTATATCATTCATATTTACTTTCAAGCATGAGACAATTAACCAATACCTTATTTCACTACTAATCATAATTCATTTTTTTCTGCCATAATTATATTATTCTAGCATTATATTTCTCATTCATAATCATGAAATGCTATTTACCTATTGACATATCTTTATTTATTTAATTTCATTCCTTTCTAAGTTCATTATTTACCTTATACAATATATACTGAAATATTACTAACATATATTATACTATATATTTAATTACTTAATGAACAACGTACCTGTGATAGTTGCAGACTTGCCTTGGCTGCCCCCATGACTTCCTTGTGATATCTTCTTGCTGCATCTTTGATGAATTCTAATGTTGTTTCTTTTTTATTGCCTTTATTGACTTCATAGCTATTTATTTATTTCATTTTATTACTTCTTTCTTCCTATGATGATTTCCTTCTATCTCACAACCTTTATTTATTTCCCTTTCAAGGGATATGTTTGAAGAGGTATGTCTCTTATTATTTTTATTACTTTATATTAATTCCCTTTTGTGGTAAAACTAGTTCTAACCATACCTAACTCCGTTATCATAAGAGGATAGGTTAAAAGATGTTTATTTATTTTATTTATATTTACATTATATCATTTATATTATAATAAACGATATATGATATATTTTATATTATTTATACTATATCATTTATATCATAATAAATGATATATGTTTATATTATATTATTTGTATTTATATTATAATGTAAGATAATTATAAAAATATTCGTATTTATATTATTAGATATATTTATATATATTGTTATTTATAATATGGATATTATATTTTAATTATAATAAAATATTCATACAATAATATTATTTATTAAATAATATATAATGTATGTAATTATTTCTATTATCCCAAATAATATTTTACAAACCATCTTTATCATGTTCAAATCTTTACTTTAACAGTGTCTTGATATGGGGACATGACAGTCTGATATAAATTTCTGAGTGTTCTAATGCTAGTTTGAAAGATGTTTCAATGCCAAAACATAGACAATAACAGAGAAATGACAGATAAATGATTGCATACTCATATATCAAGGAACCCACTTGCAAATATGCCTTTATTGATCATATAATAGGTCTGATTACACTCTGTATACACTTATGACAGGTCTGATATAGGTTATATCAGTCTATTACAATCAATAAAATAAATCTCCAATTGATCAAATAACAATGTATGACATACCCGTGATCAATCCTTCATGAAGCATACAAGGTATTGCTGATATCACGATGAAAGATACCCGAAATGGAATACAAAAGTGGCTGCTACAGGACTGATGTCTGATATAGGATGCTAATGTGAAGTATGCAAACTGAAATAGCTCCAAACAATCCCACGAACCTCCCTCAAGGGTAGCACACCAACCCTAGAAGGCTGTGATAGCTTTTGGGAGTGCACTTAGGGTTTCAACAAGCCTCAACAAGCCACGATCTGCCCTTAATATGCAAAACCCACGTCTGATATGTATTCCACAATGCCTCAAAATGGTGCGCCAAACATAATATTCAACACCCACAAAGATATGTGCCCAAATTGCCAAAAAAGGTTGGAATTAAACATGAACCAGCAATGATATATAATCTGATATGTCCTCACAAAGTCCACGATTTCACCATAGAATGATTCCAATGACAATAACCTGCAAACCCTAGCCGTGGATGGAAATGGAAGAAATGTATCAAATAGACTTTCAAACTTTGATCAAAATGCCTATAATCTACAAATAGTCTTCAAACCCTAGCTGGTTATAATTTCTTCTCTTAAATAAGCTCAAATGTAGCTCCTAATGTGAAGCTACCAAATAATGCAGCCCTCAAGTGATATCTCACACCCTCAAGTAGCAATAACCATGAAGAACTTCGTTCTCCAAAGCCAATAAATCTGAAAACCCTAGGTTTCCACCTTCAAGAGTCAAACACTCCAAAACATTCAACTTCAATTTGTAAAATGATCAAATGATGCCTTTTCCAAAAGCTTTTGGTGACTTACATACTCTCTCCAAAATAAGTCGATTTCCTCATGAGGCTTTTATAATCATTTAAATGATATTAAATGCTTTTTTTGATGTTGACTTTAATATAAAGCATTAATTAGGCACCCACATAAAGTACATTTATTAATTGACTTTGAGTCATAAAGTGGCCCCAATAACATAAAGTTAAAATATAACTTTATAATGCACTTTATAATTAATTAAAATGACATAACTCCATAAATACTTATTATTTTTCCATTCCGTCTGAACTTGGAAGTTAACCATTGTATCCACTGTGCAACCAACTGCCTTACTAAAAATAGTAAGGGTCCCTTTCAAACATCCACTGCCTTACTATAAATAGTAAATCCCTTAAAACGGAACTAGAAACCTTTGAATATCAATGCCTCAGAACATATGAAGGATCTGGAGAGATAAACACTGACAACTGCCACCTAAAGAGCTCCATAACGCCCAAACTGGACCCTCTAATCCACCACACTAGCCTACGAGGGTCAAATGATAGACTAACCCTTCGAACTTTGATGCTCACGAAAAAGGGGACATTATAGGAACCCGCTAATATACTAACCCTAATCTGCAAATTGCTTAGGAAAGAAACATTACAAGGTGCTCGACCTATTCCATTTTGTATCACAATTACTCTCAACAACAGAGGGTGAGAAAATAGAAAACAGATCAGCAACAAAAGAATTGTATGGGAATAAACATTCACCCATACATGCAACATCGTTATACTTGCTGACTTCCATGTGTGAATTGAGGCAAAAAATGAATCTCTCCAATTCACAAGGCAAATAAAAATATGTTGGACAGCACTGTTGATCCACAAAAGAAGACACTTCTTCATGCAAATCAAACTGAAAAAATTCTAATTCCGACATACCTTCAAACTAAACCACAACATGTTGATCTTCTACTTGGCACTCACGTTGCTGCTCAATATCATTTTCACCTGTATGTTGAACCCATAGAAATGACTCAAATTCAGGCACAACACTAATGTCCCTTGTATTAGAAACATATTCTTAGTCACAAAGGAAAGTTTCATATTCACAAATGTCACTATTAAAACCTTGGACACTAAGCGGCCAGCATTCAACACCTTCAAATGTGCTCATACAATCACCGATATCAAAATCATGAGCAGGATTCAATTCAACATTCAAACCATCAGCACACATGTTAAGATCATGAGACACTTCATGTGAAGACTCGTGTTCTTCAAATTGTCTCTCTTTCTTGTCCATTTTATATCACTTTCATTGCTGCGAACAAACCAGTGACACCCTTCCTCATTTATTCCTGTATCATTTCTTTGTGGTTCATTTGAAACACAATCTGCATAGGGAAAACAACATACTTTACACCACATAACTAGGTTTTCATATGCATCCATATGATCACCATCTTCACAATCTAGGGCAAATTCATCAAACTGAAAGTCCGTGACTGTACCAACATCTATCTCAGATCGGCTATCATTAGGTGCAGCCACATCCACATCAACCCCATGCAAACAACTACTAACTGCTTCATCATCATTAACTCAAAAAAAAATAAGGCAACACATCAAACAAGAAACTCGTTTCTTGCTTCCACTCAAGTTCACTTACCTCATGCTTAAGCTGAGAGTCATTCTGGATTTCATAGTTATCATCTCCAACGGATGAACCGTCTAGCTGTAGGTGAGTGCATACACTGTCTTCACCATCTGCATCGCTGTTATACAATGCACCACCTTTGCATACTACCCTCCTTACCACACTGTCAAACTGATTAAATGTTGCATCAATACCACCATCACCATTGTCCACAACAAAGCCCTCAAATTGAAAATCAAGGCATGCATCATTATATATCTCGATCAGTTATCATTAAGTGCATGCACACCACTATCACCACTGACCTCAGGCTGGGAAACAATTGGCAAAGCAATATCATCAAATGACATTGCATCATATTGTTTTGCCCTTTTGACTAGAGACCCAACCTGACATATTGCACTGCTACCACCATTAATTCATCTCTTGCAACCTTATTGACCATGCCGTTACCCTGAATCAATGTATTGTTGCCCACCATGAGTTCATTTTTTACAATACTTGCGTTTGGGGACATCAACCCAGTAACAAATTCGTCCCTCACTCTTTCCATGGTGTCAAGACCAAGATAAGCTTGCTACATACTAACAGGCCTTAAATTCACTAGCACTGAACTCAACCCAACCTCATAAGACTCAAAAAACATATTAATGCAGTTGGGGACAGAAGGTTTGAAGGAATTCGAAATTTTGGGCAATGCAACAGCAAACCGGTGATTGTAATCCATGTTGGATTCACCCTCATAACTTCTGATAGTTGCCAATTACCGAACAAGAACAACAAGGTCCAGACTGTTGGGACTTGAAAAATCAATCCTCAAAATGCCCCATTTTCTCCCCAAGTTCCATTCCAATACCACTTGAACCTATAGTTTATAACCGATCAGAGATATTTTTCATAGGCTTTCATGTGTTTTCCATTTGAAAATACAAGGTAGGAAACTCAAAAAATTGGCTAAGTCCTAATATCCTAAGGTTACCTTGTGTTTTCTCCCTTTGTCGGAGGTCGGAGTTTTAGGCTTCCTCTTTCCATCGTGCTTTCCCTTTTGACCCCGAATATTGCCTAAGTGTTGAAATCCTAAGTGTTTGGCGGAGTTTTGGAGGTCGGAGTTCCTCCCTTCCATCTTCCTAATGGCAAGTGTTGCAGAGAAGGCCCGAGGGCCAAAGTCCGCTCTCTGTGATGAAAATTCTTCTAAGTATGGAGAAGTGTTGAGGAGCGTCGGACTTCGAAGTTGTGCAGTTTGGCCTTCTTCAGTGTAACGGTAAAGGGACTGGCCCCGAGGTCCGACAGATCTAAGTGAAAAATATTCTAAGTATCAAGTGTATAGCGGAGGTCGGAGTTCGGGCTTCCACCCTTCCGCCTTCTTTTTGGAAGACGGAAGGTGGAAGGCCCGACGACCAACCCCCGACAAGTAAATTTTCCTTAGGCATTCTGCCTTTCCTCAGAGCCTTTCGATGGGCACGCAAGCTGGCTGGCGGAACGGCGGAAAATGGACACGTGTCAGTATTGGAGAGCGGGATTTTCTTCTTTTCCCTTCTTTCTTTTGGTAGGGAGGAGGGAGGAGGTCCGACGGCCGACCCCCGGCAATTTCAAATTTGACTAAGTGTTTTGGAAGGTGGGAGTCGGGGATTCGTCTCTCCCTCTTCTGCAAGACAAGCGCAAGGCAGAAGGCCGAAAGGCCGAAGTCCGCCTAAGGTCTTAAAGAATAGTCAAAGTGTGGCAGACTTCGGGGCGTCGGAGTTATGATTTTCTTTCTTCTTCCTTGTGGAAGGTGAAATAGCGAAGGTCCGAAGGCCGAAGTCCGACAAGACCAATATTATGCTAAGTGTTGCAGACATCGGAAGGCGGGAGTTTCCATTTCCTTGTTTCTTCCTTTTGGAAGGTGGAATGTGGAATGCCTAAGGCCCGAGGTCCGATTTGGTGAAGGGAGATAAAGTGACAAAAGAAAAAGGCTAAGGCACAGAGAAACAAAGGCAAGAGGCCGAAGGCCCGAGGTCCCAAACTCCGATTTTTTGGAGATTGGTTTCCTGGCCTTCCAGACTTCTCCAACCACCTGGGAACGCGCCAACTACTTCCGGTGGTGCTATTACTGCGAAGTGGGTGTCCGAATTCAATGCTTTTAATGCAATTGGTGGGGTGTGTTGTGACGTTTTCACACATCGCCCCATTGCAAATGGGGACCCCCTCTTTTTTTCCGCTTTTGCCATCGTTGCTTTAGGATTTTGGTTTTTCTCTGGGTCTGTAGGTTTGATAGTATTGATTTGCCCAAATTTCGCCAAATTCTTGCTAAGAGGTCCATCATTTTGTCGGAAAATGTCTAAGTCCTTCACCCTAAGCATAGGAATCCATGGTAAATGGGCTATCAATCCACAATATGGGGTCTTTATCCGAAGTTTCAAGGGTAAATGAAGTCCCTCTACAAAGACCAGAAGTCTCTGTTCCAAGAGTCCAATCCAGAGTCCTAAACTTGCCTTAACTTGAACATTTCCTTGGCAAAATTTGTCTTAGTGAGATAAGCTCCTCAAGGAGAGAGAACGTCCTACTTAGTGAGATAAGCTCCTCAAAGAGAGAATGTCCTGCTTAGTAAGATAAGCTCCTCAAGGAGAGAGAATGTCCTACTTAGTGAAATAAGCTCCTCAAGGAGAGAGAACGTCCTGCTTAGTGAGATAAACTCCTCAAGGAGAGAGAACGTCCTACTTAGTGAGATAAGCTCCTCAAGGAGAGGGAACGTCCTGCTTAGAGAGATAAGCTCCTCAAGGAGAAAGAAATTCCTATTTTAGAAAGATAAGCTCCTCAAGGAGAAAGAAATTCCTATTTTAGAAAGATAAGCTCCTCAAGGAGAGAGAATGTCCTACTTAGTGAGATAAGCTCCTCAAGGAGAGAGAATGTCCTGCATAGAGAGATAAGCTCCTCAAGGAGAAAGAAATTCCTATTTTAGAAAGATATGCTCCTCAAGGAGAGAGAACGTCTTGTTTAGTGAGACAAGCTCCTTCAGGAGACTACCAAGGCACATCATCCATAATTACAAAGGAAAAATCCAACAAAGGAAAGCAAAGCCAAGACTTCATGAAATCCACGCCTTGGTGGGAAGGGTGCCTAACTCCAAGCAGAGAGAAAGGCATGTCAAGGAAAGAAATCCATGGAATTGAGAATCCACAACAACGAAATCCATGGACTAAGAAAAAGTGCGCTTAGGGAGATGAAGCCAAAAACAAGGAAAACTCATGGCAAGCAAGATGAAATCCAAGAGAAAATATTTTAAGCACCTCACCAAATCCATGGATAAATCTCAAGCAGCTCACCAAATCCATGGATAAATATCAAGCACCTCACCAAATCCATGGATAAATGTCTCAAGCACCTCAAAAATCCATCACTCCACCAAATCCACGCCTAGGAAGAAAGAATTCCAAGCAAGGGAAAAGGCATGACTTGAGAAGAAATCCAAGGAAAATATCAAAACAATTCTAAAATCCATGGACTCATGAAATGTACACCTAGGGAAGACTCATGACCAGCTCACCAAATCCAAGGAAAACTCATGACCAGCTCACTAAAATCCAAGGAATTAAGAATTCACAAAAACCAAATCCATGGATTAGTGAAATCTACGCCTAGGGAAAAGAGAATTCCAAGGAATGAAAGCAAATCCACAACTTTATGAAATCCACGCCCAAGCCAAGTTGAGTTGCTTGTGTCTAGGTCGGCCATAGAAGAGCTTAAGCAGCTTAATTCAAAATCAGATCTCTTCATTCCTAAGTCAGCCAACTAAGGTGCTTGTCCAAGTTGGCCTTACAAAAGGTAAGTTTCAAACATATTTATAAGTGTTGAACTCAAAAGTATTTCATTTCAAACAGCAAAGGCGGATTTCTTCACAAAAGGCAGACTTCTCCATCACAAAAGGTAGATTTCTTCATCAAAAACTGATTTCTTCCTATCAAACACAGATTTTCATATCAAAAGGGCAGTGTTAGCATCAAAAAACAGAGATTTCCAGACCTTTCTTCATCAAAATCAGACCTTTTTCATCATCACAAGAAGCAGTTTTCATTGAAAAGAACACAAATTTGTAAAGAAAAAACTCAGGTTTCTGAAGGAGCAGGTCAGTTTTGACCAAGAAAAGGTCAGATTTCTGTATAAGGAGGTCAATTTTGACCAAGTGCAGAGGCAGATTTCATCAAAAGGGGCAGAGTTTTTCATCTCCAAAACAGAGTTTTACATAAAAAACCAGAAACTCATTAGAAAAGAAGCAGGTTTCTTCACAAAAGATCAGAACTTCATCAGGAACTCATTAAATCAGAACAAAACTTTATCAAATTAGAACAGAACTCTTCATAAAGGGCGAATTTGTAAAGAAAAATGGTTTTCAAAATACATTTTTTTGAATGAAATTCCTTGCAAAGTTATGGTATTTCATTTGCATTTAAAGATTTTGTTCGGCATGACTATTTGAAATTCTCTTTATTTTGCAGGATGTGAAGACAAGGATAAAGTTCCATGAAGAATGTGTTCAAGGATGATTCCAGATGATTAAGGTGGATGCAAAGATGAGTTCCAATGCTGGAGAGGGAGACTGCTTCCAACATCAAGAGGACTACACATGAATGCCAAGGAAAGATGAAGGACTTCACTATTTAAGACATCACAATAATACAAGGAATGACTAGCATCAAGATCATCCACGAGAGAAGATGCATTTCCAATCCAGCGTCGAGGAATCCAACATCAAGAGAAGTCCAATCCTTGCAAATCCAAGAACAAGAGCACAGTGCACCTTTCATTAGGAGGATCAAGTTCAACATCAGGAAGACAAGGATTATGCCAAGAATTCCACGCCAAAGAAAGACCCAAGTCAAGTGCAACACAAGAAGGAATTCCCAAGTCCAAAACACACTCAAGGGATAATTGTTTGGGATATGTTGAGGTGGCATCCAACCACCATCAACCAGTCAAAGCATGCCAAGTGGCTACAAAAAGGACAAAATGAGGTGACGCCCTAATACATGTGTCAACTTTTCATTGGCCAAAATGTTGGCAACCTTATCTTCTTTCTCACCTGCCTCCTTTTTAGGGTTTCTTTGACCTAATTTCGGGTGTGGATTTCAAGGAAATCAAATCTTGGCCCTTCTTTGTAATTTTGAAGCCTATATAAAGGCCCATATGCCTCATTTTCATGATTCATTAGACATTAGAATAGGAGAGGAGGATAGAAAAACGAAAGAGAGCAGCAATTATTGTTCATTATTGTGCTATTTCTCCATTTTTGAGACCAATCTAACTTCAAGACATTGGTAGATTGTTGCAAAGACATCTCCAAGTTAATACATGAGCATTGAAGCATGGTATTTATGGCATTCTTTGGATGTGTTAGCATGGTTTTCCAGTTTTCCTGAAGCAAATCAAAAGCTCCATTGTTGTAGATCTGTTTGTTTTAATTTCAGTTTTATTTTTAGTTTCCATTACTTAGACTAGTGGAAGATTTTGCTATTGATGAATGCTTAAGCCCCTTTATGTTCATACCATTTGTGATTTGTGGCTTGCAAGTTGCAATGCATGGTTAGTTTGAACACTTTGAAACTTAACATCGATTGCTTGTTGCATAATACATGTCTATGTTCTATGTATGAGTACTCTGAAAATCGTCATTGAAATACCTCAGAAGATTGCATCATCTTTGTGTAGTTGTTGTCTCATGGCGAAACAAAGCATGGTTGTGGTTTCACTAAGTCAATAGCAATCCTTGTGTCAGAGTAGATTTCCCTAACCCTTTCCCTTTCGCTTTTCTTTCAAGTTTGTTTGAGAAGTTCCATTCATTCACCAATACAAGGAGTAATAGATTTCATCCATGTCCATGAAAGAGTGATTTAGCGTAAGTCCCTTTGTGATTACCAACAAGATCACATCATTCCACTGAGTCTATCCATGTGCACGTCAAGACCTGACATTCAAAGAACCTTGGAGCAGTCTCACTCGATCACATAGTTCAACGTTTGAAACGCTTTGTTCAAAAGAGGATAGAGCACTTAGTGTTTTATTCTAAATGTTGCTGCTGTCATAAAAACCACACCAACAGGGTGGTTGAGGATTTTGGCGCCCAATTCTTTCTCAGACGTGGGTGTGAAGGCTATAAATGGTCGATCGAAGCTCTTTTAAAAGGGTTGGTCGCCGAACCAATTGTTTGGTCTAGAAAACGCCAAGAAGATTTTAGGGCATCAAGCAGAGGAAAATGTCTGGGCAGTGAATGAAGGAATGCATCTGATACAGCATAGGAAATATTGTAACGCGCATTTTCATGCATTGGTATGTGTCCACGGTTGTTTGTAATAATTCAGGGGAATGCATTGTCGCAGCTGTGTATTTTGTCGTCACCACATTTGCTAGTGCGATTGTAATGGGATTTCATAATGTATGACAGCATTTAAATCAATACAAGCTTTGTGTTGGGTCATTTCTCTATTGCAAGTGGGTTATTATAGTTTGGCTTTGGATAAATGTGATGTCCCGATATTAAGGCATTGTTTAAATTAAAGATTTAAACATCATTATAAACGATGAAATTGCTTTCTTAAAATATGGTGTCTGTAATATCCCTTACATCGTTCATTCGAAATGATAATATAATATATATTACTTTATAAACAATATTAAATATATTTATTGTATTTATATAAATAAATATAAATACAAATATAAAATATAAACATAAAATATTAATATCAACAATTTAGATATTATTATAATTACCATATACTAATAATAAATATTGTTATAACAATTTATGGTTATGAATATAAATATCACTAAGAGGCAGCACCCAGCGATTAAAGGAATTCATATACTACTCAAAATACAAAATAAACAAAAGCAGCGATCCCTTTCTTTTTTTTTTTTTAGACTACAAGAATCGGGTAGCCCCCCCTATAAACTACAATGTGCTTGGTAAACTTTTTTCACGTGACCGGTGACGCTTGCACGACACACCCTCCGGTACCACGGGGACGGGAGGAGATTGGACCTCATGACCTTCTTTACTGCAACGGAATTTTTTAGCCAATCGAGCCAGGGCCCCCGCCCCAGCAACGATCCCTTTCTAGCAGTAGTACTTTATTTACATATAAATATGAGTATTGATATATATGTAAATAAATATTACATTGAATATCCTATCCAAGGTAGCGCTGAATAAAAAGGGGTCAGCGATTCTAAAAAAAGAGAATCGTTAAAGAAAGGCAGCGATCCATTCTAAGGGGTGCGACCTCTTTGAAGAGATATTCCCCTTTATAAAGGACATAACTCTTGGCAGAAATAAAGGGGATATATAGAATGAAAAATGGGGAATTTTAAGGAAGGATCTAAATACTTATAAAAAGGGATCAGAAGGAATATATACAGTTCTGAATCTTCCAAAATGGACAGCAGTTCTGAGTATTTGAAAACTGCAACAAGGAAGAATATATTTTCTGAGTTTTATATATATATATTTCTAATATATTCAGATTTGCTCATGAGATGTGTTAAGGACAGACAGCATTCAAGCAGATTATAACAGGGAATATCTCGTAAAGGGAACAAGAAATCAAGAGAAGACATATATACGGATCAGCAATCAAGATATATATAGAAGAGGCATCAAACTGTGATAAGATCTATATAGGAATATAATGTATACTTTAGATATGATCATGCATATTTATAATTTATGATATCATCTACGTGATTCATTTTGTATGGCTAATAGGATTATTTGCAACTGATATAAGATCTCTCATAATGTGTTAATATGGAAATGTGTATGAATGTTATGGTTACTATGATGGAGGAAATGTGGTGTAAGAGGGATAATGGCGATGGGGCACTCTTCTAGGTACGCCACCCCTATAAGGGGGATGGAATAATCCCATTGGGGCCAAGGGGGTACAAACGGTACTGCCCTTGGGCTTAGAAGAGATGGCTTCCGGGGCACCTTTTTGTGATCTCATTCTCCTATCATAGACATGCAAATTCAAAGGAACCAATCATAGAGAAAGGGAAAGGAAATGACAAGATAAGGGGGAACGGGATAACGGATGCCTTATTAGGTAGACCACCTCATATGGATGGCATGCGCCACATGCGGCCAAGGGGGATGGTATATCCGCTCTTGGACCTAGGGTAGAGGAAACTTAGGACACCTCATCACATTCCACTCCCCCCTCTTTATGGTTGAACCCATATAGTCCTTGAGACTTGTTACATTGTTATATATTGTCTTTCTTCTATTTAGAATTAAATATATTTTACTCATATAATGTGGTTGGAAGTTTCCATTAACAGATTTATATACCTCTTACATGATTTGAATAGATAATTTATTATAGATGTTTTGATCTAATGAATTGTACTTCCAATGTTATCTAACATGATTACAGGGCCTAAACCAGCGTTTATTTTGCTTACGGCATTGGATTGGTAAGTTGTAACCCTAACTTGTGATTCTAGGGCAAGAATTAGGGAAATCCCAAAAGGGGACATTACAATCTTCAAGATTGTACGGCTTGTGTGGACTATTATTAGAGGACATAATAAAGTCAACTCAACTCTTTAGGAACCCACAAATGGGCAGAAAGATCTTAAAAGAAATGTGGAAATTTATAATAAGATATATTCATCAAACTTAATTGTTCTCTCCATTTAGAATGAGATCAAGGGCACAAACAAGTGATCTATGCCTCACTCATTGAAACAATGACGAAACAATCCAGTCCATATCATATGATCTACCTTGTAACTTATAACATTGATCTAGTGAACTTTATCTTATTTTCCTAGATGTGATATCTAGGGTAGATCATTTCATCCAAGGGTCTTCTTCTCTTAAGCTCTTTAGAGTAACCCTTCATTCATGATTAAAGATCAAGGATCTTAGTATTAGGTTCATAATTACCTTCGATAAAGTTAATACACATTAAGTTATACCAAATTTGTTATGTAAGGATCATTCTCATTTTCCAAACCCTGAATTAATTGATATTGTCTAAATAAAACAAATACTTTCCCAAAATATGAGGAAACAAATGTATGACAGCGTAATGGGATTTCATAATGTATGACAGCATTTAAATCAATACAAGCTTTGTGTTGGGTCATTTCTCTATTGCAAGTGGGTTATTATAGTTTGGCTTTGGATAAATGTGATGTCCCGATATTAAGGCATTGTTTAAATTAAAGATTTAAACATCATTATAACTGATGAAATTACTTTCTTAAAATATGGTGTCTGTAATATCCCTTACATCGTTCATTCGAAATGATAATATAATATATATTACTTCATAAACAATATTAAATTTATTTATTGTATTTATATATAATAAATATAAATACAAATATAAAATATAAACATAAAATATTAATATCAACAATTTAGATATTATTATAATTACCATGTCTGTAATATCCCTTACATCGTTCATTCGAAATGATAATATAATATATATTACTTCATAAACAATATTAAATATATTTATTGTATTTATATATAATAAATATAAATACAAATATAAAATATAAACATAAAATATTAATATCAACAATTTAGATATTATTATAATTACCATATACTAATAATAAATATTATTATAACAATTTATGGTTATGAATATAAATATCACTAAGAGGCAGCACCCAGCGATTAAAGGAATTCATATACTAATCAAAATACAAAATAAACAAAAGCACCGATCCCTTTCTAACAGCAGTACTTTATTTACATATAAATATGAGTATTGATATATATGTAAATAAATATTACATTGAATATCCTATCCAAGGTAGCGCTGAATAAAAAGGGGTCAGCGATTCTAAAAAAAAGGGAATCGTTAAAGAAAGGCAGCGATCCAATCTGAGGGGTGCGACCTCCTTGAAGAGATATTCCCCTTTATAAAGGACATAACTCTTGGCAGATATAAAGGGGATATATAGAATGAAAAATGGGGAATTCTAAGGAAGGATCTAAATACTTATAAAAAGGGATCACAAGGAATATATACAGTTCCGAATCTTCCAAAATGGACAGCAGTTCTGAGTATTTGAAAACTGCAACAAGGAAGAATATATTTTCTGAGTTTTATATATATATTTCTAATATATTCAGATTTGCTCATGAGATGTGTTAAGGACAGCATTCAAGCAGATTATAACAGGGAATATCTCATAAAGGGAACATGAAATCAAGAGTAGACATATATACGGATCAGCAATCAAGATATATATAGAAGAGGCATCAAATTGTGGTAAGATCTATATAGGAATATAATGTATAGTTTACATATGATCATGCATATTTATAATTTATGATATCATCTTCATGTTTCATTTTGTATGGCCGATAGGATTATTTGCAACTGATATAAGATCTCTCATAATGTGTTAATATGGAAATGTGTATGAATGTTATGGTTACTATGATGGAGGAAATGTGGTGCAAGAGGGATAACGGGGATGGGGCACTCTTCTAGGTATGCCACCCCTGTAGGGGGGATTGAATAATCCCATTGGGGCCAAAGGGGTACAAAGGGTACAAAGGGTACTGCCCTTGGGCTTAGAAGAGATGGTTTCTGGGGCACCTTTTTGTGATCTCATTCTCCTATCATAGACATGCAAATTCAAAGGAACCAATCATAGAGAAAGGGAAAGGAAATGACAAGATGAGGGGGGAAGGGATAACGGATGCCTCATTAAGTAGACCACCTCATATGGATGGCATGAGCCACATGAGGCTAAGGCGGATGGTACATCCGCTCTTGGGTTCAAGGTAGAGTATCTGAGACACCCCATTGAAGTCACGCTCCTCAACTCTCTTATGGTTGAGTCTCCCAGATAGTTAGGTTTGGTTGGATTAATAATGCCATTATGAGTTTGTTAATCATGTTAACTTGATTGTGAGAAATCTTATTGTAAGTATTTTCTAGCTTGTTTGCAGAAATTAAATCAAGCCAAGGTACTCTCTAAATCTTTGTTTGCTTGGAAATTGATAATTTAGGGTAAAAATAGTATAGTTACTATAAGGGACATTACAATAAATAAGTATGTCCAATGCAAGAAGTGCAATTTGAGAAATGCATGTGAATATATTTTAGTTTTCCATTGATGTTGATTCAGCCCATTTCTTTCCTCTTTATTGCTCATGACTCAATTGCCCAATGGAATAGGCACCGGTCCATATTGGGGATGGATCAATCATCATTTCAATCAAACCCTCATCCTGTTAGTTGTAGGAGTAGTAGGTTTCGTTTAGGGTTTCTCATGATGTTCATGGTTTTGTTTTATAACTAGGGATAAATCTGAAGTAATGCAAAACAAACCAAATCATTTGTGAGTCATGAACATGTATGCCTGTGCTATGTATCTTGTGTATTAGAAGTTAAGTAGATTCATTTCAAGGAGTATAGTATTGCCATGTTTGGGTGCAAATGCATTGTGCAGTAATCAGCGTAATTCAAAGGCTTGTGCAGCGAGTTTGTCTTGACCTAGTGACAGTTTTGTGGGTCAAGTGTACAATGGGTATGGTTGTGTTTATTTGTGTTTTATTCCATGCCTCTAGGAATATCCCTCCTAGGTCTAGTGTCATGTCCTCATTTCCGAAATGATCAACAAGTGGTATGAGTGTTTAGCCTATTCATCATTCTTGTAGGCTAAAACACATGGGAAGGGAATGAAAGTGATTTTGGTCAAATTATCTTCATTGTATTTTCATATAAGCCAAAATCATAAGGGCTTCATCATATGGGAATTGCAATTCTTATTGTAATCTCTCATACTCAGGGGGGTAGGACCTATAATTGAGGGGCCAAATTCATAGTGTATTTTATAAGGCCAAAATGTAAAAGGGAAAATGAAATCTTTAATTACATTTTCTCTAATCTATTCTTATATGTGATTGAAGTGTGTTCAAAGAAAATAGGTCCAAGCTAAGAAAAAGGTGTTCAAATGCATCATGGAACTTCACCAATCGACTCGGAGGGAAATAGACTTCAAATTTCAAATGATAAGGAGTTCATTGGATCATGTGTTATTTCCCAACGGCCACTTGCATAAGGGAAATCGGTTGTCAAAGATATCTCCAATGGATTCAAAAAGCACCAACAGTCACCTAGGATCATGTGCCAACGGCTATATAGGAGCATGTGCCAAGCGGTTGAGGAAGGGGTCTAATTCATTGGATCATGTGATATTCTACCTCCAAGAGCATCGACTAGCATTTAATTGGCCAAGACAAGGGATTCAAAGATAATTCGCCCAAGGAACGATTAAGGGAGACTTGCATAGAGGTGTGAATATGTCATGTCCCCTCTTTAGCGCTGTCTAGCAGAGACATGAGAGTTGACCTATCATCCGGGTTCCCGTAGGTCAGCAGCGTGGTTAGGGGACCTATCCAGAGGCAGTGTAGCTTGGCACAGAGCTTTACAGGCCTTTCCAGTCAGTTTTTGACAGTTTCCTATTTTTTAGGAAGGGTTCCTATTTTTTAGGGTTTGACCGAGAGTTGACTAGGAGGCATCAGGGGACCTCCAGGAGCATTTTTGGAGTTTTGGTCAAATTCCTATTTTTTAGGAGGTATCCCTACATTTTAGGGAGGCACTGTCAGTTGGCATGACACGTGGCGACATCACCAGTAGCGTGGGCTTCAGAAGTTCTCAGTTCAGGATGGCCAGGTGATGGATTTCGAATAATTATTGAATATTAAAGTGTGGCTTTAATATTTAATAAAAATAAATAAAATAAAGTGAATAACATGTCACTTTATATTAATAAGTTATTAAAAAGTCCCCCACCTAGTTGACACAATGTTGTGTTTAAAAAGTGGGCTTTTAATAATGAAGTTGGGCCCTCAACTTGGGCGCCCAACTTGGGAAGGCTTCATTAATAAAAGGATCTTTTAAAGATTCTTAATTTTGATCCCTTTTGGAACCCTAAAGTGGACGCCCACTTTGGGAAGTGCATAAAGTGACTTTGAAGTGCTATTTGGATCTATCTTTTGCATATCTTTTGAAGCTTCATGGCAGCTCTGAACTCTGTGGAAGGGGGCAGCAGCATTCAGACTCTTGGGAACGAAAACTCTCAAGGATTTTGGTGAATTGGACGATAACCCAGTTCTTGTTTGTGGGAGGCCTACTCTGGGTCTTCATTTGTGCATCATTGGACAGATTCCAGGGCATGTTATTGCAGATCTAAGCTTGCAGCAGTGTTAAATCAGCTTTATTCTTCAGATCCTTCATTCTCAGTTGCATGTATAGCCTCTTCTAGGCCAATATTGCCTTTGTATGCAAGTAGGGTTGCAAACCAGGCTTCCATTGAATATTAAAATACAGATCTGATGGGTATGTGCCTCCATTTCTCATGTGTTATCTTTCTATCAGTTATTATTTATTTTTAGTCCATTTTATTTGAGATTGCAGCTGTATGTATTTCTATTTGCCATCTTGGCAAATACACATATCAAGAAAACTGAAACCCCTTCTGCATCTCCTCTCTAGTCTGAAAGAAAACAAAAAAAAATAATAAAAATCATAAAACAAATTAAATCACAAAAAAAAAAAAACAGCACTTCATTTCAGCAACAGCACTTCATTTCAGCAAAGGGATCCATCAGGGATCTTTCAGTGGTATCAGAGCCTTTGACCTGCCAGCCTGTGGGGTTTAGAGATTTGCTTTCTATGCATACAGACAGGTATTACACACGCAGGACAGCCCAAAACGAGCTTGGGATTGGTACAGCAGAGGAACCAGTAATGGCTGAAGAACAGAGAAATGCCAGGAGAGATCAGGATGAGGAAGAGAGAGAGATGATGAGAACCCTCATCAACACTCAACCTAGGATTGCTCAGACCCTTGACAGGATACAGGATGCCTTGGAACGATTGGAGTTAGATAGAGGCAGACGGAGCAGATCAGTATCAGTGGCGGGAAGCCAGCATAGTCACAGGTCACACGCATCAGCTAGGAGTTCCCATCATTCCCCTAGACGTGGACAGGCCAGGGATAGACCCTTACTTCCGCAGTTTGCACCAGGTGAACGGCCAGCACAGATAGAGCCACCAGAGGTGGAATTTCAGGACTCAGTCATGGCGGCTACAGCTGAGTGGCGAGCCTTACCCCCTGAGGTCCGGGATGTCTTTCCTTTTCCACAGTATTGTGCACAGCGCAGAGATTCTACCAGGTTTAGAGGAGACCGAGGCACTAGACCACAGCAGCAGAACTATGACCTCAGTAGAGCTACTGGGAAGATCACGTTGGCTACATATAATGGTACGGGTAGTACGAGTGCACGTGCTTGGGTGCACAAGCTGGACATATATTTATCCTTGAGACCCATGCCTGAGCGTGAGGCTATCCAGTTTGCTGTCTTACATTTAGATGGGGTTGCCTATGATTGGTGGCATCATGGACTGGTCACCCAGGATCATGCCTTGATTCATTCCTATGCAGAGTTCACTGGACGACTCATTACCCGGTTTGACCGTAAGGACACAGAACTCTACTATAGGGAGTTGGCACATCTTAGACAAACAGGACATGCTGAAGCTTATGTTAATGAGTTCCAGCGTATTGCAGTTATGGTACCTGATATGCCCCAGAGGCGTAGCGTGATGTTATTCATTGAGGGGTTACAGGATAGGCTTAAGGGATTGGTACGTGCCTTCCAGCCGGCCACTCTTAAGGATGCCATTGATGTGACCTTGAGATTGGACACCACTCCCACTTATCAGTCGGATAAGAGGCCATTCAGGGAATCACGGCCTTTTCAGAAGGCCAATACTCCACAGTTCAGAGATGGACAGTCAGCTAGACCTCCTAGGATGGATCAGGAGTCACGGAATGATTTGAGGAGGAAGAAATTATGCTTCTCCTGCAAGGAGCCTTGGGAGCCCGGACACCGCTGTATGGGTAAGGGCAGAGTTCACTTGGTTGAGGTCACATCTGAGCTTGGGGATGAGGAGATACCAGACACCGACATTGAGGACAGCCCTGAGGAGGTTATTCAGGAGCGACCCCAGCTAGAGATAGACATCCCTGATTCATCGGCGGCAGCCAAAGTGACTATGGCTACCCTATCCAGTTATCCCAGGTTCCATGCCTTTCGGTTAAAAGGAACCTTACAGGGACAGCGAGTCATGAGTTTGGTTGACACAGGAGCCACGCACAATTTTATTGATCAGAAATTGGTGGAGAGGCGTGGATTACAGTCTGAGGTGTTCGAGGGTTTTGGAGTTAAGGTTGCAGATGGTGCAGTGTTGGGTTGTACTTGGAGGATCTCACAGCTCAGCATTCAGATGGGTGATTTTACTTTGACGGATGACTTTTATATCCTACCCTTAGAGGATTATGATGTGATTTTGGGTATGCAGTGGTTACAGGGTATTGGGAGATATATTATTGATCACCACCGCATGCAGTTAGAGTTCCTATCTGGCGGGAAGAAGGTGATCTTGAGGGCAGCCTCTGACGGTGGACCCAAGGAGGTATCTTCTCGCAGGATGGAGTCTATTATCAGACATGATGATGTGCTCTGGGCCACACGTTGTTTTGTGAAATCCAAGACACCCACTCCTCAGGATGCTAGAGCATTTCATGTTGACATACAGACAGTGATGGATCGGCATGGCCGAGTATTTGGTGACATACCTCCTGGTGTACCCCCGGATAGAGGGTTTGAGCATGGGATAGAGATGGAGGATGGAGCTAAGCCAGTGATCACCACCCCGTATCGTCATCCTAGAGCATACAAGGATGAGATTGAGAAGACTATTCATGAGCTGTTAGATATGGGTTTCATTCGCCCCAGTTCTAGCCCCTTTGCTTCTTCTGTAGTACTGGTTAAGAAGAAGGATGGTACCCTACGGATGTGTATAGATTACAGGGCCTTGAACAAGAAGACAATCAAGAACAGATACCCTATTCCGCGCATTGATGAGTTGTTGGACGAGCTTCATGGAGCCATCTACTTCTCTAAGATTCATCAGATTCGTGTACGAGCAGAGGATGTACACAAGACCGCCTTCCGTTGTCACTATGGGCATTATGAGTTTCTGGTGATGCCTTTTGGCCTTACCAATGCTCCAGCCACCTTCCAGTCATGTATGAACCATCTCTTCAACAAGCAGTTGAGGAAATCAGTTCTAGTGTTCTTTGACGATATTCTGATCTACAGTCGTACTTGGGAGGACCATCTCAGACATGTTGAGGAGGTACTTAGCATCATGGAGAGTCAGTCTCTATTTGCTAAGTTGTCCAAATGTGAGTTTGGACTTAGAGAGGTCCTATATCTGGGTCATGTGATTAGTGCTGATGGGGTGAAGGTGCACGAGGAGAAGATTCAGGCAATTAGAGATTGGCCACACCCTCGGAACATTACTGAGTTACGAGGTTTCCTTGGTCTATGTGCTTATTACAGGCGATTTGTGAGGGGTTTCTCTCAGTTGGCAGCTCCCTTGACAGACCTCACAAAGAAAGGGGCTTTTAGATGGACAGAGCAGGCACAGGGAGTCTTTGACAGGCTCAAGGAGGTTATGAGTACTTGCCCAGTTTTAGCACTTCCCGACTTCTCGCAGCCCTTTGTGCTTGAGTGTGATGCTTCCGGTTTGGGCATAGGAGCGGTTTTGATGCAGAACCGACACCCCATTGCTTTTGAGAGTCGGAAGCTGCGGGATAATGAGAGGTTGTATTCTACATATGATAAGGAAATGTTGGCTATTATGCATGCATTAGCCAAGTTCAGACAGTATCTTGTTGGAAGCAAATTCGTGGTAAGAACAGACCACAACAGTCTGAAATATTTCCTTGATCAGACAGAGCTCAATGATCGTCAACAAAAATGGGTGAGCAAGATTCAGGCTTATGATTTTGACATCGAATTCATAAAGGGGAAGAATAATACTGTGGCTGATGCACTTTCTAGAAAACCATCACTTGCTGCCCTATGTTCACTGAGCGAGATTTCAGCAGATTGGAAGGCTCAACTTTTAGTTGAGTACTCCAAAAATCAGCATGCTTGTGAGGTCATGGATGGTTTGGTGTTGGATGATAGGTACACTGTGGTAGATGAAGTCATCTACTACAAGGGCAGGGTGTATCTGGTTCCTGGTTCTCAGTTGAAGGAACAAATTATGCATGCTTATCATGATACTCCGACAGCAGGGCACCCAGGTTATGGTAAGACCTACAGGGCGGTTCGAGAGAGATTCTCTTGGAAGGGTCTCAAAGCTGATATCTTACGTCATGTTCGTGAGTGTTTGACGTGCCAGCAGAATAAGTCTGAGCATACTTTCCCTGCTGGTTTATTACAGCCGTTACCTATACCGGAGCAGAAGTGGTCAGGGATCTCCATGGATTTCATTACAGGTCTTCCTCGGGTGCAGGGGAAAGACTGTATCTATGTTGTAGTAGACAGGTTGACTAAATACGCCCACTTCTTTCCTATTGCAGCTGATTTCACAGCATCTCAGGTGGCGGAGTTATTTTTCAGAGAGATATTCAGGCTCCACGGTCTTCCCAAGACCATAGTGAGTGACAGGGATAGTAGGTTCATGAGTTCTTTCTGGCAAGAACTTTTCAGGCTCACAGGTACGGAGTTGACACCCAGTACCAGCTACCACCCACAGACAGATGGGCAGACCGAGATTGTTAATAAGTGGGTTGAGGGGTATTTGCGCAGCTATGTGTCAGGACAGCAGAAGGCATGGGTGCGTTGGCTATATCTAGGAGAGTATTGCTATAATACTACACACCATATGTCTATTGCTATGACACCTTTTAGAGCCCTCTATGGTTACGAGGCATTATCTTTTGTTGATTTGGCTGTAAGTGACAGCAGGGTGCCCTTGGCACAGGATTGGTTACAGGAGAACCAGGACATCATGAGATCTCTCAGGGAGAATCTTCAGCAGGCACAGAATCAGCAGAAGGTCTACGCTGATCGGCATAGGACTGAGAGAGTATTTGAGGTGGATGACATGGTTTTCCTGCGGTTGCAGCCTTACCGACAGAGTACCCTTAAAGGGGGTGGAGCTGAGAAGCTCAAGCCTCGCTTCTACGGACCATATCGGATTCTCAGGCGTGTGGGAGAGGTTGCTTATGAGATTGAGTTACCACCTGAGAGTCGGATTCATAATGTGTTCCATGTATCTTGCCTGAAAAAGGCACTGGGGCAACATATTGTAGCATCACCCGATTTACCTCCCTTGGATGAGGAAGGTAAGCTGACTCTGGTTCCTGAGGAGATCTTGGAGGAGAGGGAACGACGGCTGAGAAGTAGGGTGATTCGGGAGTACTTAATTCGTTGGAGGGGACTCCCTATAGAGGACGCCACTTGGGAGGGAGAGTCCATTTTACAGCATCCGACCTTGCAGTTGCTTGTGGGCAAGCATCTTCGAGAGGGGAGGACTGTCATGTCCCCTCTTTAGCGCTGTCTAGCAGAGACATGAGAGTTGACCTATCATCCGGGTTCCCGTAGGTCAGCAGCGTGGTTAGGGGACCTATCCAGAGGCAGTGTAGCTTGGCACAGAGCTTTACAGGCCTTTCCAGTCAGTTTTTGACAGTTTCCTATTTTTTAGGAAGGGTTCCTATTTTTTAGGGTTTGACCGAGAGTTGACTAGGAGGCATCAGGGGACCTCCAGGAGCATTTTTGGAGTTTTGGTCAAATTCCTATTTTTTAGGAGGTATCCCTACATTTTAGGGAGGCACTGTCAGTTGGCATGACACGTGGCGACATCACCAGTAGCGTGGGCTTCAGAAGTTCTCAGTTCAGGATGGCCAGGTGATGGATTTCGAATAATTATTGAATATTAAAGTGTGGCTTTAATATTTAATAAAAATAAATAAAATAAAGTGAATAACATGTCACTTTATATTAATAAGTTATTAAAAAGTCCCCCACCTAGTTGACACAATGTTGTGTTTAAAAAGTGGGCTTTTAATAATGAAGTTGGGCCCTCAACTTGGGCGCCCAACTTGGGAAGGCTTCATTAATAAAAGGATCTTTTAAAGATTCTTAATTTTGATCCCTTTTGGAACCCTAAAGTGGACGCCCACTTTGGGAAGTGCATAAAGTGACTTTGAAGTGCTATTTGGATCTATCTTTTGCATATCTTTTGAAGCTTCATGGCAGCTCTGAACTCTGTGGAAGGGGGCAGCAGCATTCAGACTCTTGGGAACGAAAACTCTCAAGGATTTTGGTGAATTGGACGATAACCCAGTTCTTGTTTGTGGGAGGCCTACTCTGGGTCTTCATTTGTGCATCATTGGACAGATTCCAGGGCATGTTATTGCAGATCTAAGCTTGCAGCAGTGTTAAATCAGCTTTATTCTTCAGATCCTTCATTCTCAGTTGCATGTATAGCCTCTTCTAGGCCAATATTGCCTTTGTATGCAAGTAGGGTTGCAAACCAGGCTTCCATTGAATATTAAAATACAGATCTGATGGGTATGTGCCTCCATTTCTCATGTGTTATCTTTCTATCAGTTATTATTTATTTTTAGTCCATTTTATTTGAGATTGCAGCTGTATGTATTTCTATTTGCCATCTTGGCAAATACACATATCAAGAAAACTGAAACCCCTTCTGCATCTCCTCTCTAGTCTGAAAGAAAACAAAAAAAAATAATAAAAATCATAAAACAAATTAAATCACAAAAAAAAAAAAAACAGCACTTCATTTCAGCAACAGCACTTCATTTCAGCAAAGGGATCCATCAGGGATCTTTCAGAATAGCACTAAAGGAGATCTATTTGCATTGAAAGAGGTGCCAACGGCCTCAAGGAAAGGATTCGGCCAAAAGAAAGTATAGACATGTTACATTTGCCAAAGACATGACATATTCGCCTAGGATGAGGAACTTCGCCCAAGATAGAGGTATTCGCCCAAGCCAAATAATCATATGGGGCTTTCAAATGCATTCAATATCATTCGCCCATGATGGAGGTTCAGCCAAGCATGATACATTCACCAAGGAAAAGATAGAGCGAAAGGTATTTGCCAAGACAAGTGGAAGACATAGGATCGATGCATGATAGAAGAAAAGCATTTAATGCCAATACAATCCCATTCGCCTAGACATGAGGATATTCGTCCAAGAGAAGAAGTCACCATGAAAGGATAAATCAATGATAATGCAATTATATTTACCCAAGGAGAATCACATCTATCAATGCACAAGTCCAATCGGCCATGAGAGGAGAAGAATAAACAGAGGACATCATTTCATTTGAAGACATGACTGATTTGGTATTAGGAGATATTGCAGGTTTTGAAGAAGTTTCACCATCATTGGATTTCATTGAAGAGTAGTATTGAAGACTTGTGTCAAGTACTTTGGCCTTTTCCAGCCACATACACATTTGCTACAATTATCACAGCCACTTGAAGAGTTGTTACAGACTAGAAAGGGGCGGCAATCATTGTATTCAGGCAACAATCAAGGTTGATGGTCATTTCCAGCCAATCGACCAAGTCTAGGAATTATCATTGGGTCCTTTGAAGGAGCTTTTGCTTTGCTGGTTGCAACAGTCATATCAGGCCTCTAAATCAGTTATATCAGTCCATCATTATCTACATTTCATGGTGTTCCATAGGACAATAAGAGCTGGAATCATTTGGCAATAGATTGGCAACCATCTTTCATTATTGGGTTATCATTAGATCCTATATTTAAAACCAATTGTAATAGTTTGAAGGTCTGATTTCATTTCAGTATATGACTGTCACAGTGGACAGCGAACTATTGTTTGTAATTGCATCATTTCTATTGAAGGAATAAAGCATTTGGAGTTGGGTTTCATTGAGTATTTGTGTACTTGTTCAATATTTGAGTGGGCAAAGTGGTTGCAAGTATTCTTAGCTAAGTTGGAATATAATTTTTAGTATAACCACTATGGAACATTACATCTGGCTGAGCCTGAAGTGCAGAGGAGTATACCCACTCCTGTTAGTTGGTCAAAATCGCCCTTGACCTGTTGATAAACCTCTTTCAATCACCTTGATGACACCCCTGGCCTTGGTGATAGTAAAATGTTTTAGGGTTTAGGGTTACAGCTATTTTGTGTCCCAACACAGACCACATGCAAACTCTTCAAATGCAACCACCAAGTCACTCCAAGAAGCAAAGTGATGCTTAGGAAAACCACTAAGCCACTTCCATGCAAATCCACATAATGATCTAACAAAGAACCTCATCCACATGTCTTCATCATCAAATTAAAATTTGTCCATGAAATCTGAAAATGCAGCAACATGTGCCTCCCTATCATAAAAATCACACCCATCAAAGATAGACATCTAATAATATATCTTCTTGGGCATAGATTGTTGTTCATAACTGACCCACGACAGGTCCAATTGTTTGTATGTGGTGTCATTGGGGATGGGACAAGGCTGAAAATATGAATCATTAGTGACAAAAGGATGAGGATTGAATTGAACTTTGGTTTCAAGCAGCCTAATTTGGTTTTCAGATTCTTTTTGTTGTTCAATGAGTTCATTATGCAAGGGCGGTTGACTTTGGGGCAGGGGAATGCAAGATGCAGGGCATTCCGAATAATAAGATGAAACATCATCATCATCATAAGCATCTTCTTCATCATAGTATCCAAGGCTTGAAACATAGGATGATGCAAATGAAGGATCTGCCCTAGAGTTATTATTGCGCTAAGAGGCCATGACTACAACATTTTACAATGCTGGGCCGAAAACTGAGGCATTATAAACTATGTTCCTTCACCAAGAAGGAACTCAATCTTCGAGAGGTATGAAGAAAATCATATACATTTATTCACCAATTGCTGCACATTTGAAAAGGGTTGTTTCAATCATCAACATTATGTTAGCGTTTAATTTCGCACCTTTCAATGGGAAAGAAAAACGGACAGATGTGCACTAGAACCGCTCTTCGAATTTGTAGGGGAACCTCCCTGTAAAATAAAACTTAACTAAAAGCTTTACAATCTTTTTGGGGTTTTGCAACGCACGGAAAGGCAGAGACGTACATCCGACAACGCAGCAAATATTTTGTGCTTTTCAACTGCAAACAAAACCTAGGCTACACGCTTGCGCTACTCAGCTAAATTCAGAGGTTGAGTAAAGCAAGTACACAATTTTGGATTGATTGGACAAATTAACATCACACAATTATGAATGCCAAGACCAAATCAACTATAAGGCGATGCACAAATACGACTTATTCTTCAATTTCACCTATAACGCAAAGTTTACAAATTTGTTGAATCAACCAAACCTTCAGCACAAATAATACATTTTAATGGATATTTGGTAGCAAAATAGGCATACTAGAATCCATTAATGAACAAAACAAGAACACGATCAGGAGAATATTAGACAAATAACAATTTAAGCAAGTAGAGGCATGAGAATTGCTATTGCTTTTATTCTTTGATTGAACACAAGACTGGATACTGAACACTGAATACTTTTGATTCCTTTGATTAAATCCAGAGATCAAAGGAAACAAATGAACATAGGTGAGCTAATTTTACATGAAAACACTTAAGAACAAAGAAGATGTGAAACAAATGTCTAAGCACAAAGTCCTAAAGACTTATCTTAATCTCAACAACACAAAAAGCTTCCAGAAAGACAACGCATATATTCATTCTCAAAGTAATAAAGATACGCAAGATCATTGAACAATAAGTTGTGAGCAATAAAAGGTTCAGCATTTACCATTCAAAAGTTTAAGTGTGTAGAATACACTTATTTATACCCTAAAACAAAAAGGTGCAAGGAAATAAAATGAAGAGTTAACTAATACTCTCCAACCTAACCCTAATGCTGCATGCAAGCTTATTAGCACTTAAAATAATAAAATATCTCTCATGCCATTCAGTTAACTGAACTTGCATGTTATTACACATTCAGTTCCACTTAAAGATATTTTGCATGATTTCCAAAACAAATCCAAAAATAGATTTATCTTTGAAAAGCAAAGTCAGTTCTCAAAATAGAAACTGCTTTAGAAATCTCTCCAACTGCCCAAAATAGAATCTCCTATAAGCACTGAAAAAATGGCTAAGTCTGGGAATTGAGATTTCTCTCCAATTCATCAACATTAGCCTCATTTCGTATCATGATGGAATCGAGGTGAACAATCTTCATATACAGGATGACACTAGCATCTTCCATAGTCTTCGATAGATCCATATGCTCCTCCATGGTGATAGAAGAATATTACATGTTGACTTTGTGGCTTGGAGAAGCTTTCCTCTTCACTGTCCCGCGTTGAAAAAGGCAAAATCAGACCTTTTTATGCTCACTGTCCTCAAAAATCAAACTTTTCTTCTCGCTGTCCAATTCTGGTTTTTATTAAAAAAATGTATTTTTGCCCTTGGAAAGTGAAAATATGAGGCTGAATCTTCAAAAATGTGCTGAATCTGAGCTCTAGACGGTCAAGAATGATGGAAAATGCCGTTTCCCGAGGTGGGTATGTGATAGAAATGAGAGAAAATGGACAGACACCTTGAAAATTCTTTTTCTTATGGCTGTAGGTGATGATTTTGGACCGGAACAGTCATAACCAGCAATGAAAAAGCTTCGAAATCCTTCAACAATGGCTGCCTAGGTCTGAGCGCTGCCCCTCAAGGATGCAAAAATGCCTTTAGATGATGGAGCATGAAGAAAATGGTGCCTTAGAGTGACAGATCCATCTCTTTATTGAAGTGTTGGCCCTCAATACTCCTCCAACGTGCCTTGAAAAGCTTCAAAACCCTCAAAAATGGCTACCAATGTGAAGCGCTGCCTTTTAAACCTTCAAACCTGCCTTGAATGGATGAAAAATGAAGCTTTCATGTTGAATCCATCTCCTTCAAATGGAACGCTAGCCCAAAAAGCTTTCAATCTGCCTTTGATTTGATGCAAACCATGAAGAAATGCCTTTGTTTGATGGAAAATAGCTCCTCCTAGCTGAGCGCTACCTCTTAAACCCCTCAAATGCTTTTGAAAATGACAAAAACAATGAAGAAATACCTCCTATATAGATGGGCACCACATCCTTAGGGTTTACAATGTGCCTTTTTCCTATTTTTAGAATACTCCACAAGGGTTTAGGAACATGCAAATTGAAAGTGAAGTTGAAGTGAAGATTTTATTCTATTTATAACCTTCTATTTTCCCTTTGCCAAGTGCTTTTTTCCTTGTCTTTTTTGGCGCTAAAAATAAAGGTTTTTAATTGCTTTTTGAAGAGGCGTTTGAGGAAGCCAAAAATGACGTTTGGCTTGGAGTTTGGAGCGCCAAGGGAAAGCGCATTTTTCCCTTGGCGCGCGCGCCACCAAGTGCGCTTTTCCCAAAGCAAAAACTTGCCTTCAAAAATTTCTCCAATTTTGACTTTTGCCTTTGACTTTTTTGATGTCCTTCGTCATTTTCAATGTCGTTTTCACGCCTTTTTTGCCTTGGAAAACTTGAATACTTTGCTTTAGAAATTTGATGGGAATCTCTTGAATCTTCACTTTGGATCATCTCGATTTTCTCCGCCTTTGAAGCCTTTGGGAGCATGCTTCTAAGTGAAAGCGCTTCAAGAGCTCTTTCGAATGTCTTCATGCCTTAGAAAATTTCTCTGATTTTCATTTGGAGCCTTTTGAACTTGGAGCGCGCTTCACCTTGGAGCGCTTTGGAGTTGGAGCATGCTTCACCTTAGAGTGCGCTTCACGGACAAAGTGCTCTTTTCGACTTAAACTTTTTGACACTTTTTTCACCGAAATCACTCCAAATGATGAAGAGGAGTCTTCAAACTTGAAATTTGCATTTTGACATTTGAAGCCTTTTCACCTTGGCGCGCGCGCCTTGGGAAAAACGCTCCAATGTCTTTGAAAAAATTTTCAAATTTTTCAGAATTGCTTTTTGAGTTGCCAAGTCTCTTCTCTTCGCCTTTCGTCGTTCCTTTGCATTATTCAAAAGTTCTACGTCCTTTGAACAACACTAAAAACTTGAATCTGATACCTGGCAGATGAACTTCTTCCATTAATGGCCTCGGAGTTCGTGTTTCGCCTTCTGAAAAAGCAGAATTGACCTAGTAGAGAATTCTCGACCTTTTGCAGATTCCGTCTGGACCACCTTGATCGTGAAGCAATATCAGCCAATTAGAATTACGCAGGACTCCCGAATCAGAGATTCTATTTTTAGAAAATTTTGCTAGCATCCGTATCTCAGGAAACACAAACTTAAAATTGACGTCTATTTTTAGAAACTTTCTAAAAATAGAAACTTTCTATTTTTAGAAATTGACTTTTTTACTTTTGACGACCAATTTTTCACTCTCACAAAATGCCTTAATGAAGCAAAAAATTTGATTTGGCACAACACAGCCAATTTGGCTTCTTTGAATCCTTCTCCATTCAGGCCTTGTATCAATTTCCTTTGATGTATCTTGTACCTACGGGGTTAGCAAATAACGACAAGGCAACATGGTGCTTGGGAGGTCTGTTTAGAATCTTTTTAGGGTGTTTGAATGCATAGACGAAAAATTTCGTATGGGTACAACACAACACACGAAGGAACAGCAGCAAACAAACTTCCTTTTGTAATAGCAAAGTCACCACCTCACTGAGTGAGGAAATCCTTAGAGCAAATAAAACCACCAAGGCTGAAACTTTTCTAGGTTGTCCAACCAGCAGAGTCTTCAAATTAATTTCAAACCAGTAAATAACATGAGTTGGCATCCTGTCCAACTTTACCAACAAATGTTTTCCCTAGCATCCTAAAACTGCTGCTCCACTTCCTAGAACAAAGGTTCACTTTGTTGGGATTCCTATTTTCAAGCCTCATATTTGCACCATCTTGCCAGATTCATCAAAGTTTTCTTAAGGGGTCCCTGTGCCTTTACCCTGATGCATGTTGTTGAACCCCTAATTTTGGCTAAATTTGAAACCCGGAAACCCTGAAAATTTGGCTAAGTCTAAAATCTAAGCGATCCTCCAAATTCTAGAATCTGCAGTTTAACTCCTATGGATCCGAAACCACTCTACAACATCCTAGGAGTATATACATAAAATATAACTTAAAGTATAAGAAAGGTATACTTAAATGTTTATTTTATGTATATACTGTTCTGAAACTTCTTTCTTTTCCGGGCCCTTTTGTTCCTACGGGTTTTTGGGACCCACAAGGACTTTGGACTAGGTTCCTGCAGGACTTTGGCATCCGCAAGGACTCTTTTGGACTAGGTTCCTGCGGGATTTCAGGGCCCGCAAGGACTTTTGGACTTTTTCCAAAAGTTCCAAAATCCCTCTGCAACTCACCAGAAAGTTCAAAATTTTTTCGGACCCCCTGATTTTTCAAGATGGTTTGTAGTGAGCTGCCCCTGTTTGTTCTTTTAATTTAAAATTTCTTATTATGTTATTTTTACTATTATTGTGGTCTTTCAGAACTAGACAGAAGTTGCAGAAGGGGTCTTGGTTTTTGCATGTACTTGTTTTGCCAGATAACAATGTAATATATAACATGCAATGATAACCCAGAAAAGCTATAATAGATACAAGCAAAATATCAGTGACCCAGAGCATAAAATAGTCCAAAACCAATTACAGAAACATACCCATATCAATTTCTTCACTTTGTCAGTCTGTTGTAGGTGAACCAGCAATACGAGCTATGGGAAATCACCTCCAAATCATCTACAGAGGAATGTTCTTCATCAACAAGGAATATCAACAATATCTATGGTCCTAGACGCCCCTATGCATAGAGATAATACCCCAAAAGAAAGGCGTTGATCCTCCTAAAGACCCATCTCTTCCTTGCAGCTGTACGGCCATGTTGGGGTCCATAACAGCAACCAAACAATCTGAAATCCTCCGTCCTTTGCACTAGTTAATGCCAGGTCCTTTATCAACGAACTCCAATGATAAATCTGCCCAAAGGATGAGTGTCAAATGCTGCTCACAAACAATAACAACTCTGCCTGAATGGTACGGCCTATGGGCATGTACGGCCAGCTATGAGGAGCATGAAACCAAGGAAGCAAAAATCGTTTGGGGAAAAAATCGGCAAATCAAAAGTATAAGATTTTTTCAAAAAATCGTGAAAAATTTGAGTAAAAATCAGATATATATATAGAATATATTAATATAAATATTATATTTTAATATCATAATATATAACTATTAATAATAATATTTATAATAAATATTAATAATATAATATTTATATTAATATATTATAATATAATATTATTTTCTAATATTATAATATATAATTATTTATATATATTATATTATATTATAATATATTAATATAATATTATATTTTTATATTATAATATAGTAATAATATAAATATTATATTTTAATATTATAATATATAACTATCTATATATATCATATTATATTATTATTATATATTAATAATACTATATTAAAATATAGCAATATAAATATTATATTTTAATATTATAATATATAAGTATTAATAATATAAATGTAATATATAAATTCCATTAATAATGAAATTAAATATATTTAAGATTTAAAACTACATATGATATAAATTTTAATTAGCCGGCTTTTATATGTGAGCATTATAGTGCTCGGAATTGTCTCACGCCGTAAAACAAATTCACGTCGGAACTTTTTCTAACCTCATCAGTTGTTCTATCGGCGGATTCCTTAAACCTGCTATGGGTGCAAGTGCTAGTTAGGCTTTTGTATGTGAGCTCGGGATTGTCTCACGCCGTAAAAAAATTCCACCCAGGAAAGTTTTCTACACTCGTTTTTCCTATCCGCCCGAACAGCCTAAGCCTGGAACAACAGCTGAAACAGTCAAACCCTAGTCATTCACGCAGGAAAATTCACGCAGGGTTAGCCGAAGCCCTAAATAGAGGAAAAAACGCGTTCCAGAAAGGTCAAAATGCGCAGGATTTTTGGGCGCAAAAAAGCTCTGCGACCAAGCACAATAAAATTGCGATTTTTCTGCGATTTTCAAACCATTTAAACCTAAAAAATTAAAAAAAAAACCGTGGGCCGCAATTTTTACCATTTTCCGATTTTAACTAGGGTTTAAATCGTGAATGACGCCGATTCGCAATTTTTATAAAAAATCGCGATTTAAAAACGATTTCTGCTTCTATGCATGAAACTACATCAAATTTGCTTCCATTTCACGGCTAAAGTCTATAATGCATTCTTAAATGGTCTCCTGAAATTATCATGCCAAATAAGTGAAGATATGTCAATGAAACCCTTCTACGACAAACCTGTGTTCAACCAATGAAGCACAATGCAAACACTGAGTGTATTTGCCTCTTCGAGCACCCGAGGATGATCTTTCACACCTACGGAATGTTGTTACTAATGGAGGTTTTCGTCTCCAAAAGCCATGGTTTCCAATTTCTCCAAAACCCTCAAACTCTTTGCAGAGCCAAAGCCAAAGAAAATGAAAATAATCCAACATACCAAATGAATTGCTTTTTCCCCTTTTTATAATTCCACTAAGGGGGTCGATTCACCTTTTTTGGAGGGAATATTTAATTAAAGTCACTTTTTATAATCTCAAGATGAGCGCTCAACATAAAGGCTATAGTGACTTAATAATATTTTATTTTTGACACTTAACCATTATAACCCAAAGTCCAATATTAAATAAACATTAATAATTTACAGACTTTAAAACGGAGGCCCAAATGATCTCGGAATCCATGATCTATAAACCGTTGGAAAGGTCTCGCCAAGACGCTTCATCTCTAATACTGAAAATCCCGAAACGGACAAAAACCCTAATTTGCCAAAAATAGAAAGTCTGGGCCTAAGCAATCAAATCCACCCCAGAAAGTGCCAAACTGAAGATCACACCAAAACCATGCCAACATCCACTCAAATACTAACAAACCCATCCAAGTCATCGCCAACAGTGTTTCCCTAACCAGGCTGGTTAGTCTACGGGAACTCAATAATAGACTAACTCTATCTAGAGTAATGGGGACATTACACAGTTTTGGAGGTGCAAAAAATCGAATTTTCAAATAATATTTTGATGAAAGGGCTAAGTAATTTATGCAGTTTCGGATCAAACTTTCATTTTTTACTTTTGCCACTTTTGGTTCCGACAGGATTCCAGGACCCACCTGGACTTTTGGATTTTTTCCAAAAGTTCCAAAGTTCCAAGTTCTCCCGCCGACCCGACACCCGCTAAAGGCCCAGAAACACCTAGAAACATGGGAAAACACGCCGCCAACTCTCTAGATCGCCCTTAATGCTAAGTGGATGGTTGAATTTGATGTTTTTAATGCAGTTGGTGGAGTTGTTGGGGTTTTCCCCCCATTTTTCCATCAAATCTGAGTTGCAAGGCTATAAATAGAAGATTGAAACTCATTTCAGAGGAGGGTGGTTTTTTGTGTGTGGACACCAGAAGACAGCTACAGGCACAGAAAGTTGCAGGGCAGCCATTGAAACGCCAGTTCGGCTCATTGAGGAGTGCAAACCCGTGAAGTCGAAAGAGTTGATATTGTATATGGCTTTTGTTAGAGAATGTTTCCAGGTCATTAGGTATGTATCCAAGAGGATTTCTCAGTCGCAGTTGGTTATTCTCCTTTGCCATGTTTGATGGCACGAATGTAATACTGGGTTAGATGAATGTGAACATTCTGAAAATATTGCAAGCTTTGTAATAATCTCTCTCATGTTATATATGGATATATGCAATTATTTTTTGGATTACTATATGTTGGCGTTTCAATTCGCAGCTCTAGAATGCGAGTTGGAAACGGATAGCTATGCACAGATAAACTGCTCTCCTATTGGAAGGGGGAGTTCCCTTTTTGCTGATGTTCGCTGAAAAAATAATTAAAGAAAACTTCGCCTATCTTCTTTTTGATTCTCAGCTGCGAGCACAAAGTTATAAAACTCTAAACACTACAGAAGAGGTATTTTCCTTTTTAAAACTTCTACTACAACTAAGCATAAACTAATGACGCTTTTAATCTCCGAAGTAAATTCAGAGTGAAGGGATTAAAAGTGGACAAGGAATGATTGTTTTAACACAAAAACTTGAGTAAATTTCTCCCAGATTTGCATCACAAGACTCATAGTACTTTAATGATGAAAGTTGAAATAAAAGTTACAGAAGCCACACATCTGACGACAAAACTTGATGATCTGAGATAGAATATCGGAGCAAAGGCAGGCATGAATTTCTATTCCAACATCACAAAGTTGATACAACTCCAGGACAGCAATACTGTAGCAAAAGGCAGGCATACAGCAAGCGATCAAACACTGAAAACAGATTACACAGAGTGAACAAGTATCTTCAACAATAATTTTGTAGGCTCGAATAGGCACAGCCAAATATGTTATCTTCAACACCGTTCCCTTACAGAGTGAACAAACACTTGGAATAACAAGATTTGCAAGCTAGAATAGGTACAGCAAATTTGCTATCACAAAAGTAGCTACTTTACAATGGGCAAGGCTGCCCTTATTTATAGTAAAATCAAAGGAGTAGGGAACCCTAAAATCTCCTTGATTAACCCTAACTTGCCAACTCGCAAGCTTTATTACTGTTCTAAGACAAAGATACAACAAATAAATGCTCTAAAGCAATTTGCTTTAAAGCAAAGAAAAATCCAACTAACACAAAGTGATTTCTTTCTAAATATAGAATGGATGAGCTTAGGATGAAAGCAAATGCTTTAAAACAAAAAGCATCTGATTTAAAGCTGCTTTCTTTTGAAATCCATCCTCATCAACACTCTTGCTTTTTGGTCATGTCATCCATTGATATTCTGGGAAACAATATCTTCTAAAAAGCGAGTGACTACATCTTTCCCAGGAACACTGATACTCTCTAGAATGATATTCTGATTCTCTAACATTTCTTCACCATTTGCAACCATCTGAAGAAATTCATGAACCTCACCTACAGCCTTGTCAAACTTCACTGTCATTGCGGCAAAACGACCCATCTTGTCGGCACTGATATCATCATTAAAATTGCTGCGGACGAAAGTCTGGAACTCTGCTTAAACTTCCCTGAGATCATACAGGGTACCATCTTTTTCATACGAACATAGAATATGAGAAACAAACGATCTCACAAACTTGAGAACATTGACTACCTTTTCTTTCCATTCTGTCAACTCTGAAATTATACTGTCATAAGTTTTTACTGTGAAAAGATATTGCGCTTTCCAAGTAGAAACTGTCTTCTTATCATCAGCTGAATCAACAAAATCAAATGCTATCTTCAAGTCGAAGATAACGATCTCAAACACCGGTCTATTTTCTGCCATGGTCTGTTGCAACCCTTGGATGCCTTGGCGTAAATCATGAGCGTTGTACTTTAATTGATAAAACTCTGAAAGTACAACTCTCCCTTTAGTCACAAATTCTTCCACCCAATTATTCATGTACTTCCCATAGAGAACCAACAGACTGAATTGTCGTTGATCAACTAGTGATTCCAGATTCGGTGGAAGCAATAAATCAGCCTGTGATGTGCCATGGAAAGGGTTGGAAATATACTGCCGCAGCTGCCTAACTTCAGCTTTCAGAGCTACTTTGTCCTCTCCATCTTTCAACAGCCTTTCCTTCAAATTATCCGTTGCAACCTCGAAGAGATTTACATCTGTATGGCAGGTACTCCTACCAAGGTTAGTTTTGACAACCTTGAAGTCATCAATCTCAATATCATCAACACTTCTATCTTTTGGCGATGTTGCAGTTTCAAGGATTATTTCTCCATCTACATTCTTTTCAATGCGAACCTGCTTCTTCAGCTTCTTGTGTGGTGTGTCTTGGTAGACGCTTTTAAGCTCTGTTAAATCCAACTGATATGAGGGCTTTCTCCTCTTCCTTCCCAGAATGTTTTCAAGCCAGGATGAGCCATCCTCTCTTGGAAACTCGGTTCTAACCTCATCAACTCCTGATGAACCAATGTGTGCATCAGAGTTACAAACCGGTGAATCTGGCTCTAAATCTATGTGGATAGGAGAAGTGCTCGGTGAAGAAAGAGGAGAGACATGATCTGACAGTAACGCTTCAACATGCGGCATTGGTTCAAAAGGAACTTCTGATTCAACTACTGGTTGTTCCTACTGGACCTGAGCTAGAGGCTCATCCTTTTTCCTCTTTAACTTAGCCATTTTTGTTCCTTCTGGGAGAACACTCATAGCTTTAACCCTTTGTTTTGGCTTGGAAGTGGAAGGCTCTGATGGTTGTACAACTAGCGGCTCTGCTACCGGAATATCATCCTTCCACTTATTCTTCAAGAATATAAAACTGTTCTTAACCACTCGACTCGTTCTTTCTTCAATGGAAGTGTTCTCTTTTATCGACCAATTAACTGGTGGCAACGGTTGTTACTCAACTTGGTCTCTGAAATACGTGGGAAGTAGAACTTCACCACTTTCTGTCAAACCCTCTATATCTTCTGACAGGATATCAGACATCTGCTGAAGAGTGAACCTGTTGTAACTGCGTTCTCGCACTTCAAACTCATCAGCACAATTAACCCAAAAGTCTTCAACCGCATGCTTGTGCGTACAATTTTCACCAAGATGTGATGCAAAAACACCACGAGGATCATATGAAGACCTGTCGAAAAACATGAGACCATACTTGGATGATTCATTACCAATTGCCTTGGCATCTGCTCCAGATCTACATCTATAAATACTCATCACAAGTGGAAAATTGAAAGTTGCCTTGCGTCTGCTACGCAAAAAATATATGAACTTCATAGGCTTGCCTCAAAAATTCTATAAATGCTATTTCATTTATAGGATATCTCGGCAACATGGTTGGCTCTCCTGAGAAGCCATATACTCTGATGTAGGAAAAAGTGGGAAACTGGATAAACCAATCAGCCCATTCTGCCATTGCTATTCTAGCATCTGCTAAAAACTGTATATGTAACTCATTATCCATATCTCGCACTACATGCATCAGGAATGCATCATTTACCCGCCTGTAATGTCGTTAGGCTTGAGAAATTTCTAACTGCGGGAAATGATGATAAACATGCTGAATACCCAGAGTTCCAGCAACATTCAAACCTCTGAATTAACCTTAAAAAGCCATCAAATACACAAAGTATGACGTCATGTGGAATTCACGAGCCCTTTGAAAATCAAGTATTTGTTGGTGGAGACTATCACTGATGAGTGGCGACCAGTCATAGAATTCGGTTCCATCAACAATCTGGGACATGATGTAAAACATCCAAGGCTAGAACTTGTTAACATCTGCTTGACCCGTGATCCGACTTAGCAGAGTAATCATTATTTCATGTTCCTCCTTGAACTCTCCACGTCCAACATTCTTTGGCATGACATTCTGCTTCTCTTTTAACCACCTCTGACCAATCTTTTTCCAGTATTTTTCTTTATCATTGTTCCAAACCCTCTTGCATTCTTCAATTGAAACAGTTAAATTTTCTCTCCAGACTGGTATTGTAAAACACTTCTCAATGTCGTTCGGCCTCAGGCTATAGAGCACACGTCCATCTCTTAATTGAATTTCTCTTGTGACCGAATTGTAATACGTCATGCAAGCAATTACAAATTCGATACTTTGCACTGTGATGGGAAAGAATGCCGCTGAAAGCAAACCGGAGTGTCCTAGATTCCTGATAGCATTATTTCCTGCATCCTCCAAAGAATGTAAATTGATCACTGGAAGTACTTTATGCAAGTCTGTTTCACAAGTTCTCAGATAATCGTGAACCAACGTCGTTTTGGGCCTGATTTGTGTTGGAGAGTATTGCATATTGAAAGATTTGAAAATTGACTATGAACTTGCCTATGTCAGAAAAAATCTTAGACAAATGGCTGAAAATTACTTGCTGATTTTTAGAAAAAAGCATAATCCGAGCAAAAACACTGGCACATAGGTTTTGTAGACAATTCTGTTTTGAAGCAACCCAGATTGTCAGATTTTGAAAAAGCAGAGACTTTCCCGAAAAAGTAGCAAAAAAGCAGATTCCCAAAAAAAGCAAAACTCCCAATCTTCAAGAGGATGATATTCTGGATGAACCCATCTCGATAAAAACTGAAAAGCTTCGGTCCAATTTCTGAAAAACAATCCCCTCGAAAAAAGAACCCTGAAAAAGCGAGCCTCCCTACTTCCTCAACCCGAAACTATAAAGAACGCTGAAAAAGCACTTCGTTTGAGCCTTCAAATCTTCGTTGAAAGAAAAATAAAAATCCTTCTTCTGGATACAACTTGCAAAAGATAATGAAATAAAGAAGCCAAATGCTTGTCTTTATAGATCTTTAGGGCGAAAAGCAGCTTTATTTGTGGAAGAATAAAACTTGGATCTCATCCATGAAGAAAGCAACTTTTAAAGCACAAATCCAAGTGGATGTCTTCGAATATGAAGAATCCCTATTTTGTAGTTGCCGATGGCTTCATATATAAGATGACGAAAAATATCTTCCTTTGATGATGTCATCGAACACGCGAGTTGACAAAAGTGTTAGCCAATTTTTCTTCATTCTCAACACTTCTGCACTCGTTTTGACTCAAGTATGGCCTGTCTCCGACTTCAACAAAATGTCAAAATGTCACTGTTGACTGAAAAAACTGACTGATCCTGATATTTTGGAGACCTATCAACTGAGATTCCATCCCTAGCCTCCAACTGACGATCTGGCATCGTTTGACTGCAAATCTAACCTCTTGAATCGGCCACCGGGGAAGATCGATAAATAACTATCGGAAAACACCGGCAGATCAGGAAATTTTCTAACACTGATGAACTTGGGCGCCCCAAGCCTCCTGGGGCGCCTGACTTCTCATGCCTTAGCCATTTTTTCAAATTTTATAACTTTTTCAATTTTTTGATTTGCGTGCGCGTTCCAGTGGCTGTGGACCCCTGTTTGGCTATCGATTTCTATCTGCTGGGACAAAACTAAGTCTGATGATCTGGCAGATAGGCAAGTCTGATGAAAACTAAGCTGATTGTACTCTCTGTCTGCCTTGGGAAACGTGCCAAACTGATCAACTCTGAACTGGACCGGACTGACGGAGAGAGATTCACGTTTTCTGGAAAAAACTCAGAAAATATTCTAAGTATGGCGAGTTTGGGCGCCCCAAGCCACTTGGGGCGCTTGGTTTTCCGTGCCTTAGAAAAAATTCTAAACATTTCAAATTTTATACCATTTCTCATTTTTCGTGCCAACAGCTCCTGTTTGATCTTCGTTTTCGGTTGTCCGGACGACTGTCGAGGCAGGACGGAGGATGATCTAAGCAGCCTAAACATATCTGTGATGAAATCCCATCTTTGACTGAGTTTGGCGAAGTTTGACCAACTGAAAACGGGCTGACGGAAGCATTTTTGACGTTTCTCAAAAAAAACGTGAAAAAAATCTAACACTGGAGAGGTTGGTCGCCCCTAGCCTCCTGGGGCGCCTGGAATCTTCAGACTTAAACATTTTCCTGATTTTCAACTTGCTCCGTTTTGCTTGCCGACAGCTGCTTCCTAATATCAATTTCGACGATTTGTCGGTCAACTGTCACCGGACGGTGAATGAACTAGGTAGCTTGGGTACATCTGACAAATTTTCCATCTTTTCAGGATCTAATGATCAAAACGACTACTTTTACGCCCACCGGAACTGATCGACAGAGACATTTATCACATTTTCTCGAAAAACGTGAAAATTTTCTAACACTGGTGGGACCGGGTGCCCCAAGCCTCCTGGGGCGCCTGAAATCTTTAGACTTAGCCAAATTTCATGATTTCCAGATTTTCTCCTCACCTCGGATTGACCCTGCTCCGTTTTGCGTGCTTCGTCGAGTCGACGACTGTTCGTCGGTTCTGCGTCGTTGGAACAACGTTGAAAACCTGAAAACGAGCTCCGACAGATGAACTTCCTCCATTGACGACTTCAAAGCTCATGCTTCACCTTCCGAAAAAGCAGAAATGACCCAGTGGAGAAAACTTGGCCGTTTGCAGCTTCCGTTTGGACCATGCCGATCGCGAAGCAAAATCGACCAATGAGAATCAAGCGCGACACCTGAGTCAGAGATTCGATTTTTAGAAGCTTTCTATTTTTAGAAAGTTTTGTCAGCATCCATATCTCAAGAAACCCAGAAAACCTAATTTGACATCTATTTTTAGAAACTTTCTAAAAATAGAAATTTCTATTTTTAGAAATTTTGCTTTTTTGACTTTTTAACGAAAAATTTTCTAGACTTGTTCAAAATGCCTTAATGAAGCAAAAATTTTAATTGGGTACAACACTATATTTTCTGGATTACTATGTATGTTTTGTTTCAAGATCTCATATTCTGTGGTGTATGCAAATACATAGCCCATTGTCCTTTTGGTTTCAATTTGTTGTTTTCTTAATGAACTATGACTCTGTTGCCCATAGAATAGGCACCGGTCTGGAGCCATTCCTATCAGCCTCACATCATTTAAACAAACAAAAACATTTACCATTGGTTTAGAGGAAGAACCATCATTCATGTGCATGTATACTTGCACAGTTTGTATCAACTATATAGGGGTTTTGTGACAGCCAGTTGTTCTTGGTTCAATGACAATTTTGGGATCAAGATAACAAGTTGGGTTTGGTTGTTCATTGGTTTTTAGTTGTTCATTTGGCTTGAACTCAATACCTGTTAAGGTATACCTCTTGCAATATCCCTCCAGAGTTTAGCTGAACTCGAAGTGCAGGGGATGTAATATCCCAAATGGGGATATTATGGACAATTTCGGGTTCACAAGATTTCAAATGAATTTTCTGAATTCTGCCCTGATTTCTGTACTTTAGATTTCTGCTATAACCCTAACTTCTGCCCTAGTATTCTACTCTTTAGTTTTTTGCCCTAATCCTAACTGCTGCCCTTAAAATCAGACTTAAACAATTGCATATAACTTCCCATGAAACATGAAAAATCATCATAACATTATTGCCAACAATATTGCCAACATCACATTTGAATTCCACCACAAAATATGCAATTAAATCACTTCAATTTGCAACCACAAATGACTGAAATAAATCCAGAAGTCTGCTGCTATAAAAAATAATGCAAAATAATTATAGCAAAGTCCTTCAAAATGATCTTTAAATCTGATCTGCAATTCTGCTCCAAAAATGATGAAGTGCAAATGAATTCCCTTCACGGAATACTCCCAAGAAGAGCTAGGTTTTCGTCCAACTCCTCTAAGATGCTTGAGGTTTTCGTTCCAAGATCTTGCTAAGAGATAAACTCCAATTTGCTGATTGAATGAATGCTTGAATGATGATAAAATGCCACCAAATCAACTTGTATTTATATACATTTTTACCCTCTCTCGTGTCCTGGCCGACCTAGGCAGATATGCACTTGTTCTATGACCTTTTCTCTCTCTAGGCCAACCTCACATGCCTTCTAGGGGCCCAATTGGTTCTGGCCGACATGGACAGGTATTTTCCTTGTTTAAAAATTGTTTTCCCTTCTTTACAAGGGCCGACCCAGCAGGATGTATACTAGGCTCCACAAAATGCCAAAAGGATTTGGATTTATCTTATTTTCTTCCCTTCAAGCCTTCCTTCTCAAGTATGCCACGGATAGGAATTATTTCATTATTTAGTTTCCTTTCATATATTGTCCATAAAGTGTATCAAATATGATCCCCATAAGATGGCACCTACACAAGATCCACGCATGATCATTTATCCTTCTTCAAGGTGGCATTAGATGTTAGCAAATCTCTCACATATGGAAACCCTTCAATGTCTTCACACTCAAATATCCTCAAGAATGGTTCGCTCCATGGAAAGAGAAATATATTAAATAAAATGAACATATCAAGACCATTAGAAAAATATGTTAAGTCATCTCCAAACCTCGATTCTCCTTCCAAAAATCCCGAAGTGTGAAAACCAACCCCTCTACTCTCCAATGGAGACCATTCTGAAAATGGGGACATTACAGGGGATGAAACCCACTCCTGTAGAGTTGACCTTCAACCCTCCACATTTTGTTGATGGACCAATTATGCTTGCATGACGACAGCCTTGGCCTTGTGAGTGTGATTTCGTTCTAGGAAGTGGAGTTGTGGTTTTGGGACCCAACACACTTTCAAGGCCAAGGTTGTCGTCATGAAAGTAAAACCTGCTCATCTACAGACCATGGAGGGTTGAAGGCGAACTCTACGAAAGTGGGTTTTCTCTCCTAAACTTCGAGCTCAGCTTAAACTCAGGATGGTATTCCTTGAGGTTTGATAAATCAGATGAACAACTAAAAACTGGTCGCTAAACCCAACCCATTGACTTGGTTCCAAATACTGTCACTAAACCAAGAACAACCAGCCACCCATATACCTCGATATAGCTGATTACGCGTCTTGTACATGCACCCACATATGACAACATTTACATCCCCATAAGATGGATTCATTTAACATTCTTTACACAATGGCAAGATGCAGACATACATAACACGATTCACACAAGATTTAAAGTGTTTGATATCGCTTCAAATTTATCCCTGGTTATTATCTTGAATCATGAACATGTACGACTAATCTAATCCTACTCCTACAACTACAACTAGCCAAGACAAAGGATTAATTAAAAATGGTGCTTAATCCTTCGCTAATCAAACCAGTGCCTATTCCTTTGGGCAACAGAGTTGTAGAATGTAAGACAAAAGGAGATACATTTGTAAAACATCAACAGAAAACAAATATGTATTTCCATACAAATCTTTGATAACATTGCATACAATGGACATACTTAGTAAACCTGAACGGAACTGCAACAACCCATGTGAGATAAAGAAAAGACCATTACAAAGCTTACAATGCATTAAAATGTTGTCACATTCATCTAAACTTCATTAAACTCGTAACAACAAATGTGGCAAAAGAAAATACACAGCTGGGACTGTATATTCCCTTGAATCATTACAAAATGCCATGGGGACATACCATTACACACAAATGCACAATAAAGGCCCTTTCCTCTGATTTACAAAATGCATTCCTCCCTATTACAAACTGAACCAACAACATTTAATGCCCTAGAACTCCTTGAAGCACCTACACATCCAATTGGTTCAGCGACCAATCCATTTTACCTCCTTTTCCATGCATATATAGCACTGACTTTCTTATTTTTCCCTAGCGCAACTCTGAGCAGGAAAAAACGATTAGGGCACAAAATTGTTGTTTTAAAATCATCTACCCACCCACAAACCTAGATGTGATGCATTCAATTCATCACCAACCTTCAATCAGATCAATCCTGAGCAAGCTGGCGGCCTGGAAACACGTAAAATCGAACCAAAAAGAACCCGCAAAAATGGCGTTCCAAAAATGCGTTTCAGACTTATAATTTCTCTTTACTTTATCTTTGCCTCTACAATTTCGGCAAATTGTGCAATTCGTGAACCTTTCTCTCTTCGCCCTTTTCCTCTTTACTCCTTTGTCCGTCCCTTTTCGGCATTTCGACCAAAATGGGAACTCATGAACCATGCCCTATTTTCAAACTTCTTCCTTCGTTTGGTTCCTCTTTGCCCTATTTCAACGAAAATGCTATCCGAAGAACCTCCCACTTTTCGGCGAGTTCCTTTCACAAGCAAACTCTTGGGAGTTTTAACTTAGGATGTTTTTTGAAGGGCTTTCAGGACTAGGGCTCATTAAACATATCTCAAGTCAGGTTTAAACAATGGGCGAAGTATGCCAATGCAACAGAGCCATTAACAACATGAATTTTAATGGATTTAGGGCAAATTTGGGACAGAAAACTATTAAGTCCCAACACCACCTTCAAAGACATCCATTCTCTTTTATGCTTCCCTTATAGCTTTCATGACTTTGTCTATCTTATCTACATCTCTTGTTGCTACAGAAAACTCTGCTACCCTTCTTCTTGATGACATTTTGTTGGCCTAACTCACTCCTTATTTTTACAACCCTCCTAGCTGCAACCTCCTTTGCAACAGGGACACACACGCTCCATTCTCCAAATGAATCACTACCTTGCTAAACTCTGACTGACTTTAAACATCACAATACACATTTTCTCAGAGTTGTAGTTGTGCTCTGATACCATGCTGATAGCGCCACACCCCTATGACACCCTATTTCGCCCTTGCTACAAGAAGTCCTGCAATAGCTGGACACAATAATTGCTACAAGTAGCTTAATCCGACCCACACACACTTTTCCCTATTGCTAAAAGTTAAACACAAGGCTGCAAGTAGTCCTACAGTCACCCAACACACACTTCTTGACCTACCCCTCACACTTTGGATGCTACAAGCAACCACAATCCAACACCATGCTCAGCCCTATTGCTCCAAGCAACAAGAATACACGTGCATACACACATATACATACACATTGTTGCCAGTTAATGTAAACAATGCAACACACACCCAATCCCCATATGGGTCGAGGTGGTTTTGCAAACACAGATCAAGTCAGATCATGAAAGCCAGATCACATGCATACAATGACAAATCAGAGGGAAACATATTAAAATAAAGACTTCTTTTATTAATACTAAAATAAGTTTATACATTCATCATCCTTTGGTGAATTCACATAGGCTTGGTCTTGTGCTCAATCTCGAACAGAAACCCCTCTTGGTCATGCAGACTGGCCACTTACATCTGATCTCTCTCTTCTAATCCCTATGCTTTGTGCCTTCTGTTTTGCCCTTACACGCAGCCCCTTTTCCATTCTCCTCCTCTACCATTCTCCAAAATCCTCAACTCTCCATTCCTCTTTTGCTATGCCTTTTTTTCTCCTCTTTCCTTTTTGGTTCATAGCCTCCTCTCTCTCTTTTCTTTTCTATCTAGTCTATCCTCTATCTCCTCTCTTTTTTATTTACCACCACACAATCCTCCTTCTAGTTATTCCTCTTTTTTTGTCTCTACTCTACCACCTTCCACATGCGGCTCCTATCTCTCTTTCACGCCATCCCTTCTACATACACCCAAAACTTGTTCAATCCTGCCATTCTAGAATGTTCTGGACCTTTCACCTTTCCCCAAACTATTCAAAAATCCTGCTCAAACTAATCTCAGCACCCATATTGGGGCCTCTTGAATGTTGCACCTACCACACAGATTTCCCTCTCAAATCTAGTGCTCAAATCTTCAATTTGGGAGCCAAGACTATTCGTACCAATGGTGGGAGCAGCCCAGACAATCATTTGAAATCACCTACCCTTCGTACTCTTTCCTGGCTATGCATAAATGCTGCTTGAAGCTGGATTGAACGGCTCCTTCGTTGCCTCCTATTAATGGTCACAAGAAATATTCAAATTAAAGAAGTGGCGGCAAGGATAAAAATAATTGCAGCTCATGGAGATTGGACGATGCCCCTACATCAAGTTCATGGGTAACGAACTTTTGGTGCGAGTCTTTGTCATTCCCAAAAACGGTTTCACAGATACATACAAGTGTGTGGAAGTTGACCTCTTAAAGAGCCTTCCCAACATAGACTAGTTTCCCACAAGTCCTTCGTATTTTGTAACAATGCAGAGATGTCAAGGACATTTGTACTTCCTTTTGACTTCTGCATCTCTACTCATGTTTCACTTAAAAAATGGCATTTGCAAGTTTGCAAACTTCTCACGGTTGTGCAAAAATATTCCAACTCCTTGCTTCCTTCATCTTTTTGCATTTACACAAGCTTAAGCTTGCAAGCTTAAGGAACTACAAAGGACATAGGTCTTACTCCCCAAGTTCCTATATCCTTCCAGTTCCCGCATTTCCGCATAGTTACTCTTTGCGAGCTTGCAGATATCTCAAGCAAGTTTTCCCACTTCCCAAAACTTCCTTCGATCTGCACACCATTTCTCCGCAAAGCCTTTCATACTCTATTTTTGCAAAAACTTCCCAACTTCCATGGACATGAGCTCATTCCGAAACATAGTTTCCTGCAAACCCTAAAAGCATTTAATGCTTGCACGTGTGAACCTAGCTTATATAAAACTTGCATATTTTGCCCATTTTCATATTCACAAACACGTTATTGCCTTCCAAAAACATATCTACATTTGACAATCGGATTGTTGCAAATTTTAACCTACATTTTGTCACTAGTCGATCTTTGTGCATCTTGTCAAGGATCTAGTGCTTAAATTTATTCATCTACGAGTCATCTAGGGCGCTTTGTCAAAGTTTTCCCAACTATATTTCACAATTTAGGTACTCTACTATGATCCTACTTTGATTGAGAATGTCAAAGATCTAACTTATGTTAAATCACTTGCATCATGAAAGTTTTGCAAAATTCATTTAGGGTTTTTCTGTTGTCCTATACAAACGCATTGCTTATTAAAAATCTAACCGTGAAACCCTCAAATTTGTTGCTACAACTATGAAATTTCTATCCAGATTTCTGATCATGAAGATGTTGTAATGCATGATGTTGCTGATGGACTTGAATTTTACAACCTTGATCTAAATTTGTGTCTGCAAGCTCTAAAAAAAATTGGTTGATCAAAACAAGAATTGCTACTTCAAAGTTGCCTAAGACACTTTAAGGAGTGACTTTCATGCAAAGATCAATGATCTAATGACCCTCCTGAATAGGATAGTGGACCTTCCTAATGCTCAAGAATTTCAACCCTGGATGTTCAGATTTAGTACAATTATCTTAAAGGATAAGCAAAGAATTGACTGGGCCACCATTCTCGTTAATAACCTTCACAAACAACTCACAAAAGTCTAGGACTCAAGAAAATTCTACGACTTATTACATTGTATATTTAATGGCTAGAAGAACATTTTTGCTTGGATTGACTAAGGTTGCGACATTTGGTGTTGAAGGTTGTGAGTTTTACCCCCAATTGGAGCTTAACGAAAGCCAAAGACACTTCAAAAGAGTCAATGGCGCTTTTTTCTTTTGTAAGAACCCTGTCTAGTCTTAACTGAAATTTTTCACTCGCTGCCCTGAATTTTCTGATTTCTTTTTCTTCAAATGTACTTAGGGTTTTGACATGTAGTTTTCAACAATATGTTACGAATGTAATGAAGATGGAAAGGTTGCAATTTAACATTCAAACAACATGTAAAACAAGTGAAATTAGTCAAAATAGCTCACACATATCAGAAATAAACTTACCCAGATGAATGCTTGTCTTCTTTATTGAAATTGAGAAGGCTGATTACAAAAGATATTTTCTGATTTTACATCAATCAAGTCTGATTACAAAATCAGACATACAGAAGCATGCAAATCTGTCCAAATGATGAACCAAACCCTAGCCGCCTTGTATATGATGTTGCATTATGAAAGTACAATGATAAACCCAATGAAATATGACTGATATAACACCTATAGCTACTAGAATGAAATCTGAAATGTCTGATAAAACACCTATAGCTGCTGATATGAACCCAGATTTGTGAAATGATGCCAAAATATGCAAGGGCCTATGTGTAGGAATGGAGCAATTTAGCCCAGCATGCAATCTAACTCCTTATAACCTCAAATCATGTCAAAATATCATGCAATCTGCCTCTGATATGAAGTTCCAGCTTAGTGTTCTAAAAATCAGAATTCATGTAAGTGATGAAATCGCCTAAAAATGCCTCCTTATGGCAAGCGATCCACCTAAAACACTTCTCCAATGATTTATTGATGAAAATATGTCATATATGTCCTCAAATCTGAATACCAAAGTCTTCAATATGCACAAAGCTTCAAACCCTAGCTGCTATCATGAATTTCCATCCAAACCCTAGCTGAAATGAAGCAATTATTCCTTCAAAAACATACAAATAAGCTCAATGATGAATTCCATGTGAATCCATCTCACATAGTGATTAGGTTTTCGTCCAATTCACTCTTATCCAAGGATTTTTGTCCTTGAATACCGCTGCAAACCAGTTTCAGCCAAAAGAAATACTCCAAAATGCAAAAGCCAAATCATCAAGTATATGAAAAATGATATCAATATATGTCCTTTTATAATCCTCAAGTTGGGCGACCCAATAGAACATATTTTTATGAATTTTCAAGTCCACCGCCATAGATAAATATTTTTATTTGATTTTTATTTAATATTTTTCTCCAATTCCTCCTTGGGCGGCAACTAGGAGAGAGAAAATAATATTTTATTATTTTCTTTTTCTATTATTATTTTCCTCTCCAATTTGGGCGGCGATAACCTAGAGGAAAAATATAGCAATAAAATATTATATTTTATGTTAGCTCATCAACTTTCTCATTTTCCAACTCTAAGTTATTTTTATTTCTCCAACTTGGCCGCTCAATCCCTTGGCTTATTAATTTATTATTTTTGGCTAAATAAAACAATATAAAAATACCACATAGCCAAAAATAATATTAGTTGAGCTAACATTCCTTTTCTCAAACCTTGACAACATTTGTTTTTCCCACCTAGCTCAACCAAGTCATTTCCTTACCAAGTATATTAGCCTACGGGAATGGTGAATAGGCTAATATCCATCTCCAAGGTGATCACTCCGGAAATGGGGACATTACATCTTTTTCCTCATTAGGCAAATGGAGGGTGATCTCAATAAGAGCATCTCCCTAGAAGCTACTACAACAATTGCAGAATGGGGAAATTGGTTCATACAATTTCCTACATTCACATACATTAGGCTTGGAGGATTCACAAGTGCTCCCTACAAGTTACTGAAATATGTGAGTGATAAGGTCATCCTTTTGGAACTGACAAGAAAACTTTGTGAAGTGCGTAAGATGTTATATGAAAAGCATAGAACTAGTGTTAAGTTTTGTAATATGCACCCTAATTTGGAGGTTTTCATGTAACCAACTTTTTGCCTGTTTGTTTTTTGCTCACTGTTGTGTGTTTTTTATTATTTTTGTGTTTTTGCATATAATATTCATAAACAGTAATGAAATACAAGACATGCAAAAATACCCAAATGGAAATAAAGCATAACTCTCAAAAAATACAAGTACCCAGATAACAAAATGGCCCAAATATTAATATAATGATAAACCCATTTTCATTTTTTGCAATCTTCAGGTGTGATGCATACAAATCATAAGTTCTGGGCATATGAATGGCCTCTCAGCAACTACAAACTACAATTCTCCCAGCTATAAATGTCAAACAACCATCCCTAAACTCCACGTGCCCACATTGCAACAGAAATCAGCTCCAAAGAAGAGGCATTTAAGGCAGAAAGGCAGCCACGTCAGGTCTGGGCATGTACGGCTTGTATGGGAAAACGTGCAGCAGCTGAAACACTAATAAATCCCTTGTTTTCTGCTACAAACCACACTACAATCTCTGCAGCAGCATAACTAGCTTCCACGCCAAGAAAAGAAGGATTAAATCCAGATTTAATGCTCAAAACTGCACCCTGGAATGGTACGGACTCCTCTAGGGAGGTACAACCAGCACAAAGTAGTATCTACCATAGAAGCAGAAATCGAGTTTAAATCGCGATTTCTAGTAAAAATCGCGAATCGGAGCCCTAAACGATTTTTACCCTGAAAAAATCGGAAATCGCGTTGACCGCCGCCCGCCGATTTTCAACGATTTTTACGAGTTTAAATCGCGAGTTTATCCCCGTTTAAATCGCGATTTTTACATGTTTAAAACGCGAAAAAAAGGGCGGAAAAACCCTCGGCCCGCGTGCAGAGTTCCCCGCGCGTTTTACCCGCGCGATTTCACCTATTTTACCCGCAACCTGGAGCTCGACATTTCACATGCGATTTTGCGCGATTCTGGAGCTCGACATTTCATCCGCTGCTCGTTTCATCCGCTGCATCGAGGTTTCATCCGCTGCATCGTGGTTCAACCTTTTTGGAGGTATGTACCCTGTTTATCAATGATATTTCTTATGGGTTGGAGTTCAAACTTCAAACAATAGATGTTGCTATTGTAACCTGTTTAGCTTTAGACGGATAAACTCAAAGACCACTGGATTGACATACAGATATTTTTGTTTTTCAATATATTAATATAGATAGATATATTAGGGGAGTGAAAGTAATTGGATAATAATCAAAAGTAAAACCATAGAATGGTAGAAGTATTTTTGTTTCTGTGTTATGTAAACAGTAGCGAGGTCGGGAATGATGTCTGTGTTATGTCTGTGTTATGGCAGTTACCTTGCTGAGTGAGCAAGGAGGGCAACATCATCTAAAAACAGTAGTATACCTAGACCTATACAGAGATAAAGGCTTCTATAACTATCTGAATCAGATTAAACAGTGAGTGCATTTTCCTATTGCACAACAATCCTCTATTCATATAGTTAATGATGGATCAGTACTGACTTCAAGCAGATTTGGTCCTTAAGGGATCATAGAGTTTGTAGAAGATGTCATGTTGCTTCCCATGTGCATAAATTAATATTATGGAATTATTAAGATCTATGTCTATTAACAAACATCATTACTTTGGTAGTCCTGTGCTATTTAATTTCCAGTTTTAATTAACACAAAACAATATAAAGAGGGAAATTGACCATGTCCGCCCCCTAATTATTTCAAACAGTTTTATTTAAATGTTTACAATATAATATATTTTAGTTATTTATTCTTATTGTAAAAAGCCAATTAATGTTTAGTATTAAAAAGTTTAATAAATAGAGTGTATGTGTTTAAAATGAAATTAGAGAATGATACTTGAAATCCTAATAATTAATGTTGTCATGATAGCAGCAATGAACAGGGTTTTTCTGCCAAACTAAGAATAAGTGTTAGTTCTAAAACTTATAAATAGGCATCAACAGCAACATGCTAAAGTTATTTCTATCTACCCATATGATGCATGAAGGAAGATGGCAATAAAGCATGTTTTCTTGCTAAAACCCTGGTTAAATGGGTGGAGGATGCTGACTGATGAGGTGTTAGATCTGTAGATCCAGGTCTATATCGTAAGATTAGTGCGAGGGCTTAATTCTGTGTCTCATTTCTATAGGTGGCATGCTTCTATCTTAATTCTGTGCTTCTTATTTTTTATATCGAATGGAGAAATGTTGTAAATAACTAGTAGAAAGCAACATAAATCAGAACTCCTGTCTAAAATCTATATGCAGCATGGAGATGTCATATATAATTAGTAGAAGAACAACATAAAGCATCGAGCATAATTTTTGTCTTAAATCTGTATTCAGAACATAGTTTGAATTTTGGAATGCATGGTCATTTGGATGCTATCATCAAAATAGCCATATATAATTAGTAGAAGAACATAAAGCATAATTTTTGTCTTAAATCTGTATTCAGAACATAGTTTGAAACTTTGAATGTTGAAATGCATGGTCATTTGGATGCTATCATCACAACTCAAAAACTCCACACAATGTTAATTTAGATGATTGTAAAGTTATATTATATTTTCACTTGACTGTCATTATATTTTCACAAGCTGCCAGTTCAATTTTTGGTTTAGTTTTAATATATAATTGACTAATTACTTAATTCAAATTATTTATCACGAGAAACCTAGAGTTAGCACATCATTTTCGTGTAGAAAATTATTTATCATGAAAGACTAAATTCAAATGCTTTTACAGTTTTGATCATAATGCCACGTCCAAGAGACTTTGCGTGGACTCATTGCACATCAGTCTCGGGTACAAGCAGGGTCAAATGCAATTGGTGTCAAGCTGAAGTACCTGGTGGCATTTATCGCTTCAAATGGCATTTGGCAAAGGAGGTAGGACATGAGACCATTATTTGCAAAGGTTGCCCTGCAGATGTCACATATCAGGCAAAACTAGCTCTTGGGGCAATTTCTGATAATAAGGCAAAAAGGGCAAGAACTGGGACAGAAATGACATTAAATTCTACATATGCTAAGAGCAATCCTTCTGATGAGGCAAACAGTGAACAAATGTCTTTCAAGGAGTCTGTGTCAACGCCTTCTTCTACAACACATGGCCCAAACACAGGTGGAGGAAACATTAATTCTTTCTTTGCACCTCGTACTACACCAGGATCACAGACCACTTTGGAGAGTACAGGATGGAGAAAGAACGTCCATGCACATGCAAAGAAAGCAATTGCAAATTTTTGGTACTACTCTAGCTTGCCGTTCCATGTTGCCAGATCTCCATATTGGCAAGGTATGGTGGATGCGATTGCAGGTGCAGGTCCTGGGTTCAAAGCCCCATCTTATGAGACATTGAGAGTTGGTATGCTCAATGATGCAGTAGAGGATGTTAATGATGTTGTTTCTGAACATCGACTAGCATGGACAAAGACTGGTTGCACCATAATGTCAGATGGATGGACAGATAGAAGGAACCGAACCCTCATCAACTTCCTTGTCTCTTGTGATATTGGCACCATTTTTTTGAAATCTGTGGATGCATCAGATAGGATCAAATCTGCAGCTGAAATGTTTGAGTTGTTTGATGATGTGGTCAAGGATGTAGGGCCAGAATATGTGGTACAATTTATTACAGACAATGCTGCTGCTTGTGTCGCTGCTGGGAAACTCCTGATTGACAAGTATCCCTCTATGTTTTTTACTCCGTGCGCGGCACACTGCCTTGATCTAACCCTAGAGGATTTTGGAAAACTTGAATGGGTGAAGGAGGTATTGCAACAGGCTCGCACAGTTACCAAGTTCATCTACAATCACACGAGGCTGTTGTGTCTAATGCGCTCCTTCACAGAGGGCAAGGAGCTAATTCGGCCAGGGGTGACACGATTTGCTACGCACTTCCTTGCATTGCAGACTCTTTGGCAACAACAATTAAATTTGAAGCGAATGTTCCTTTCTCCTGAGTGGATAGAGTCTGGCTTCACAAGGCTAGCAGATGGCAAAAAGGTGGTACAGTACATTTATTCTGCAAGTTTTTGGGATGCAATTGAACAAGTTGTACAATTTTCTGAGCCTCTAGTCAAAGTTTTGAGGCTAGTGGATGGGGATAAATCCCCCATGGGCTATTTGTATGAGGCCATGGATAGGGCTAAGGAGGTGATGAGGGGTAGGATGGAAAATGACAGGGACAGGTACATGCCATTATGGGACATAATTGATAGGAGATGGGATGAACAGATGCACTCCCCTCTCCATGCTGCTGGGCATTATCTCAATCCATCCTTGTTCTATAGCTCCTCATTCAAAGATGATGATTCTGAAGTCACACGTGGCCTATTCATATGCATGGAGAAAATGTTCCCTACCCCAGAAAAGTTGCACGCAGTAATGGCAGAGTTGCCAATGTACAAGCAGGCGAGGGGTGTTTTCTCAAGTATGGCTGCGGTGCAAGGCAGGAAGACCTACCAACCAGGTACACTCTATTAGCTTTGGACAATTTCTCTTTATTGTGGACATGTAGATTAAAGACGTTAAGATTTTAATATATCTTACATGAAATCATCATGGTAATAATTTGTGTTTTTCAGCACAATGGTGGGATTTTTTTGGTCAAAATACCAAAAATCTTAGATGGATGGCAAGGCGCATATTGAGCCAACCATGTAGTTCATCCGCTTGTGAGCGTACTTGGAGTGTTTTTGAACACATACATTCCAAGAAACGCAACCGTCTAACACAAGAACGGATGAATAATTTGGTGTTCGTTCACCACAACCTCCGCTTGAAGCTAAAGAAAGCTCAAGGTTAGACTTCTAATATACTTGCAATCATAGTTATAATTGTATTCATTATGTTTTTCACTTTCTATTGCCACGACTAATTTATATTTATGGACAAAATCAGGTACTGTTGAGGATGATGCGCCAATTGACCTTGATGAAATTGATCCAGAGTCTGAGTGGATTGCAGCTGATGATGATGATGATGATGATTTTCTTGACCCTGACGATCTTGATATCCTAATGGAGAGCAACATGAGTAGTGAATTGCTTGAACGAGTTAGGACAGGCTCTGACCCAGGAGCTTCATCATCAAGACCTACAACTCTCTAGTGTAGCTCTCTTTGTAGTAGAAAGACTCATTGGCTACGTCTAGTTTTTTGGAATTTTGTACTCAGTTTCTATATTGACATTGTATAAACTGGATTGTAATTGAAATTTTGTCAACTTTCAACATCTAGTTATTAGTTATGCACTATGAAGTATGCTTTGTGCAATGCAATGTAATCAGTGATTCAGCGATATGAATATAAACAACTACAATCTATATTTTACAAGTCATGGGCAAAACTCTCGATTTTATTTGCTCTCTATATCTCTATGTTATGGAAATGTCTTTAAATTTAAAATACAAGAAGTTTTTGTCCCTTTTTCTACATTTTTAATGGTTTTTTTGAAATCCGATTTTTTCCCGATTTATTCCCGTTTAAATCACGATTTTTTTGAAAAAGTTTTATACTTTTGGTTTGCCGATTTTTACCCCTGCGATTTTTTCCCGATTTTTTCCCGATTTTTTCCCGATTTTTTGAAAAAGTTTTATACTTTTGGTTTGCCGATTTTTTCCCTAAACGATTTTTGCTTCCTTGGTATCTACAATGTCAAAACTCACTCCAAACTCCGAGAACTGCAACTATAATTCCTATCATTGGCTGCTCACAAATCTAAATATGAAAATCTATGAAAACTCCATAAAATTGCATCCAGTGAGCTCCAGCGTAGTCTCTGAATGAAACTACTAGCAAACCCTCCTAATATCTTTCAACCATGAAGAGAGTGTGATCTATAGAGGTCTTCGTCCCTACAAACCCTTGTTTCCATCTCAAAGCCAAAGCTCCAAAACTTGCACGACAAAAGATGAGTGAATGAATGAATGCCAAAGAATGAGTCCTCTTTTTTCTTTTGTTCTCTCATTTCCCAACGCCCAAGAAAAGTATCTTATTATTTTTTAATATTTAACAACTTAAGATCCCCTTCTACCTCCATGAGTTGGGCACCCCACATAAACCTAGCACATTCACTTTAAAACAACTTATGACTCCCTTTACATAAGTTTACTTTATAAAATAAAGCAACTCATATTAAAATAATATAAGTTAAATCTTTCATTTAACTTATTATCTTGACATTTAATATATCATTCCTCGGTCATTTCGAAGGCCATGTGACAAGTGCTAGATACTCCAGCCGGCAATACTAAATATGGAAATGTCGAACAAACCGATGACCCCTTGCCTGACTTACTATAAATAGTAAGTCCTAGAAAATGTGTCCAAGACACCCTCTGGAATGAAAGATGAACTCAACCCATCATCCAATTGTACTAGAGCTGTTGGAAATCCTCCACAAAAGTTCCCTAACCAACCTCCATTAGCCTACGGGAACCCTAGAATAGGCTAACTGCTCCCACCTGTCGAACTGGCTAAGAAGGGGACATTACAGTCCGTCCTCCCCAAAATTGCTTGTCCTCAAACAATTTCAGCTCAAGATGATGTAATATCTACTCACTCTCCCACGTTGCATACTCTACTGGCAAGTTCTTCCATTTGACCAAGTACTCCTTGATAATCCTCTTCCTGAGACTCCTCTCCCGAGTGTCAGTGATAGCCTCTAGAATCAGGATTAGCTTCCCTTCCTCATCCAATGGTGGTAACTCAGATGAGAGAACAACATTGTGCCCAAGTGATTTCTTGAGCCTAGATACATGAAATTCATTGTGTACTCTGTTGTTGGTTGGTAGCTCAAGTTCATATGCAACTTCTCCCACTCTCCTGGACACTCTGAACGGACCATAAAACTTGGGTTTTAACTTCTCTGCTCCACTCCTTTTGCGAGTGGACTACCTATATGGTTGGAGCCTTAGGTAGACCATGTCCCCAACCTCAAAACTCCGCTCTACTCTTGTAACGCCCCGCATGAACACCTTAGAGAACAACACATCAACGCTATGCAAAAACGGAATAATTTTTTTTTAAATGAATAAAGTAACACATCACTACACACCATTAACTATCAACTTGTTACTCTAAGATTTTCATGGTTGCATTACTTAACAAAACAATTAACATAGTCTAACACACATCATAAATTAACATCAGTAGAACATTCTAAACCTATTGCATTAAATCAATAAACATCTACATCAAATAAATAATCATTAGGATCTAGTACATAGTTACAATTTCTTCTCACATACGTGTACATCAATACATTGTTAGTTAACACCTTCTGAACACATACATTATAAATCAACTGATACACAGACAAAAACATGAATACAAATCACTTACTTCATACCTGGTACAAGATCTGACGGCTGATACACAAGATACAACATCCTCGCACACGAACAATAGCAAAGGGAAAAACCAATGGATAAAAGCTCTTCCACCCGACCATGTGGAACCCTAAGGTCCACCCCCCAAGCTAGGAGTTAACATAAGGTCCCCACTACAACATACAGTCAGGTAGACAGTAGACTATAAGAACAAGACAAGACATAACTCCAACAACACAAGTCAATATCTCAAACAACTTAACAACACTTCTAGAGGCAAGCACATAACGAATGGGGAGAGTACAACTAGGGAATGCTAGGCTACAGTAGGGAGGAGTGTCATCACATGGCTTGTCATGGGTTGTCCTGGTAAGCCTTCCTAGACCCCGGCCCCCATCTTGGGTTGTCCTGGCAGCCTCTCCCGACTCCCGGCCCCCATACAATGCTCATGCGGAATCAACGTACCTTTCATGAGGTCAAGGTAGTTGATTTTGCCATTCCAGGCCTTCTCATCTCATCTCAAGCCTAAACGAGCACTTGAGCCATGAGTTAGGCATCCACTTATCTTATTTAGTGTGATTAACTACCCAATCCCCCCCCTAATTCATTAATTAGGTTATCACTGAATTAACAAACTCCCACATGGGTTGTCCTGGACACCACTTTGGGCTCCGGCCCCCATTGAGAGCCACTCCCCTACCTGCAACTAGAAGACCCTACTCAACAAGCACAACAAACATCATCATGACAACGATGATACATGAACCGTGCAAGGCATTATCCATCTTGCATAACAATTATCCTCATATCAAGGTGTATATATAACAATGCAAGGAATTATCCATCTTGCATATCAACTTAATCACAAGGACAACTAACAAAACCTTGTCCATAGCAATACATAAACATTACTCCTATTATAGTACTCAATGTCTCCCCATTTCAAAGTCTAACACAAATCTCAATATAAGATAATTACAATCAATACATCCACAAAGGGGATTATCACCTCCTCATTATGCATTCACGACATCGAATATTCATCCTATCACATATCAAACAGGCGGCAACATACTTTTATAACTTCATGGTCTCGAAACACTTATCAACACGTCTCATGAAATCAAAACACAAACAACCTATGCCTCTGGAACTAACCACTCAGGTACATGCAATAACATAGGGTCCATGAAGACATTTTTAATTTACTTTTGTAAATCAAGTTTTGTAACCTTAATATATAGCAAATTGCTCTCCTCAACATCTACCCAATTTATAAATAATTTTACGTTTATTTTACAATTAACAATATCATTTAAGTAAATTAGATTTAAACATAACTTACAATTCTTTTCTTTTAATTTAGGACAAATTACTTCTATATTAGTTACACACTAAAAGTTATCACACGATATAAGTATTATTTAAGATTTAAATGAAATTACGGGAAAATAAATATAATTACATATCAAAATCCATAATTTTAAAACTATAATAACAACACTCGAAAATAAAGTAAATTAGGTAAATATCTACCTGTAATTTAAATCTCAACCTTAATAATAACATCATCCTATATTTCATTTCCGAGAAAGACTAATATAATTTAACAAAAAGGAATACATAATTTAATTCTAATATAAGAGAAAACCCTATAAAATATTATTTAAACTACTCACTTAATATATATAAGATTTTGACCAATTATATATATATATACATATAGTAAAACAACCATTGACATCCAACGCCATTATGGAAGCATGGAGTCACGGACAAAGCTCATGTATTATTTCACACAGTGTCTCTTTCAAAGGTGTTCTTTCATGAAATGGACTATAAGTAAAAAAACTTTAACCTTCGAGTAAGTAAATGTAAGTGTTAGATCAGCTATTCTTTAATATCAACCACTTCAAAATTTAATTTAAAGCCATAAATAATGACAGGAATATCCAATTCTTTTGCGCTAGTTTGTAAACCAATTAGTAACTGCCGTGCTCTCAGGATTTATGCTGTTTTTAAGCCAAGATTATAGAATTGGGTCGATGAAAAAGTAAAGTTTCTGAATTAGTTGCTTCGAAAGAATTGGTGAGGATATATGCATCGAAGCAGTTTCCAGTTTTAAGCTTACAAAGAAATCGATGAGGTTCAGAACCCTTGTGGGGGCGGTAACACTAAAGTAGCAGTATGAAATGGAAATATGCTTCCACTGGAAACGAAAAAGATAGAAAGACAAGGCAAAAGTACCCAGCAAAACATGCATTGAAAGAAGGAATGATAACTGGTAACAAATGAAGGATACGCACAATATGAATCTGATAAGCTTAGACGCTTTCAAGCAAATGTGACTGATGGGTTCAAGGAAAACATTGATAGAAACCACCGACGAGTTCAGAGATTTCTGGCGTGAAGGCTATACAGTGTGAGACAATGCTGAGCGCTATAATCTCTGCTGTTTGATAGGTGTAGCCAACGGATTAGACGTTTTCTGGCTTAAATGTTTATGTCCTAAAACAATACCAAGCACTATGATGCTCATGCGCACAAGGCGACAGGGTGCAGGATATGTACGAAACGAATTTTGCAAGTTAATAATAAAGAGCAGTACACTCTTGAATTACATTAGTAACCCTTAGCGCATTATGCCTGTAGTCGATTATTATGTGTACATGGTTGACCTGCTTGCCCGTGCGGCTATCTTGAAGACACCATAACCTTTATCCTTGCGATAACTGTTAAATCTATAAGGCGTTTTCTTGGTTCCTACAGATCACATATGAATATCGGCCTAGGAGTATTTACAGCAACACTATTTTTGGACCGCACAGCTTATGTTCTTTTCTCAAATATCGATGCAGAAGTGGGCTAGTGTGGTGAGTTCGAATGGTAAGGAGAGTCGATGAAAGATAGAGGAATTAGTGATATCTCCGTGTGCCGTTGGATTTCCAGGCCGTAAAATGATACACACTTTTCATGTAGCAGACATATCCCATCCATAGGCGCAGGAGTTTTACGCAAGGTTGGGGAAATTAGCTGGGAAGATGAAGGCAGCCGTAAGAGATGTCATCATACGAAATGCAATGGACGCAGGATATACTCAGAATAAATTCATTGTCAAGGCTTTAAAGCTTCCTTACAAATGGAGTCGATAGAAATAATAATATATTTTGATAGAAAACATTATAAAAGTAATGATTGCAAGATCTGCGGAAAATGGATACAAAGAAAAGGCTTAAAACATCCATCAAAACATAATCGGGGAACAAAATAATTTGCTATTCCGGCCTTACAAACTTAAAGTAAATGTACTCGGCAGGAGAGAATTAGATCAAGAACAAAAAAGACAATGCTCTGATAGAGGAATGCGCAGCTTAAGAAATTCCTTAAGGAAACCCTAGATATAGTGCAAGATGAGAAAGTAATATTAACACAATTTAAAAGAACCTGTATACGCTGCAATGACCTCAATCTGTTCTTCGCAGCTCCGTCTTTCTTCCCGGATCTCCAATTCCCGTTCCTTTTTTTCCTTCCCTTTCTCTCCTTCTCTCTACTTGTTTTATAGTATTCCCTACCCTCATTGTTTGTACTCCACCATTAGGGAATAAACACACGATCCAATGCAAACCGAAAATACAACTTACTTTCTTTTAATTTTTTAATAACATTACCATATAACCCCCTATACTTTTATTTACTCAAGGATAACATACATTTAATATATTACAACTTATAATTTTTATTTATTTAATTTAGTATTTTATATAGATATTTGGTATATAACAACTCATAAATATATATTACTTTATTTAATCATTTATTTACTTGGCCACATATATATACTTTCATGTTTATTTTATTAATTATAAAACAATTCCACAACTTATAATGCCACTTTATAACTAATTTATCTCCTTTATAATTTATTTTTATTTATTTAATATTTAATATATATTTGTTATATAACAACTAATAATTATTTATAAATCTATTTAATAAACATTAATCAAATTTATCTATTTATATACCACAATTAACCAATCATAAATCATGCAATTACTCGACCATCAAGCATGCAGAGAAAGCAAGACGACAACCCATAGAGACAAACGAAACTGAGAACAATGACTAGACGCAAAACTGAAGACTTATCCTCTACAAGGATGACGGATGACTGGGGAACCTTATGTTAACTCCGATCGACAATTCCATTGGCTAGGGCACACTCAGACCTGCTAGTTCAGGTGGAGTCGATGCCCAGTACCTGCATCCTGCAGCAAACTTCAAGGTTAAACACATATATATACAAACATGAAGTCATGCACACAGTAAACAGAAATTGCAGCGTGGCAGGGTACTCGGACACGAGTAATGCGACACAGTTCTGTTCACATTAGTACATCAACAATTAAGTATTCAGTTGTCTATAGAATAATCAATAACAATACGATCTAGTATAACAATCATTGTTAAAGTATCATAACCCGGATTAAAAATCACAGTAAACTCGGAAATAACATTAATCCATTATATCAAACATGTCCATCAAACGTAAAATATCAATAATCCAATATCATCAATCGTCATCCTAGAAATAGGTCCATAAACAACTCAACGTAATAACAAAGAATCCATGTCATGGTATCTAATCCTAATAGGAATACTATCAGTCTGACAGAAGCAAGGTGAGGGGCACTACAACTCTGTAATGTCCCCTTCTAGTAAGCTGAGATTTTTCTACAACCTTGCACAATTTCAACTTAGTAAAAGAGAACATTAGTAATCTTTTAATCATTTCTTTCAACATGGAATCACTAAGACTATAACATATTAGATTATATTCACATTAAGTTCATATATTTCATTTCATCATCATGCATTAAAACATTTTCAACTTATAAACGCATTCACATATATGTTATTCCTTTTTATCATTGGTTCGTGATATGACTTGTGAGGGACTTGTGGTAGACTCTTGCGTTAACCAGCTCTAGATCACCAAGTATGATTTCATTAAGGAAATAGTTCCACCATCTCTTACGGAGGCCCAAAGGTTTCACTCACACACGGAGTCCCTCACCATTTGGCTCGTGGGATTTCACTCGCACATGGAGTACCTCATCCAGACGAGAGTCACCATCCGTAGAGCAAAATTAACTTTTACAAGTTCTTCTAGGCCCAAGGATTTCACCCACACGCGGGGTTCCTCATCACTTGGCTCAAGGGACTTACGTCCAGTCGAAAGATACCTAGGCTAAAACAAACTATTCCAACTACGTCATAACTTAGAGGTAATAGAGGGGTTAAAGGGAGAGTCCGAGTCAGCTCCAAGCATATCACCAACTTATCTTTTTATTGATTTCATAAATATCATAATTGTTCTCATTATCATTTAGCACAAGATGCCTTATATTAGGACATCATGGTCTTACATCAAAATTGACCATATATCATTAACATTTATTCGTTATATTAGTTTATGCACATTCATAGTTTTGTCTAAGTTTAGTGCTTTTAACATCATAATTGTACATATTAGCTTGACAGTCCATTTATACATCATAATCAGAAATGTTAACATTATTATATCCTATCATTAATCTAAAGCATCTTAATCCATCTTCTCATTACTTTCTTATTATACTATACATATAGTTTCACTCTAACATTTTTATTCTACCATTCATTTACATATCTAAAATCACTTATAAATCTAACATTATATATATCATTTAATCTTGGGACAGATGACATACCTGGAGGTTCTGTTGAAATTGGCTCTGCAAACCTTTCTTAACCTTGCTATATTGCTGTTATCTTCCTGATGTCCGTTTTCACCTCCGTATTTTCTTCTTTATGATTCCTGGCTGTTCGAACTTATGCTTGTTTTTATTTCTTTCCACCCGACGCTGCTCCTAGTGGTGGCAATAAGGGTCTATGCTTCTTTAATGCTTTGATGATATGATGAGATTTAATGCTCTATCTAATATACTAGAATGTATTCTGTCATACGCAGATCCAATGTTATATCTTGTTCTTGTTTTCTCCGATCCTGTTCCCTGTATCCTCAATCCTTGAATGTGATGAATAAGCGCTGCCTGCCTTGAATGTTTTCTTTTTCAATTTATATTTATGAAAGGTTGGTGGCCATTCCTCAAGGAGACGTCACTCCTTATAAGGACTGTTGCAATTATCAATAACAATCTTATACTAATAGCTGACCATGTATTTAGCAAATAGCAAAGAAAACATAAGGTAATCGTTGATAATGTATTTAGCAAATCGCAGTCTTTAGAAAGTATGAATCGCTGCAATGATTTATTTATTTGTTGGTCTTTTATCATTTTATGAGTTGGTTCCTTACTTGAGGATATCGATCCTCTTTTTTGGTAAATAATATTAAGTCTTTGTTTACCCTCTTTATTAGTTTGGCACTTATTGTATGGTCTTGTCTTAACCGCTGATGTTTTGAAGTCAAACAACTCAGATTTCGATATCAGATATATTACTTTCCCCCTTATTTCTATAAACATCACTTCCCCTTTTTTTATTTATTTAATATTAATCGTTGGCATGTCCTAGAGTTATTCACCATAGAATATGCTTAAGAAGGGAATACGATCTCATATTTAGACAAAGCCTATTTAGAAGTTGTGATGCATATATTTATAGTATTAGTGGTCACAAATAATATCTTTTATTATTACTTTGGCTTATGTAGGGACTCCTACGTAGCAATTCCCTTGCCCATGTTTGTCTAATATTATTTTATATATATAATAAATAAAATTATATTAATCATTATAATATATATATATATATATATATTTTGATAATATTTAAATATAATAAGTATATTAGTATTATTTATATTTGTATTTAATAAATATAATATATTCTTGGTAATAAATATATTATGAATATAATAATATCTTTTATTAAATATTATATATTAATAATATATGTTTGTTTATAAAAACGCAATTATTTCTATCATTAAAATTGACAAAATATCAAAAACGACTTTACTGTTTTTTATCATAATGTTTAAATCTTTAATTTAAACGATGTCTTAATATCGGAGCATGACATACTTAGTGCTGGTCTGCATACAATTTCTGTTTATTTTGTGCTTGTTGCAGATTCTCCTTGAGCTCTTCCATGATATTTTGACTTTCTTGCAACAAGTCTTTTGCCTTCAGTACCCTACTATCACCAAGTAGCAAATCCATGAAACTAGGGGCATCATACCCATATAAAGCCATAAACGGTGTCATCTTGATTGACATATGATATTTCGTCAAGATGCAACCATTTTATCCATGCTCTCTGCTGCCCCGAACATAGTTTCTAAGATACCCTTCCACCCATTTGTTCACTATTTCCGTTTGCCCATCTGTCTGTGGGTGGTAACTGGTACTAGAAGTAAGCTCGGTGCCACACAACCTGAACAACTCCTACCAAAAGAGACTCAGGAACTTGTTGTCCCTATCACTCACAATCCCCTTGGGTATCCCGTGTAACCTAAAGACCTCCCTGAAAAATAAATCAGCCACTGTACCGCTATGTATGTCACTGATATAGCAAAGAAGTGTGCAAACATAGTCTGTCGACCCCTACAAATATGTAATCATTCCCCTATACCTTCGGTAGCCCAATGATGAAGTCCATGGAGATGTATTCCCATTTCTGATTTGGAATGGGCAAGGGCTAAAGTAGTCCAACTAGATAAATATGTTCATTCTTATTCTGCTGGCAAATAGGGCACTCCCTAACATACTTAAGGACTTCATTCTTAAGTCCCTTCCATGTGAAACGCTCCCGAACTTGTCTGTATGCCTTGAAGAATCTGGGATGACCAGCCATAGGTGTGTCATGGAAAGTCCTCAAAATCTTGCCCTTAAACTGTAAGTTAGGCACTAGGAAAATCCTCTCCTTATAAATAATCAAGTCATTGACCACTGAGTACCTGTCATTCTGCACTGTGCCCTCTATGATTCTCGTTCCTGTTATTGTTGTTGTTATTGTTTCCAGCACTCCCAATAGCTTGGTGCACTATAAGGTCCACAAGACAATTAAAGTTATTCTGTAACTCTCGCTGTCCCCTAGCAAAATCATTCAGAATTTCTTTGGTACTAGGTTCTTCACGATCTCTGTCACCCGTACCTATCTCTACTCTGTCATCACCTGCGAATGGGTCAATGTGCGGAGGTACTTCCAAGTTCGGCTGTGACTTGTTCCTTCTAAGATAGTATTGATGTGCATTGGGCTGCATTACTCAATACATACTCTGCATGTTTCTGTTTGGCCTCATAGGATGGCAAGATGAGTTGTGCTCTGATACCACTGTAATATGCACCCTAGTTTGGAGGTTTTCCTATGACCAACTTTTTGCCTATTTGTTTTTTGCTCACTGTTGTGTGTTTTTTATTGTTTTTGTGTTTTTGCATATAATATTCATAAACAGTAATGAAATACAAGACATGCAAAAATACCCAGATGGAAATAAAGCATAACTCCCAGAAAATACAAGTACCCAGATAACAAAATGGCCCAAATATTAATATAATGACATACCCATTTTCATTTTTTGCAATCTTCAGGTGTGATGCATACAAATCAGAAATTCTGGGCATATGAATGGCCTCTCAGCAACTACAAACTACAATTCTCCCAGCTGTAAATGTCAAACAACCATCCTTAGACTCCAAGCACCCACATTGCAACAGAAATCAGCTCCAAAGAAGAGGCGTTTAAGGCAGAAAGGCAACCATGTCAGGTCTGGGTGTGTACGGCTTGTATGGGAAAACGTGCAGCAGCTGAAACACTAATAAATCCCTTGTTTTCTGCTACAAACCACACTACAATCTCTGCAGCAGCATAACTAGCTTCCATGCCAAGAAAAGAAGGATTAAATCCAGATTTAATGCTCAAAATTGCACCCTGGAATGGTACGGCCTCCTCTAGGGAGGTACAACCAGCACAAAGTAGTATCTACAATGTCAAAACTCACTCCAAACTCCGAAAACTACAACTATAATTCCTATCATCGGCTGCTCACAAATTTGAATATGAAAATCTATGAAAACTCCATAAAATTGCATCCAGTGAACTCCAGCGTAGTCTCTGAATGAAACTACCAGCAAACCCTCCTAATGATATCTTTCAACCACGAAGAGAGTGTGATCTACAGAGGTCTTCATCCCTGCAAACCCTTGTTTCCAGCTCAAAGCCAAAGCTCCAAAACTTGCACGACAAAAGATGAGTGAATGAATGAATGCCAAAGAATGAGTCCTCTTTTTTCTTTTGTTCTCTCATTTCCCAACGCCCAAGGAAAGTATTTTATTATTTTTTTAATATTTAATAACTTAAGATCCCCTTATACCTCCATGAGTTGGGCGCCCCCACATAAACCTAGCACATTCACTTTAAAACAACTTATGACTCCCTTTACATAAGTTTACTAAGCAACTCATATTAAAATAATATAAGTTAAATCTTTAATTTAACTTATTTTCTCGACATTTAATATATCATTCCTCGGTCATTTTGAAGGCCATGTGACAAATGCTAGATACTCCAGCCGGTGATACTAAATATGGAAATGTCAAACAAACTCCACCGGTGACCCCCTGCCTAACTTACTATAAATAGTAAGTCCTAGTAAATGTGTCCAAGACACCCTCGGGAAGGAAAGATGAACACAACCCATCATCCAATTGTACTAGAGCTGCTGGAAATCCTCCACAAAAGTTCCTTAGCCAACCTCCATTAGCCTACGGGAACCCTAGAATAGGCTAACTGCTCCCACCTGTCAAAATGGCTAAGAAGGGGACATTATAAGTTTCCCATCATTATCAACTCATACACTTGTTCTTTCTTATTGCATGCCAAAGGATCAAATAGTGAATTATTCAAATTGAATCTATATATTCATGATAAGAGACCTTCCTTTCATCCTAAAGGAAATATTGAGAAGTTTGTTGGCTCTATTCATAAGCACAAATTCAGCTTGGAAGACTTCTAGGCAGATTATGAAGATGAACATGCAGTTAGGACGAAAAGCTATTCCAAATTGACTGCCTTTCAGATCAGAGCATGTGGAATTGCTAGACTGCCCAAAGAAATATCAGACGATGGGAATATTCGAAGTGATACTTATGACAAAAGGGTTATTTTCAAATTACCTATTCCGCCTATAGACTGATCTTGAGGAGAAGAAAGTTCACTATAAGTTATAAGAAGAATTGTAATTGATAATAGTTTGGCATGGCTAGATAAAAAGAAGAGAGAATTAGATACTCTTGCCAAGAGTGTGACAAGAAGCAATAAACCTTCAAAAGAAACTTCTAAGAAGAAACCCCGAGTTGAAGAAAAAGAGAAAGATGCAATAAAATCAACCGTACCTAACTTGAGTATCATGATTCAGATTTGAAAGAAGAAATTGCGCAAACACTCCAAAGGAAAAAGGTCACAAAGCATAAATTCAAAGATGGAGATTCTTCCAAAATGGGATGTGAAAAATCAATGACTACTAAAACTCCTGCCCCTTTACAAGGGCCAATTGTAACTCAATCATTTGTTCAATCTCCTTTACAAGATTTTGTAAAAGCTCCCCTCCAGATTTCTCAACTATCTCCTATTCAAAATTTTCTCTTCTCTTGTCCATCCTTCTCATGGTCCCTTAGTACAAGATCAAATCCCTCTTTCCCCTACACAAGAAGTTCCTCGAGAAGAGGTAAACAACCTACCAATCTCACCTGCAAGAGATCAGAATCTTTAGGATCCTACTCCCAATGAGTGTCGCCTACTCCATCCTCAAAGAGAACTCTCCCAATCTATGCCTATTTCTCCAAATGTTCAAAATGGAGAACAAACAGGACAAAATGAAGAACAAATAGAACAAAATAAGGATGAGACAAAGCAAAATAATGAACAAATAAGCCAAGCTGAAAAACAGGTGTTACGAGATACAGAGGAAAGTATTGGACAAGAGGGTGAACAAATGAAAGATGTTGAACAAACTATGGAAAACGTGACTCTAAGAGATTCAAGTCAAGGAGAAACTTCTCAACAGGATGGTTCCACCTTACCCATGGTTCCCACTTGGCTAGATATTACAATTAAAAAGAGTAAAAGAGCTGTGAAGTTGTCTAAGGATTTCTCATCTATTTCTTCCATTATTGATAAGCATGCTCCTAGCAAGAATCCTAGGGTTATTTCTTCCATTTTTACAGATACACAAGGTTGTAGAATTGCTAAGATTGCAACTCCTATAATTGATAAAGATGAAAAAGAATTACTACCATCAAAGTACCAAATCTCAAGGGTCAACTTAGAGAAACAAAAACGGGATGCTGAAATTCGTGATATACAGATAGTTGTCACTACTATTGTTTCAAGAATGGATAAAGATTATAAAACTAAGCAAGAGTTGAGAGAACAAGTGAAGCACTTAACCTCCTACATCAAACATTTGGTTGGACCCCTGCAATCCTCTAATGATCCTATTGCTACTCCAGCTACAAATTCTCAAAAAGATGCTTTAGCTATAGAGGAGATGAAATGCATTACAAGTGCCACTAAGCAATGGTTGAGTGATTTACTTACATATGGATCAAAGGTTATTCATGAAGCCTTGGGCTTGCATAACAGAACTAAGGAGGATTCTGGTCTACTCAAGGATTTACTAAACCAATTCAAAGAAGAATTACAAATTCACTCAAACAGCCTTCCACAGATTAAGATCACAATGAAGGTTAATTTTGATACATTGGTCAATGAATGTATTTTAGATAGAATTGATACTTCTGTGTTGAGAGATTGTATAGAAGTTATAAAATTGAGAATTGATTTGCTTGAAGAGGGTATTAAGAAGATGGAAGCTACTCACAGTGACGTTGTTGACATGATAATGGATACACATGAATTAATTGAGAAGACTTCGGGGTATTATTATCATGAAGATCAAACGGTCAACAATGTTGATACCCTTAAACAACATTTGTTTGAAGTAATTAATCAAGGCCCTAGTCAACCATTCAGCTTCAAATCTTCTTCCTTGGATAGGTTGGTGGAAATGAAATCTCTATTTAAAGAATTTAGAAAACAGGTGATCAAGAAGCAAGGCTTTTCAAATTTCGAGTGTATACATTTCTTACTGCTTTTTGCTCCAACTATATCTAAGGCCCAAATATGGATACAATCAACGGAACATTGATAGCTTTTGTAGATTATCAAAGGAAAGAAAAGGCCATACATGAAACCATCATTATTGAAGATGTCAACATTGCTGAAGGAGATACCACTAAAGACTCAGCAACATGAATATTTATGACAGCCATTTAAGTGTCAAATTTAAGATCAAAAGTAATTATTAAATATTTCTCATATGTAATGTTTAGACTTTTATATTTCAAAAGACTTGGAGTTCACATATATTATTGAAAATTTGAAAGCATATGTTTTCCCATAACTACTCAGCAATTATGAGGTTAGGCTATAAATACACAACTTTTTTAATTGTAAAGGGTTGGAACTTAGAGCATATTTTCTGCAAAGTTGTATTTGAAGTCAGACTCATTGCGGTTCTTCTAATCTACCTACATCATCTAATGTCAATGATGATGATAATGATATTTTTGAAGACCCATATGATGCTCATTGCTTATTTTATTATTTTAATATTGAACAATGAATATCTATCATGACATTCGAGTTTGACAAATTGACATTGAAGTATTTTTAATTTTTATCGTGGTTTTGTTTATTATATCATGTTATGTGGTAGTTTGAACTTAATTCTTGTTTTTAAGCTGCAAATTTGTATATATTTGTGATTTTTATACATTCTTTGTATGGATGAACCCAAGCCCAAAAAAAAATTTGTCATACCCACATACTTGAACACCCACACTCAAACCAATAACTTGGTATGAAAGGTATCCATCGTGTCTTAGGTGATCCACGAAAATCTTAAATAAGTATAGTATCATTGGCAAATATTTTTCATTCCTTGAAACAAAACATACAAATACTATAAGTTAATATTAGAGGAGGAAGAAGAAGAAAATTACTATGTCCGCTTGTAAATTTAGGCCAAAAAGTAATTTAGGCACATTTGTTATAAAAAATTAGCTAAGCTTCGTATCCATAGCGAAAACTGAAAAAAATGTGATAATTTTTTTCCCCAATCTTGGTGAGTCCTCTCATAAATATAAGGCTCATGTTCTCCCAAATGATGCTATCATGTGCCAATTTGAAATTAATTGAGCCATGTACTATTTTTTTGGCTGCTTTTCAAGCAAAATTTTAAATTTGCTAGTTTTTACATCTAATGCACCAAAACTTGAATAAGTACTTAGACCTAAATATAGTATATCATTATATTGTATGATGAATAATCCCACTAGAAGCATTAGTTGTACTGTATGCTTTTCTTTGAAAGCCCAAAGATCAATTATAATTTATATATAAATGAGAGTATATAGTTAAAAAGCTTAAGTAAATATATAAACAATTTCATATATGTGTGTACGCATATGTGTGCATGTGTGTGCCAACACAACCACCAAAAAAGTAATTTTTTTATTTTGTATTTTTAAACACTAGAATTTGTCATAGAGAGCAAGCATATTATTTTACAAAAGAATATGAAAATATAAAAGCAAAATGGAGCTACTTATTAATAATTGTAATTTCTTGTAAGACAAATACAAATTTTTAGAAGAAAATTCAAAATGAGAGTAACTAGCCTCCTTTGTGGTGATTCAAATTTGTTGAACTGTGAGGAAAGAAAAAATGGAGAGTTGGAAAGACCCACTTGTTCATCGTTGTAGCTTTTTCATTTAGTAGAGGTGACAAAGATTTCTTCCTGGAAAAATGCCATGTCAATGGCACTGGCCTCCTTTTTGATGTTACCAAATCCGTTGGACCATGCACCTGCAAAAATACAAGATCAAAGGAATTATCAAATATTTGTACTGTGGCCGTTAAGCATGACAGCATATTTAGAGACACTTTTTGTGAAGAAAACACAATATGCCATTTGCATTTAAATTTATGTAATGTGAGTGTTGCTAATAAGAGAGGAGAAAAGTGCAGACAGAGGACGAAAACAACAGCTATCTCTTATCTTCTAGGCAAGAAACAACATAGACCAAGTAGCTAATGAAGTTAAGGATGAAGAATATTAGATGGCAAGAGATACAAATCTGGTTACCAAGGTGCTGGCCAACATATCTAGAATCCTCATTCTATTGAGGTAGAATATTGTTACTACAAAAAGGCCCTAGTCCAAAATGATAGAAACGTAGAAAAAGTAGAAGATATGCATTCTGGAACTCAAATATGAGATGCAGAAGTTCCATCCAATGGTGAAAGAGGCATTGTTTAATGAAAACTTCAGTACAACCACACACGAAAGCTATGGCCATCTAGGTAGGTGTCTAATTCTACACTTCTTATTATATTATGTTCAAAATACAGTGTACCTCGGGGATGCATACCCCATGTTTTCCAAGCGTTTCCCGAAACGGAGACACCTTGAGGATGCGAGGACAAGGACAAAACGTCCCCCCACTATTTCGAAAAATCAGAAAAAAGGGGGACGTCCTAGGGATGACCCATCTACAAGAGGAATGTCCCCTAGGCACATCCCACATTTCAGTATGCCAAGGGAGCGCCAAGCCATCCCAAGACATCCTAATGTCCCCTACAGCCAAACATAGTTGCAAGGTGTTCCTTCACGGGTGCTACATTGAGTTTGTCTTTGTGTTGACGTCCTTCTTAGGCCCCTCAAGTGCCCAACGCTCTACACTTCTTTGTCAAACTCTCCCATCACAAATATAGCAAAACATTCACTAAATGTAACAACCCACACCAATTTTTTTATTTTTTGCAATATATATAAACGCAAAATGCAACTCCGGGCACTTTCTATTCACCAAGATCCCAGTGTCGGCAAGGTGACAGCATACGCTGTTTGGACAACACACAGCTAACCATATGAATGCACTGGTAGAATGAAGAGGTGGCAAGCCAACCAAAAGCACAGACGGCGGAGACGGCCCAAATCTACACCTCTTCGGCCAACAAGTGTGTTGAATGTATGCAGAGCCACTGGCAGATTACAACAAAATCCAATCGAGCCAAAATGGTTGATTACTAAGCGGATCTAATTTATGCCAAAACGGGTTAGAATGCAGAGGGGTCTAGAGGTGAACCGACCAAGCCCTTCTATGATTGAAATGCACACAATCGGCGGTAAACCATCCAATTTTACAATAATATGAGCATGAATTGCATAACATCCGATGGTAATACCACCCGGGATTACAATATGATTGTAAGATGCATACAGAAAACTAAATGATAGGAAAACCAACTGCAACACACTGATGATATTATTCTGATCAGAAAATCAGACTGCTGCAACAACAAAGATTAATCCGGAAACTCATGAATATCATAAGAAATCATGTTTACAGAGGCTGGGTAAGCAAGGCCACTGAAATAGAACACTAAAAGCTGATGAAGACTATCCTTAGAGGCTAGAAACCAATACAAAATGCTTTCAGACCATTGAAGACAGTACTAACACTGAAAAATCAGGCCCAAACTGTAATATACACCCCTGCTGTGTCTATTTTTTCATGTCAATTTGTTGTTTGTTTGTTTGCTTGTTTCACATTTGATATTGATTGCAGCAATGTAATGATAAAATAATACAACTTTTAACCATACCCATAAAATATTAAGAACGCATATCACTTAAATGAACAATACCCAGAAGGTAAAAAGGTAAGAAACAAAGATTTAAAGCATACCCATTTCCATTCTTTGATTGATTAAAGTCAGATACACATGGACAGCAATATGGAGAACTGTATGACTTCACTCCAAGCACCCAGATCAATCTCTTGCTCTCAAAACATTGAAATCAGCATTGACTACATTCTATATACTCTATGCAGCAATGAAATCAACCTCAAACTGAAGGGTTGGAGTTCCCAAATCATCACAACATCCTCTAGCAATGGTATGGCTGCAATAGGGGCCCCAAGACTCCATGAAACCCAACACACATACCCCCATTCTGCTCCAAATCGCTGATAATGAGTCCGCAGATCTGCACTGATCCCACACTAAGAATGGATTAGAATCCTTCCAACGAACCAGCAGCTCCAAGGAATAATGGTACGGCCAGTAGAGAAAATGGTACAGCCAGCAAGGGTAACAAATCCTACAGAAACTCTGTCAAATCTGCTCTATAATATCTGAAAATCAGTCAACATTACCTCTAATATGTCTATTAAATTAGCATGGAGAAAAATATGATATTCGCACTGGATAACTTCTCCATGACAACTTGTAAATGCTTCCAATCAGCTCAATGTAATCCCTGAAATGAGATCACCAATAAATCCTCCAAACTCAAATAAATCTTCACAAATATGCCCAGCTGTGATCTCCGTAATGAAACCACCAAGAAATCCTCCAGATTGTGTCTTTCAACAACGTAGAGAATGTTGCCTGTAAGGGTTTTCGTCCTCACAAACCTGAGATGAACCAAGTTCAATCTCCAGAACCACAAGGGTTTTAATCAAAGAAATAGAATAAACTTCATAATCCAAATGAGCCCCTCAAATGCCTTTTTATACTTTTTTCGTCAAACCCTCCGGAAGCTTCTATTTTAAAATTCACTTTTTAATTAAAACTCTATTTTAGCTCCAAAAAAGACCTTTTAATTAAAACAATGATAATTTGACACACAAGGTCCCTGTTTAATGCATCCATAATTTAAAACATTTCATCCCAATTCCAATGAGCTATAACACTAAGGTGCGTTTAAAATATTTTAAATAATATTTAACAACCTTAGTAAAATAATTAAATAAAGCCATTAATACACTCAGTTTGCGGAAATTGCCGGAATGCATTGGAATCGAAAACTAACTGCATTGGCATGATCCCGATGAAGAATAATAATAAACGAAGCCAACCGGATGACTTACTATAAATAGATGCCTTCTCCGAGATTCTTGGAGAGAACACCAAAAGCCAGAAATCACCTCGGAAAGTGGCATATGAGTCCTCTAGACCAACTGAGCTCATTGGAGTCCTTAAACAACCCCTCTGATAATGTTGACACACGCCCACAAGGTTAGTGCCAACTGCATTGCAAGAGAACCTGAAAATGGGGACATTACAGTCTGCCCTCCCCAAAGATTGCTTGTCCTCAAGCAATGCCAAAACAACCCCTACAATCATCAGACTAGTCCAACTAAAACCAAAAGTGATCCCAGGGTCCCATGTCAATCTCAGGAAAGAACCACCATGCTGACGTTGCGCCACTCTGATCATGATTGTAAAATCACCGTGCCAAAATTGCACTATCCTCTCCTGGAACCCCCAAAAGTGACCAACGTCAAAACCCAAACTGAAATACTTGGAAAGGTTGAAACCTATACCATGAGACAACTCCTACTGAAACATCTCAGTAAGGTCCACATTTGCAATCTCACTGCCTATCACGATTTTGAGCAACAGAAAATTAAACCCGCTCCGCCATAAGGAAATAAACTCAGCAAAACCTCTCATGACATCCCAAACATGAAGCAATTCAAGCACAGTTATCACTCTGGAATCTACCAAGGAGCGAATGTCTCTACTGTTGCCAATTGAAATCATATCATCGACACTTAACCTCCAAATGTCAAAAGAATGGTTCCAAACACACCAACACACCCAACCCACGGCAAACATCAAAGCGTCATTTGATAATATACATGCCAACACAATGAAATGTCTGCAATAACCATCACTCACCAAAGTGGAAACAAGAAATAACTAAACTGTGGCCGGAGAAACTCTCACAACCAGCTGCCCCAAAGCCTGCCAAAGCTCAAAACCAATCGGCTCAATAAAAGATGTCACCATAACCATCGTGGAAATATAAGGACAGCGGCAATCAATCTGAAATCCAACTAAAAATATAGGAGGCATGAGTATGGAAGTAACCAAAGAGTCATCTCCTATGATCAAATCACCTCCAACAACCAACTCCAACCACTAAATACTCCACTGCTGCTGTGAAAACACAAACCAACACGGCTGGGAGTCAAGAGTTGAAGTCATGTGTAGGCTGATCGGAAAGTGGGCAGCAATGCTAACACTCATGGTTACAACTCCTAGACCCTCTGAAAGATGAATCATAGCATGTGGAAACTCGCTGTCCTGAACCCACACTGAGGACAAACTATCAAAGTTTACATCACAAACCTTCATAAGATGAACTCTCTGAGTTAGGAAGGTCTGAAGTAAACAATAATGACCACTGTCGAAAACTGAAATCAAAGAGGTACAATCTGATTTTAGTGCTCTACACCAAGTACAACAATGGCCCCAATACATTTCCCAAAGCATGTGTGAAAAGCATTGTGCTACCCCAAATCAACTCAGAAGTGGCTAGGAAACACTTCCAAGCAATTTCCAACTTAAAAATTTTACTTCCCTAACAAAGAATAATGTGCCAACTTCTCTGAATGAAAGCAAACCAAAAAATGAATTGGCTGACCTGCCACCAAACAGCAATCTCAAAACAGAAAGACTAATACAATCTTTGCCAAGAAACACACCCAATAGTGACCCATCGTTCATTGACCCAATCCTTACTTAAAATTTCTCTCCAATCCATTTGTAGATGAACAAATGGAATAACCAGATGGCTGGTAAGGGAGGGAACAACATTATTAAGTCTGAGATTTTGATCCTTATCCCTCCAAAGATCACTCTTATGACTCCCAATACTCTCTGACAATTCTCGTTGAGAATTCCAAGCATGGATACCCAACCAAGAATGATCTCCCGGAATCAATACATCCCATGAAGGAAATGCATCACCAACTACGTATGAAAAGCATGCAATACTACTCATCAACTCAGTTAAGGTATGAAATGACACATTTGTTGGCCAGCTCCAAAACTCAAGACCAAACCTCAGGCAAGAATGAAGCAACTCATAATGAATACCAACAAGGAAATGATTCTCAACTGAAATCATTAATTTGCATACCCAAGTTACCTTCCAATTCCTCATGTAGCAAGGAATAACGATGCCTCTGTGTGTCATATCATCCCAAATGCAAACTTCATTTGTTTCCTTATTTGCACATCTCATATTCGGTGGTCTCCCAGGAGGGTAACCAAACTCCTCATAAAGTGAACCTGAATCAAAACCAAGTTGAGTACCACACTCCAGCTCAAGTTTTGAATCTTCTCTTGGATCCCATACCTTGTTATTTTTTCCAAGTGCAATACTACAACCGAAAACAGCTCCATCATTCAACTCAAAGAATGGATTGTCATAAGTCATATCAACACCCATTTCAAATAATTGGTCATCACCAATCACCACAAATTTATTCTTGCAATCATATTCATGCAAAGGAAATGAACTACTGCTATGATGAACACTAAAATTAGAACCTTCATACCTGTCTTCAATGACTCCAAGGCTGTCCCAAATCACTTGAGGCTTCTCATTATCATTTTCAGCAGTAAATTGTGGATTCAAATCATCAAAAGCACTAAACCTATGCTCAAAGTTAGCTTCATGTGTTGATAAATCAGATTTGTTCTCAAGAAATAAATCAACACCATCGATGCCATCCTCGCTGCATGCGTGGTGTTCTAAAATTCGAACATCATCACAATCAAAAGGAAATTCATCCCATGTAGGATCCTCATCATACTTAGGAGTCATCACACCTGGATCCCATGTGTTAAAAGGCTGATTGCTTTGTTCACTGTGCTCCTCTTGTGATGTTGTCTTTCTAAATAAATCACTCTACATAGGCTTGGTTTGAAAGTTAAATTCAAGGCCACCTGTATTAACCTCACCGGAATGAGATAAAGGATCATCAAAAGTTGTTTTGAAGTCATCATCATATTTGCTTTCTCCATGCCCTTCATCTGAAAATACATGAGTGAACTCAACAAATCATTTGCTCCATAGGAATCATCAAGGAAGTCATTAGAATCATCACTAGTTGAATCCGAACTAAGATCCATAGTTGTTGTTCTGTCTTTTCTTCATGCACCACCTCATCCATAGTAGCTGCATGCATGACCAAAGAATCATACTGAAGCCCTGTCACATAGTCCTCATGAGTCAAGGCACCATCTCCAAATGTTCTGCCATAATCCTCTTTTCATTTTCTAGCTTCTCGCTATCCAAGAAAGGTTTCAATTTCTTATCACATTGATCAATCACCCTTCTAGCTAATGTCATGTCCCTATATTTACAATTGAATCGATTATATATTATTCATATAATAAATCGAATGTTCTTACATTAAATAATAAAGATTAAATATATTAAAATAATAAATTAAATATTATATAAATCATAAACCAAATAAATATTCTAGTATCAACAAATATAATTTAAATATAAATATAATATATTATTATTATTATATAGTAATATAAGTATCAATAATAAATATAAATATTGTTAATACTATAGATATATATTATTATATTATATAAAACTAAATATAAATATTAATAATTTAATATATTATTATATTATATAAATATAAATAAATATTATTAATTAATTAATATAAATTAAATAATATAGAATATAAAATAAATATAAGTATTATAAGAGGGGCCGATCACATGTATGATCGACCCCCTCCTAAAAGAGCGGCTAAGAGATAAGTTGTGAACTAATTAAGAAAGGGGCCGTTGTTAGTAAACAACGAATCTTTTAAGGGAAAAGTCATGATCGTTGGCAATAGTCATGCAGTTTAAGGAATATAAAGGGTCATAGGAATGACCGATGGGAGGGAGCAGCAACAATACCATTCAAAATCATATCAGACATTGCAGCAGTAAAAGGTAGAAATAAATATATATATATATCAGATTTAATATATGGAGGCAACAATCTGGCATATGGATATCCATCCATAGTGGTGGAAATACTCTCCATTAATATAGTTCTTATAAGGAACATCCTTGCATAAAGGAATTTTGTTAGCGTTTAATTTCGCACCTTTCGGTGGTAAAGAAAAAATGGACAGATGTGCAATAGAACCGCTCTTCAAATTTGTAGGGGTAGCTCCCTATAAAATAAAACTTAACTAAAAACTTTACAATCTTTTTGGGGTTTTGCAACGCGCGGAAAGGTAGACATGCACATCCAACAACGCAGCAAAGATTTTGATGCTTTTTGACTGAAAACAAAACCTAGGCTAGACACTTACACTACTCAGCTAAATACAGAGGCTAAATAAAGCAAGTACACAATTTTGGATTGATTGGACAAATTAACATCACACAATTATGAATGTCAAGACTAGATTAACTATAAGGCGATGCACAAATACAACTTATTCTTACAATTTCACCTGCAACGCAAAGTTTGCAGATTTGTTGAATCAACCTAACCTTCATCACAAATAATACATTTTAATGGATATTTGGAAGCAAAATAGACATACTGGAATCCATTAATGAACAAAACAAGAACATGATCAGGAGAATATTAGACAAATAACAATTTAAGCAAGTAGAGGCATGAGAATTGCTATTGCTTTTATTCTTTGATTGAACACAAGACTGGATACTGAACATTGAATACTTTTGATTCCTTTGATTAAATCCAGAGATCGAAAGAAACAAATGAACATAGGTGAGCTGATTTTACATAAAAACATTTAACAACAAAAAAGATGTGAAACAAATGTCTAAGCACAAAGTCCTAAACACTTATCTTAATCTCAACAACACAAAAAGCTTCCAAAAAGAAAATTGCATATATTCATTCTCAAAGTAATAAAGATACACAAGATCATTGAACAATAAGATGTGAGCAATAAAAGCTTCAGCATTTACCATTAAGAAGTTTAAGTGTGTAGAATACACTTATTTATACCCTAAAACAAAAAGGTGCAAGGAAATAAAAGGAAGAGTTAACTAATACTCTCCAACCTAACCCTAATGCTGCTTGGCAAGCATGCAAGCTTATTAGCATTTAAAATAATAAAATATCTCTCATGCAATTCAGTTAACTAAACTTGCATGTTATTACAATTTGAGTTCCACTTAAAGATATTTTGCATGATTTCCAAAACAAATCCAAAAATAAGTTTATCTTTGAAAACAAAGTCAGTTCTCAAAATAGAAACTGCTTTGGAAATCCCTCTAGCCGCCAAAAATAGAATTCTCCTGCAGATACTGAAAAATGGATGTCTGGGAATTGAGATTTCTCTCCAATTCATCAACTTTAGCCTCATTTGGTGATCGAAGAGTATTGCATGGTTGCTTGGTGGCTTGGAAAAGCTTTCTCTTTCATTGTCCCGCGTTGAAAAAGGCAAAATCAGACCTTTTTGTGCTCGCTGTCCTCAAAAATCAGGCTTTTCTTTTTGCTGTCGAACTCTGATTTTTCATGAAAAAAGTGTATTTTTGCCTTAAGAAAGTGAAAATATGGAGCTGTACCTTCAAAATTGTGCTGGATTTGAGCTCTAGATGGTCAAGATTGATGGAAAATGCCTTTTCCCGAGGTGGGTATGTGATAGAAATGAGAGAAAATGGACAAAAAAACCTTGAAAACTCCTTTTTCTATGGTTGTAGGTGGTGATTTTGGCCTAGAACAGTCATAAGCAGCAAAATAAAAAGCCTCAAAAACCCCCAAAAATGGCTGCCAATGTGAAGCGCTGCCCTCCTAGCTTGCAAATCTGCCTTGAAATGATGGGTGATGAAGAAAATCATGCTATGGTGTGATAAATCCACCTCCTTGTTGAAACGTTGGCCCTAGAAGCATCTCCAATCTGCCATGGAAGCATGAAATAATGAAGAAAAAGCTTCCTCAAGTTGAGCGTTGCCTCCAAGCCTTCTTCTTGCCCTTGGAAATGACCAAAACAATGCAGAGATACCTTCTTTATAGTTAAGCGCCACCTCCTTAGGGTTTCAATATGCTTTCTCCTAAAAATAGAGTGCTTTTTATTTGCCTTTTATGCAAAAATGCCAAGTGAAGTTGGGCCTTATTTATAACCTTTTATTTTTTAGAAAACATGTTTTTTTCCCCTTTGGGATGCCAAAACCCTAAAATAGACTTTTGTTTGTTTGGTTTTTGTTTGGAGCATTTGGAGTTGGAGCGCACTTCGCTTTGGAGCACTTTGGAGTTGGAGCGTGCTTCGCCTTGGAGCGCTTTGGAGTTGGAGCGCGCTCCATGAGAAAAGTGCTCTTTCGACTTGCACCTTCAAAGCAAATTTCGAGACGAACCTTCGCCAATAGACAAGAGAATGTCTCTGACACTTGATATTTTCACTTTTCACTTTGGAGCATTTTTCCCTTGACGCACACGCCTTGGGAAAAGTGCGCTTTTTCCATGCCTTAGAAAAAAATTTCAAAATTGCTTTTTGAGTTGCCAGGTCTCTTCCCTTCGCCTTTCGCCGTTCCTTTGCATCATTCAACAGTTCTATGTCCTGTGAACAACACTGAAAACTTGAATCTGATCCCTAGCAAATGAACTTCCATTAATGCCCTCAGTGTTCGTGTTTCGCCTTCTGAAAAAGCAGAATTGACCCAATAGAGAAAACTCGACCTTTTGCAAATTCTGTATGGACCACCTTGATTGTGAAGCAATATCAGCCAATCAGAATTAGGCAGGACTCCCGAATCAGAGATTCTATTTTTAGAAACTTTCTCTTTTTAGAAAAAATTGCTAGCATCCGCATCTCAAGAAACCCAGAAACCTAAAATTGCCTATTTTTAGAAATTGACTTTTTGACTTTTGACGACCAATTTTTCAAACTCTCACAAAATGCCTTAATGAAGCAAAAAAAATTGATTTGGCACAACATAGCCAATTTGGCTTCTTTGAATCCTTCTCCATTCGGGCCTTATATCAATTTCCTTTGATGTATCTTGTACCTACAGGGTTAGCAAATAATGACAAGGCGACATGGTGCTTGGGAGGTGTGTTTAGGCATCTTTTTAGGGTGTTTGTATGCATAGACGAAAAAAATTTCGTATGGGTACAACAAATTCTGAATTTTTAGCAGCCTTGTGAGAAATCAAGGCAATCATCATCTTAGTGATCCAGAGGATCACTTATACATCCTTAAAAAGAGCAAATTTACGAATTAGTATGATATTTCTAACTTATATATATAACGATACTTAGTTTTGCCCATGATATACGAGGGACGTTGCGTGTCTTGCCGTGTCATTAATCTATCTATTACCCCTATGAGGACGTATGGGTCATTAGGGAAGGGCGATTTATTATTTTATTATTATTATTAATAAGTCTTACACGGTAGGTGACTCTCATGTGGTGAAGTATTGTCGGGTATGCAATGAAACCCTTGAGCCAAGTGGTGAAGTATTGTCGGGTGTGCAATGAAACCCTTGGGCCTATGGCAGTTGAGCATTGTTATCCAGCGTCTTAACGAGTATATACCCCGCCTCCGCTAGGGTTGATGATTAGGTTAGATTAACGACCGAACACGACGATCGCCATTCCCAAAGTATATCATGAGGCAAAAGACGTATCAAGTATAAGTATATTAAAGTATGAAGAAATACATTTGAATATATGTACTTGTTCATTATTATTGGTTCGTGCAAATAAAATTATATTCTCGTTCTTTGTTATTGATTATGATTATGATGTATTGGTTTCATTACTAAATTGATCTTTAATATTGCTAATATCCCTTTCTAGTAGTTATTCTTGTGTGCAGGTTAAGAGATCAAGAATATCCTAAAAGGAGACATTACAAGTGGTATCAGAGCAGTCATCCTGCCATCCTGTGAATAATAGTTGACATACACGACTCATGTGTACTCCGTATATTATATCTTGCATGTATACTTCGTGCCTCACATATACTTCAACATGGATCTTCTCTCCGGTGATAATCTTATTCATCATTGTTTGTCTCCACACTATCATATCATCTATTATACACTTCTACAAATTCATCTCTCCGAATTTTCAAGATGATTTCATCATTCATGTCTTCCATCAACTATAACTTAGTATTGTCTTTTAGTAGATGATGTTTTCTATTTGAAGTGTCAGACCAAAGAGCCTCACTTATCATGATATAGACAAATGTAATTTTGCTCTCTCATCATTCTTTCTTGATTAACACAATCATGGTTCACATTCTCAAGACCATTATGTCCTTGCTATCAATGTTAAGAGTTTACAACACTATATATACTATAATTGCTGAGATAGTTTAACCATTATCACCCACAAATTTAGTTCTTGCAAATCCTAGTCTAGATATAATGATCAAAACATTATGCCTTGACTTCGAAATGTAAGTGCTAGGTTCACTCTTTCACTAGGGTTTGTCATACAACTTTGCCTTCTACTATTACTTCCATCTTTTCATTGGACTGATACAATGTGGTGACCCCAACCTAACATGATCACAATTATTCAAGGACATCCACCACTAAAGCAAAGTAAAGTATCAATAACTATACCCTTATAAATGTCAATAAAAACTCAATAGTTATTAAAATTTGAGAATGTACTAGAATGCACTAGTGTCCATGCTTGGATATTATTTCTCTTTATGATCAATACACAATTAGATAGATTTTGTATTCAATTACCTTTAACTAAAGAGCTTGGTCATCACACACAAATCTATCATCATGCAAAACATAACTATTATGTAGAGATCTAGCACTATGCTATGTCCTTATAATAGACTATGTTCAATCAGTTTATGGTAATGTATTTACCCCTAAGTATCTAAGGTAAAATACAATTATTGATAGCAAGGTACTCTACTATTACCCATAGTCTTATTAGGCATAACCTTGATTTATAAATGTTAAGCAATATCAATTACTCTAAATATTCATATCTCCACAAAGTTGGTTACAAGAAATTTTTACCACACTCATTCGGCCATGCATTGTCTTCCCATGAATGAATTAAGTCCTCTTCAGTTTCTGGAAGTCCTTCATTCATATTCATATCTTTTGCTTCATCTCCAATGACAATCTAAATTTCATGCTTAGTTGGATCATCTTCATGAATTTGATCTTCTATAATTTCTTCATCTTCTATGTAGATTGTTTCCCTTTCTAATATTTCTCCTTCTTCCATTAATTCATCTATCCATCTTCAAAGTTAAACTTCCATTTCTTCCCCTTGATTCCTTGGCGATACTAGTGATGAAGAAAGAAAACTTATAGTATCCTCAAGAGATGATCCACTTTCTAGATGCTGCATGAATGTGCCAAGTCTGGTAGACAATCTTCTAGGGTTGCCTTAGACATGATGTAAGCTTCGAAGGCTGCACCATCTTCAATTGTAGATCAAAAGATCCCTTCAAACTCACTAGTTCATCAATTGTTTCCTCAAATACAGATTCATCAAAGAGACCTTCAAATGTTCAGCATTTCTTTCTTGATCATGTTCTTTGATTTAACGCTGTGGATGTCTTTTTCAATTAGAGCCATATGATCTTCTAAATTTATTTCAGCACATGAGTAATAGATTTTGAGAGCCTTGAGTTGTTTTTACCGTGCACCTTGTGTAGACTAACTTGACTGTCAACACATTAAGGCTTTATATATACAACCACTTCTATAGCCAACAAAAAATCTTTGTTCTACAAAATTTAGATTGCTGTTCTAGGGGAATGTAACTGTTGCTATCCAGAAAATTATTGACATTGCATAAGAATTTTCATTTGGATTTGTATGATACTTGTGAAATGAAGAAAACATGAAAGCCATGTATAAGACATCAACGGTTGTTGACACACATCTATATTACACTCTAGAGGAAATTCAGATTTTTGCAGAACTTATTCAAATATAACTCATCTCCTAAGACTGAAAGCTTGAGGTAAGAACATATTAATTCTATTCCTTTAGGACCAAATCATCATGCTTAACTAAATCCATAACACATATGATCTCTCCCACACTCATAGAAACAATAATGATACACGGATCAACCTTGTACCTTACAAATTGATCTAGTAAATTTATTAGATGATTTCTTCCAAGAGTCTCCTTTTAAGTTCAATACCTATCAAGCTACGACAAAGTTGTTACATAAACCTAAGCTAAGTTATATTGTGAGCCCATAACCCACAAATCCCAGGATAATTCTCCATGTTATCTTATCACCATGCAGTGATTATTCTACACATCTACAACTTGCTTAATAAATATAGTCTTCTTGAGACCCAACTATACCCTCATTACAACATTATTAGATTCATCTTTTAGATTTTTCCAATCTTGAATTCTCAATACTCCCAAATTTTTCTTTAAAACATTAAAAAGGTTTTCCTTTCTGCATTCACTTAATTAACTACATTACCTCAATCACATTGTTAATCAAAATCAAAGAGGATTTACCAAATCTTCTTGATCACAGATTTTTTCTCCATTACATCATATAACCAATTACTCCTCAAGGCACCGATCTGAACACATCTCTTCTCAAACTTTAGGGTCATGAAATTACTAATCATCCAAACCCAAAATTGCTTGAGGACAAGCAATCTTGAGTGGGGAGGATTGTCATGTCCCTATATTTACAATTGAATCGATTATATATTATTCATATAATAAATCGAATATTCTTACATTAAATAATAAAGATTATATATATTAAAATAATAAATTAAATATTATATAAATCATAAACCAAATAGATATTCTAATATCAACAAATATAATTTAAATATAAACCAAATATATTATTATTATATAATAATATAAGTATCAGTAATAAATATAAATATTGTTAATATTATAGATTTATATTATTATATTATATAAAACTAAATATAAATATTAATAATTTAATATATTATTATATTATATAATATTTATAAATATAAATAAATATTATTAATTAATTAATATAAATTAAACATTATAAATTAAATAATATAGAATATAAAATAAATATAAGTATTATAAGAGGGGCCGATCACATGTATGATCAACCCCCTCCTAAAAGAGCAGCTAAGAGATAAGCTGCAAATTAATTAAGAAAGGGGCCGCTGTTAGTAAACAACGAATCTTTTAAGGGAAATGTCATGATCGTTGGCAATAGTCATGCGGATTAAGGAATATAAAGTGGCATAAGAATGACCGATGGGAGGGAGCAGCAGCAATACAATTCAAAATCGTATCAAACATTGCAGCAGTAAAAGGTAGAAATAAATATATATATCAGATTTAATATATGGAGGCAGCAATCTACCATACGGTTATCCATCCATAGTGGTGGAAATACTCTCCATTAATATAGTTCCTATAAAGAACATCCTTGCATAAAGGAATTCTGATTTTTTAGCAGCCTTGTGAGAAATCAAGGCAATCATCATCTTAGTGATCCACAGGATCACTTGTACATCCTTAAGAAGAGCAAATCTACGAATCAGTATGATATTTCTAACTTATATATATATAATATAACGATACTTAGTCTTGCCCATGATATACGAGGGACGTTGCATGTCTTGCCACGTCATTAATCTTTGTCTATTGCCCCTATGAGGATGTTTGGGTCGTTAGGGAAGGGCGATTTATTATTTTATTATTATTATTAAGTCTTACACGGTAGGTGACTCTCAGGTGGTGAAGTATTGTCAGGTGTGCAATGAAACCCTTGAGCCAAGTGGTGAAGTATTGCCGGGTGTGCAATGAAACCCTTGGGGCTATGGCAGTGGAGCATTGTTATCCAGCGCCTTAACGAGTATATACCCCGCCTCCGCTAAGGTTGATGATTAGCTTAGATTAACAACCGGACACGACGATCGCCATTCCCAAAGTATATCATGAGGCAAAAGACGTATCAAGTATAAGTATATTAAAGTATGAAGAAATACATTTGAATATATGTACTTGTTCAATATTATTGGTTCATGCAAACAACATTATATTCTCGTTCTTTGTTATTGATTATGATTATGATGTATTGGTTTGATTACTAAATTGATCTTTACTATTGCTAATGTCCCTTTCTAGTAGTTATTCTTGTGTGCAAGTTAAGAGATCAAGAATATCCTAAAAGGGGACATTACAACTAATCTCCCTTTAACTAATGGAATTCCAAGAATCCCATTTTTCCTATTAGCTAATAGGATAGAAAACAGTGGCTGTGACACATCTTCACTCTCATTAATAGTCAAAACCATAATGTTTTGCATGGCTGCCATAACATCGTCATCATGTTATATCCTGATTGAAGTAAAGAAATGGTGAAACATGTAGATCAACTCATACAATCCCAAATCCAATACAAAGTTAATCTGATTTCTGCAAATGTTTTAAGAATAGCAACCCTTCTAGAAAAATGAGAACGTGATATCAATATCCAAAATACCATCCACCATCAATTGAATTACCTCTTTCATTGTGTTATCATTGTATGGAGTAGTAGAAGCTGTAATTCTCATGATTTCACCTAAACAAGAAGCAACAAGTAGTCTTACATCATTATCTTTGTGTCTCAAGAATTTTCTCTTACCCAAGGAAGTCACTAAAGGTTTCATATTTTCTTGCATTCCCTGAGAAGGTGATTGATTCACCATGTATAAACAACCCTCAACTTCCTCCAAAGTACTAAGAAGAACATCTTTTGGTTGATATAGGTCTTCAAGATCCTCACCTGCATGGTAAAGCTTTACTCCTACCTTAACATCCATGAATTCTGCAAATGAGATTAAAGCATGAAACTTTGCTCCCATTGTTTGGTATTCCTTCAAAATTTCTCCTTCCGTGAGCGGCTTCATGATTTGCAACCACTAAACAAAACTTTTAACTGCTGAAAAGCTGAATACTAACTGAAGAAATTGCAGCAAAAGTTAGAACTCCAACAGGCTGGCCAGAAAACCAGCTCTAATACCACTGTAATATACACCCCTGCTATGTCTATTTTTTGATGTCAATTTGTTGTTTGTTTGTTTGCTTGTTTCACATTTGATATTGATTGCAGTAGTGTAATGATAAAACAACACAACTTTTAACCATACCCATAAAATATTAAGAGCACATATCACTTAAATGAACAATACCCAGAAGGTAAAAAGGTAAGAAACAAAGAATTAAAGCATACCCATTTCCATTCTTTGATTGATTAAAGTCAGATACACATGGACAGCAATATGGAAAACTGTATGACTTCACTTCAAGCGCCTAGATCAATCTCTTGCTCTCAAAACATTGAAATCAGCATCAAATACATTCTATATACTCTATGCAGCAATGAAATCAACCTCAAACTAAAGAGTTGGAGTTCCCAAATCATCACAACATCCACTGGCAATGCTATGGTTGCAATAGGGGCGCCAAGACTCCATGAAACCCAACGCACATACCCCCAATCTGCTCCAAACCGCTGATAATGAGTCCACAGATCTTCACTGATCCCACGCCAAGAATGGATTAGAATCCTTCCAACGAACCAGCAGCTCCAAGGAATAATGGTACGGCCAGTAGAGAAAATGGTATAGCCGGCAAGGGTTACAAACCCTACAGAAACTCTGTCAAATCTGCTCTATAATATCTGAAAAGCAGTCAACATTACCTCCAAATGTCTATTAAATTATCATGGAGAAAAATATGATATTCGCACTGGATAACTTCTCTGCAACAACTTGTAAATGCTTCCAATCAGCTCAATGTAATCCCTGAAATGAGATCACCAATAAATCCTCCAAATTGAAATAAATCTTCACAAATAAGCCCATCTATGATCTCCGTAATGAAACCACCAAGAAATCCACCAAATTGTGTCTTTCAACAACGTAGAGAATGTTGCCTGTAAGGGTTTTCGTCCTCACAAACCTGAGATGAACCAAGTTCAATCTCCAGAACCACTAGGGTTTTAATCATAGAAATAGAATAAACTTCATAATCCAAATGAGCCCCTCAAATGTCTTTTTATACTTTTTTTGTCAAACTCTCCAGAAGCTTCTATTTTAAAATTCACTTTTTAATTAAAACTCCATTTTAGCTCCAAAAAAGACCTTTTAATTAAAATAATGATAATTTGACACACAAGGTCCCTGTTTATTGCATCCATAATTTAAAACATTTCATCCCGGTTCTAATGAGCTATGACACTAAGGTGCTTTAAAAATATTTTAAATAATATTTAGCAATCGTAGTAAAATAATTAAATAAAGCCATTAATACACTCATTTTGCGGAAACTGTCAAAATGCATCAGAATTGAAAACTAACTGCACTGGCGCAATCCCGATGAAGAATAATGATAAACGGAGCCAACCAGGTGACTTACTATAAATAGATGCCTTCTCCAAGATTCTTGGAGAGTACACCAGAAGCCAGAAATCACCCTGAAAAGTGGCATGAGTCCTCTAGACCAACTAAGCTCATTAGAGTCCTTAAATAACCCCTCTGATAACGTTGACACATGCCCACAAGGTTAGTGCCAACTGCACTACAAGAGAACCTGAAAATGGGGACATTACACAAACTGAAACCACTCACTGCCCAAACTGAGATAAAATACTGGTATTAAGCAATACTTAGAAACTTTGATGAAAACCAATCATTAAATACTATTGTACGACCCTTTAATAGCTGCCAGGAATTGCTAGAAACCCACATACAAACTACTACATACTGAACAGCAAGGTATGACCTGCCTTGACAAATCGTACGACTCCCACAAGACATTAAAAATGCTAAGAAAATATTCCAAGATTTGAATTGCCTCCTTTTTGAGGTATGGCGGCCCCCACTAGCACTCACAAAAGACAAAAAAAGGAGGGACTTCCTCTAAGCAAACTTCCCACGCTTCCTACAAAGTGTACAACTAGGAAAAAGATCGTACAATCAGCTTTTAAACTAAGACTCCAAACTTCAAATCATATGATCAATTGGGACAAGCATGTACGATCAACTTCCAACATCAAACTCAATAATATTTATCATTTTGCAGCTTCAACTGATACGGCCTGTTTCGGAATATGTACAACCTGCTCTAGAATATCTTTTCATAGCACTCTTCACAACAAAAAACCAATGACATCAGATATTCAAACTTGTAATCCACTATAGAAAATTCAAAATACATCAAAAACATCCATGATGAGTGACTAGATTATTAAACTCCACTGTTCAACACAAGGGTGATTTTTGGATAAATCGCACAACTAGCTAGGAGGGTTTTCATTCCCGAAAATGGAATTACTAAAAGGTTTTTGTCCTCAAGTTCTCTCACAAAGCAAATGAAAGATGAATTAGCAAGGAAGAACATTTTCTGAGCACAAAACCCCTTTAAATAGCCTTCTGAGAGAAAATAACGTATTTTTAATTACTTTTCCTATTTTCCCTCCACTAAGCGTCATAAAGTGTCATTACCTTTTTCCACCCACTCCCAGTGACACTTTATAACTCACTTTCTAAAAACAACCTTTTCAATAATAAACAAAAGTTGTTATTTTTTTAGTATAACTTAAAGTTACTCTTTCGAACAACTTAAGTTTAATTATTAAAATATTTCCCTAATTCCACCCTAATAGCCTACAGAAAACTAAAAGATAGGCTAAGGGTCTCCGAAAGACTTACGCTTAGAAGGGGACATGGCAATCCTCCCTTCCCAAATTGTTTGTCCTCAAGCAATTGCAAGTTTGGATGCTCCAAAATCTGCTCCCCTTCCCATGTAGTATCAAAAGTTGTTATTTTTTTAGTATAACTTAAAGTTACTCTTTCGAACAACTTAAGTTTAATTATTAAAATATTTCCCTAATTCCACCCTAATAGCCTACAGAAAACTAAAAGATAGGCTAAGGGTCTCCGAAAGACTTACGCTTGAGAAGTGGACATGGCAATCCTCCCTTCCCAAATTGTTTGTCCTCAAGCAATTGCAAGTTTGGATGCTCCAAAATCTGCTCCCCTTCCCATGTAGTATCTTGTGGTGGGAGATCCTTATAACGGATCAAGTACTCTAAAATGGTTTTATTCCTCAACTTTCTTTCTCGCACATTCATGATAGTTTCAAGACTCAAAACCAACTTTCCTTCATCATCAAGTGGAGGCAACTCGGCTGAAGGATTGATATGCTGCCCAAGTGCCTTTTTGAGGCACGATACATGAAACACATTGTGAATCTTGCTTTGTTCTAACAACTCCAACTCATATGCTACCTCACCGATCCGCTGCAATACCTTATACGGACCATAGAAACATGGTTTCAGCTTTTCAACTTCACTCTTTTTGAGGGAAGATTGCCTGTAAAGCTGCAATCTTAAATAAACCATGTCACCTACTTCAAAACTCCTCTCCAATCTATGTTGATCAGCATACATCTTCTGCTGATTTTGTGCTTGCTATAGATTTTCTTTTAATACATTCATTATTTCTTGACTTTGTTGAATAATGTCCTTGGCTCCTTGCACCCTGCTATTAGAAATAACCAAATCCACAAAAGTTAAGACATCATAACCATATAATGCTCTGAAGGGACTCATACCAATGGACATGTGATGAGTGGTGTTGTAACATTGCTCTCCCAAATACAGCCAATTAACCCATGTCTTTTGCTGTCCTGTAACATAGTTTCTTAGATATCCTTCAATCCATTTGTTAACAATTTCCGTTTGCCCATCAATTTGTGGGTGATAACTAGTGCTAAAAGTTAATTCCGTACCAGCCAATCGGAAGAGCCCTGCCAAAACATACTAAGGAACCTGTTGTCCCGATCACTCACAATATTCTTTGGCAAACCATGAAGTCAGAAAACTTCTATAAAAAATAAATCAACAACTTGTGGTGCTCTTAAATCTAATGAAATTGCAAAGAAATGAGCAGAGTCTATCAACCACCACATAGATGCAATCTTTACCTTGAACTCTAGGAAACCCGGTGATGAAATCCATTAAAATACTTTCCCATTTCTGATTTGGAATGGGCAGGGGCTACAACAATCCACTGGAAAAGTGTGCTCATTTTTGTTCTATTGACACACCACACATTCTCTAACATGCTTAAGGACATCATTCTTAAGCCCCTTTTAAGAAAATCTCCATGATTTGCTTGTAGGTCTTGTAATACCCTAGATGACCAGCCAAAGGGGTATCATGAACAGCATTAAGAATCTTCTCTTTCATCTTAGATTCAGGTACTAAGAAGATTCTATCGTTGTAAAGAATCAACTCATTCACCACTACATACTTATCATCTTGCAAATTACCTTCTAAGATGTTAGTGACAAAAGGATTTTTAGCATATTCAGATATAATTTTGGCCTTCCAATCTACTGTAATCTTCATCATGGAACTTAAATTTGGCTTTCTAGACAAGGCATCAACGACTATGTTCTTCTTCCCCTTCACAAACTCAATGTCAAAATCGTAAGCTTGTAGCTTACTAACCCATTTTTGCTACCTCTCATTGAGATCCTTTTGACTAAGAAAGTACTTCAAATTGTTATGATCAATTTTGACAACAAACTTTTATCCAAGAAGATACTGTCTGAACTTAGCCAAAGCATGCATAAAGGCTAACATTTCTTTATCATAGATGGAGTAACTTCTTTAAACTCCCTTCAACTTCCTACTCTCGAAAGCAATAGGATGCTTCTTTTGCATCAAAACGGCACCAATACCTTCACCTGAAGCATCACACTCAAGCTCAAATGGCATTGAGAAATCCAAAATGGCTAAAATAGGGCAAAAATTCACTTTCTTAATCTGGTCAAAAATTTGTTGTGTTGAAGTAGACCAAAAAAATGCCCCCTTTTAGGTCAAATATGTAAGAGAGGCAGCCAATTGTGAAAAACCCTTCACAAACCTTCTGTAGAAGCTGCAAAGACCTATGAAGCCTCTCAAATGTGTAAGGGTCTTTGGTGGCGGCCAATCCAGAATGGCTTTGATCTTCTCTTGATCAACTCTCTCACCTTGTGAGTTGATCACGTGTCTCAAATAAAGAATTTTAGTCATGCCAAACTCAAATTTGGATGCTTTAGCAAACAAAGATTGAACTTCTAAAATACCCAACACTTCATCCAAATGCCTTAGATGCTCTTCCCAAGTCTTACTCTAGATGAGGATATCATCAAAAAATATCAACACAAACCTTCTAAGTTGCTGATTGAATATTTGATTCATGCAGGATTGAAAAGTAGCAGGGGCATTAGTCAAGCCAAAAGGCATGACTAAGAATTCATAATGCCCGTAATGGCATCTAAATGTTGTTTTCTGAATATCCTCTTCACGAACTTTGATTTGATGGTAACCAGACCTTAAATCTATCTTGAAAAAATAGACTGCACCATGCAAATCATCAATAAGTTCATTAATCCTTGGAATTGGGTACCATTTTTTTATGGTCTTTTTGCTCAAGGCCCTTTAATCTATGCACATTCACATAGTCCCTTTCTTCTTCTTTACCAAAACAACTGAAGAAGCAAAAGGACTCTTGCTTGGCCTTATGTGTCCCATCTCAAGGAGCTCCTTAATGGCCTTCTCTATTTCTTCCTTATGCCTTCTGTGATGGCGAAAAGGAGTGGTGATCAATGGTTTGGCTCCTTCCAGCTCAATAACATGCTCTATCCCTCTATCGAGTGGCCTTCCCTGAGGTATATCATTGAAAACCTTGCTATGCTTGCCCAACAAAGCTTGAATATCCACAAGATACTCTCTTTTCCCTTCTGTATTGGTGGTAGACATAATCAAGCATTGGGCTGCCCGATCAACTTGACCATGTCGAAATATCCTTTCCATGCTCTTCACTGTAACAACTCTTGGTGTTCCATTGGACATGCTTCTTAGAACTAACTTCTTGCCATCAACATGGAACTTAAGCTCCATAGTTTGGAAGTTCTACATGATCTCTCCCAAAGAGTGCAGCCACTGAATTCCCAAAACAACATCAATGTCTCCTATGCTAACAACATAGAAGTCATCCTTAACTTCATAATTTCCCAATGTAAGACACATCTTGCAAATTCTTCTTGTGCAATGAAGAGTGAACCCGTCAACCACCATCACATTAAAACCTTCAAACTCTTCAGTTTTCAGCCCTCTTCTCGCCACTACCCCTTAATGAAATTATGTGTAGCACCAAAATCAATAAGAACAGTGGTTCTTTGGCTAAAAAAGCACTCCACAAATCCTAAAAGATCATATTTGCAAGTACCAGAAAGTTGTCCAAGGGTACCTTCGGTAATCTTATTCTCATCTTGGTCATGTGTCCCAAGTTCTTCACTTTCTTCATCTTTCGCTTGTTGTTTCAAATTTTCAGAATCTCATTCCTCATCAAAAACCACTTCGATATTGTGAACTTTCCCTTATCCAAGGCATCTATGACTAGGGGTCCAAGGCTCTTTGCACATGAAACAATGTTTTTTCCTTCTTAACTCATTTTTTGTCTCTTCATCCATTCTTGGAAGCAAATTCCTTGGCTGATTGAAATTTTTCTGAAAAGGCTTCTTCTGTTGTTTTGTAAGGGAATCCTTTGAATAAAACTCGCTTTTAGAAATAGAAGGTTCCATGCTCAAGGCCCTCTTAATAGCATCTTGTAAGGAACGTGGGTCAAAGGCTTTAACCCAACCTTTTAGAGGCTCTGTCAACCCTTTTATGAAAAGAACAATGAATCTCCTTTCAAAGACATCAAGAACCATAATAGGGAGTCTTTGGAACTCCGTCACATAACTGTCTATTGAACCTCCTTGCTTCAACTAAGCAAATTCTCTAAAATGGATCTCAAGATCCTTTCTATCAAATCTTTCATTAATTTTTTGACTGAAATCAGCATAAGTGTCAATAAATCAATGGCCTTGTGTAACTAATCCATGATACCACCATTCATGCACAACTCCTTCCAAATGAAGAGTAGCATATTTGAAAGCATCCCCCTCAAACATTGGATTAAGTGAGAAGTGTTCAACTTTTGAATCCATGAGTGTGTTGAACACTTTCTTGAGCCATCAAAGGAGGGTATGGACAGCTTACCCAACCTTCACTACAAATCTTGGTTATTTCTCTCCCTTCGAGGTCTATTCCTCCACTGTAAGTTGCAGAAATCGGGGAAAAACATGTTTGCATGAAACTCATCCTCCAAGGCTTCATATTCATGCAGATACTCAATAAAGTTACCTCCTCTATTCCAATTTTAATGCTCTTCCTCTCTCTCAGGTTCTTCTCTTACAAGAACTTGGGCTGGAAAGGTGTAATGTCCCCATTTTCCAAGTGATCACCTAGTGGAGTTGGCTAGCCTATCCTATTCCCGTAGGCTAAGCCAGAGGGCCAAGGGGATAACCTAATTGGCTAGATTTTATACTTACCCAATTTTATTAGGGCAAATTGATCATAAGGGATGGTTTTGTATATTTTTGTGGATTTATTGGAGAAGTCAAAGTAATTAAAATAATTTGCCCTAGAGATGAGCGACCAAGGGAGAGAAAAGAAAAATGAAAGAAGGAAGAAAAATGATGGAAATGACTTTGGGAGTTTGAGGAAGAAATAAGAATAATAAGATAAATTCCCTTGGAGGAGGACGACCTAATTGGAGGTTAGAATCATGATGTATGATATGCCTAAGTGGATCACCCACTTGGAGAATGGAAAGAGAAAATAATAAAAAAATAAAATAAAATTTGGCACCTAAAGGGAGGTCGACCCTATAGGAGGAGATAAAATAAAAACAAAACAATTGCCAAGAGGACGTCGGCCTTGAGGAGAGAAGAAGAATATTTGCAAATCATTTCATCATCATTCATTCATACTTTCTCATTGAGTTTATCTCATTTGGCTGCAACATTTGTTGGGCACTAATCCAAGGACGAAAACCCTTGTGATTCTTGGTGAATTGGACGAAACCCTAGCTCATCATTCTGGTGGACTCATTACGGAGTTCAACTTGCACTTCACTGGAGATCTTTGGAGGATTGGAGAGTGATTGCATATTCAGATTTTTTGATCAGCATTGGAGGTGGATTTTGTGGCATTTTGTGAGCACATTGCATAAGGTCTTTGCCCTAACTTGGAGCGCCACCCTTGAGAAGGGCAACTTGGCTTTTGGAGGTGATTTCATCATTGTTGAAGGCTTCCAAACCCTAGCCCTAACAGCCACCATCATTCACCCAAGCGCCGCCATTGTGGAGGGTTTGTGGAGCATCATTTCATAATCTTTTGGTATGTACAAACCTATGTATTAGGTCTGATTTGGACAGTGGCATTCCGGGCTATGTTTGTCATGTTTGAGCCCTTGTTTTGGATGTAATCTTCAGACTTCATATTCTGATTTCTAACAGCAGACTTCTATTCTGAAAATCAGATTTGTTGTGTGACATTTGATGAGAATATTTTGTGTATTTCATGGTGTAATTCATGTTTGATAAGAATATCATTTAATAGCATCATTTGCCATGCTTATTTGTCATGTTTGGGCATCTATGAGTTCGCTGTAATAATTTGTTTAAGAACAGAAAATAAAATCAGAAATTAGGGTTTTGAGCAGAAAACTAAAGTGCAGAAAATTAGGGCAGAATTCAGAAAATTATTTTCAGAATTTCAGGGCAGATCCCATTGGGTATATTATAGTGGTATCAGAGCTTTGATCTTGCCAGGCTGAAGGGTTTTATATGTGGTTTGGCATTGGTGATCATCTAATGTTGATGTATGAATCCCGAAGATGGAGAATTTATCACATACAAGAGAAGGCAGCGACTTGTTGATACATGTTTTGAGGAAGAAGAAGCCAATATGGGTGATAGAAGTGATGAGGAACCTAGCATGAACGATATCCTCCGAGACCTTGCTAGAGGACAACAAAATCTAGTGCAAATGATGTCTCAACTTATGCAGAATAACATGAGCAATAATGGAGGTAATGGAGGCAATGGACACAATGGCAATAATGATGCTAGCACTTCCGGAAATAATGGCGACACTCCTATTCATGCATCTCATGCATTCGTGGTTAGGCCTCTCATGCCTACTGTTGTGACCACTTTACAACATCAACCCCAATTACTAATTGGGTCCCCCTTTTATTGACATTGCCTGGATCCTTACAGATAATCCCATACTCTGATCCGGCAATATTTTCGCGGCTCAGATAATGTCAGGGGCTTAGGCCGGCTCGTCAGTGTGAAAGAGAAGTGAATGCATAGATTTCCCCCCGCATAGGCCCCGAACCCTAAAACTGCCCAGTCCGGACCATCCTCTGGGAAGAGTTTTGTTTTTCATCCTCAAGGATGGGATTTTGTCTTTCCACACCTAGGTAATAAACCCACTCCGTTCCCGGCATAAAACTCAATTCCAGTCTAGCTCCTAGACTCCGTGTCCCGCTGCAGGAAATCATTCCTGGACTCCAGTCCAGGAATCCAGCCCGGAGGTCCAAACCGGAGTCTTGTCCGGAAATGCCTATCCCGGATGTCTCGTTCAAGGAATTCCTACCCGGAATCCCGTTTCAAAGTCTATCTAGGTTTTTTTTCCAACCAAGGCGGAACTCAATTAAGACTGTCGTTTCTTGGCATGTTCATCTTCAGTCATAAAAGTCAGTTCTCGGCCCAACAGCTCTAGCCTAGAAGATAGATCTGGGAGACATCCTTCTGATTCTGATCCGGCACTCAACCTCATTTCATAGCTCAGAAGATTCGCAAATCGAAGACATAGGGCAATTTCAGGAGACAATCAGCATTTAATGAATCCCCCTCCGGTAGGCTGGAATTGCGATAGGAGACTTATCCCTGGTCGCATAATCCAGCTGGTACTGGATTATGCGCCCAGGACAGATTTTTGTCCTGTCGCAAAATCCAGTACCTACTGGATTTTGTGCCCTAGGACTGGAGTCGTCCAATTCAGCCTCCTGACCTGTCCAATCAATCTAGAAGTTTGAAAATCATTTCCTGATTCCTCGACAGATGCTTGAATCAAGGAATTCGCAATCTGGTTTGAAAACTTGGTATTTCACCGTCAAGATAACAGATTCTGTGAGGATGGAACAAGCGGAGGATGGAACAAACGAACTTCATCTCCCGCCTTGGAAATAACAGACTCCCGGAGGATGGAACAAACGAAGATGAAAGAAACGAACTCCGTATTTCTGATCCCGTATCGACAATTGAGCCTCTGTGGAATGGCTAGGAGAATGAACCGGCCACAAGACTGGAATCCCACTCTGAAACTGAAGAAAATGTAAGTCTTTCATCTAAAACCCCGAAACGATGAATTCCTGTTTTGGGAACCTATGCTGGTTTCAGGACGAAATCTGTTCCAGACACCAGAAAGAAACTGGAGAAGCAGACCTAGGAAAATTCCTGGTCGCATATTCCAGTACCAACTGGAATATGCGCCCAGGACAACTTTTTGTCCTGAGCGCAAAATCCAGTAGGTACTGGATTATGCGCCCAGGACAACTTTTTGTCCTAGTCGCAAAATCCAGTACCTACTGGATTTTGCGCCCAAGGACTGGGAGTATCCAATTTCCCCCTCCTGATCTGTCCAGTCAATCCTGGCTTGAAATGCTTCCTCTGACTCCTCTGTGGATGCCTGAATCCTGGAATTCACAATCAGGATGGAACAAACGAACATCCATCCTTCAGTCATGGAGATAACAGATTCCGGAGGATGGAAGAAACGAAAGATGAAACAAACGAACTTCGTGTCTCGCCAGCAAATTTCCGGAGGATGGAAGAAATGAAAGATGGAACAAACGAACATCCATCCTTCAGTCGTGGAGATAACAGATTCTGAAGGATGGAAGAAACGAAAGATGAAACAAATGAACTTCGCATCTCACCTTGGAAACAACAGATTCCGCGAGGATGGAAGAAACGAAAGATGAAACAAATGAACTTCGCATCTCGCCTTGGAAACAACAGATTCCGCGAGGATGGAAGAAACGAAAGATGAAACAAACAAACTTCGTGTCTCGCCAGCAGATTTCCGGAGGATGGAAGAAATGAAAGATGGAACAAACAAACATCCATCCTTCAGTCGTGGAGATAACAGATTCCGGAGGATGGAAGAAACGAAAGATGAAACAAATGAACTTCGCATCTCGCCTTGGAAACAACAAATTCTGCGAGGATGGAAGAAACGAAGAATGAAACAAACGAACTTCGTCTCTCGCCTTGGAAGTAACAGATTCCGCGAGGATGGAACAAACGAAGGATGGAACAAACGAACTTCGTGTCTCGCCATCGAAAAGAGACTCTCGGAGGATGGAACAAACGAACTTCGTGTCTCGCCATCGAACAGAGACTCTCGGAGGATGGAACAAACGAGGATGGAAGAAACGAACTCCCTATTTCTGATCCCGTATCAACAACTGAACCTCCGTGGAGTAGCTAGAAGAATAAACCTACTACAAAACTGGAATCCCACTCCAAAACTGAAGAAAATGCAAGTCCTTGACTTAAAATCCCTCAAAACTGAATTCCAAGGTCAGGTGGCACAAATTCCAGTACCTGTAGGATTGTGCGCTCCAGGACAAAATTTGTCCTGGGCGCAAATTCCTTAACCTTCAGGATTGTGCGTTCCAAGACAAATTTTGTCCTGGGCGCAAAATCCTTGACGTTCTGGATTCTGCGCCCCAGGACAAAATTTGTCCTGGGCGCAAAATCCTTGACTTACTGGATTCTGCGCCCTTGAGGATTCCTGACCCAGTCTGGAATGGGAGACCTGCATGATGAAATTCTGGAACCCAATCTGCCAACTCCTGCATGGAAGAATTCCTCGCCTGTTATAAAGTCTCACCTCGGAGTCCAGAATCCCTAAAGGAGATAGAAGGTACTTCTGGTTTTAAAATGATGGAGTCTCTGATCCCAGTGTAAGAAAATCTATCCCTGCCAAAACAAAGTGATGAAACCCTTAGCAAATATCCAAAAAACTGAACATGAAGGACAAATGGCGCCAAATCCCTAACTGGTAGAATTCTACGCTCCAAGACAAATTTTGTCCTGGGCGCAAAATCCCTGACCTTCAGGAATTTGCGCTCTAGGACAAATTTTGTCCTGAGCGCAAAATCCCTGACTAGCAGGAATCTGCGCCCAAGGACACATCCTGCCAGTTCCTCCACAGGTGAATTTCTGTCCGTCAGGGGATGTTAGAACTCGGAAATTCCTGCTGAATAATCCTCCTCACCCAGTCATGGATGCAACTGAACAACTTCAGGCAGATTCCAACTCTGTCCGGAAAGTTCAAATTGGAATGATTCCTGTTCAAAGTGCAAAATTACAACCTTCCATCTGAGTAAGATTCCATAGGAGAAAATATTCCAAGACTTAGCTGGATTTTAGCAAAAGTTCAAGAGTTATGCTAGGGAAGAAAATCCTAAATGTCGTGAAATCCCCGACATTGCAAAATCCCCGACGTCGCAAAATCCCGGACATCAGGAATTCCCCGACATTGCAAATTCCCCGACATTGCAAATTCCCTGACATTCATAAATCCCCGACATTGCAAATTCCCTGACGTTCATAAATCCCCGACCACCAACAAAGCAGAAAAGGACAAAAACCCAAGTCGGCTAGGGATAAAGTTTGGCGGTTAGGAAATTCTTTTTTCTCTAACCTAGGTCGGCCAAGTCAAGGAGGTTAAGTTGCCTATAAATAGAGGGCGCTCAAGGCATTTCTAAAACATTCTAAATCAAATCCAAATCAGAAATATACCTTTTAAGAGCAGAAATTCAGTCCAAGGGAAGGACAACTTTATCCAAGGAAATTGCAGATTTCACCATTTCCAAAGGCAAATTCTTCATTAGGGCAGAAATTTCTGTATGTTTAAGGCAGATTTCTGAACCTTCCAAGAGCAGAAATTCATCCTTCAAGGGTAGAAATTCCTTCTTCAAGACAAAACTCCTCCATTCCAAGGTAAGTTCTTCACTAAAACTCCATTTCTGAATATTCCTAAGGTAGATTTCTTGTTGGAGCATCCATTAAAACTCAGAAATTTCTGCAGAAAAATCAGAAAATCCATTAGTAGGTCAAGAAATCCATAAAAAAATCAGAAATTCCATAGAAGGTCAAAAGTTCCTCATGCAAGGAGAGGTATGTCACTGCATAGGAAAAATTCCTTTTACTTAGAAAATTGTTATTTTTTTGTCTTTCCTGTGTACTTGAAAATTTTTAATTTTAGTCCCACATGCATAAAATGTCATACCAACTTCCCACGTGTGGGAATAAAAGCCCCCGTCTTACCTCTATCGTTGCCCCTTTGGAAAACTCATACTTGGCTTTTCTTTTCTTGATTTCACAGGTAAATGGCAAGTGCCAAGGCAGGTTCCTCAAGACAAACTCAGGTGAAGGCCGCCTTCAAAGGAATGATCCCACAGTCCAAAATCAAGTCGAAATGGGCAAACGTCGGAGACACCAACATCTATCCTTCAGTCATGGAAGAAATTGGGAAACGAATGTATGGAACAGCTGGACATCCTCCATCCCTGCTCGCAGCCAAGATCGTCCGGAACGGAGTTGCCGCCGCCGCATGCTTCTCACCCGCCATTCCTTGTCCCGAGCTGATCGTGGAATGTTTCATGCACTATGATCCGAAGCGAAGGATGGTTGTCGATCATAACAACACAGTGGTGGCCTATTTCACCAAAGAGAAGATTGCAGAGGCTTTCAATATCCCTATCTATAATCCCGTCGAGTTCATGAGCAAGGAGGATTCGGCCGAAATGACCCAAGCCGATCTGGCAACCTGTTTTGGAGTCATCAACAAGACATGGATGCAGAAGAAAAGGCCTCACCATTCCAAGTTGCCAAGGACACTCCTCAAGTCCAACTTCAAGCAAAAGCATGGAGACCTCATCGTCCTGCTGAATAGGATTATGGGAAGTCAGCAGTCCTCTACCTTCGAGCCATGGATGTTCTACTACATCGAAGAGGTCATCGCTGGAACAAAGATGATTGATTGGGCTCGACTCCTCAGCGACAGCATTGATGCACAATTCCAAAACCTGGAGGAATCGAAGACCTTTTACATGAGTTCCTATGTGATCTACATGCTGGCAAGGAACAACAAATATCGAGGACTGTCATGGAAAGGGCGTATCGGCAATCAAGAAGGACAAGTCATGGTCTACAATTGCTATCCTCAGCTTCATCTTCAGAACATAAACCATTTCCGGAGATTCAATGACGCATTCGCTATGCATATTACCAGGACCCTCCAACGAGGCATTCACCAGAGGCTATCACCTGAGGCCAAGCAGTTGATCAGGGCATATGGTTCCTGGTTCATCCAGTTCCCAAAGTTCACATACATCAGGGTGCAGGGATTCTCCGGCTATCCATACAGACTACCAAGGTATCCGTCGGACAAAATGGTCCTGTTGGAATTAACAAGGCAACTCTCAGCGTATGACAAAGTCCAGAAGAAGAAGAAGGCCGAGGTGACTTATCCAATCCAGACGGAAGACGAAGTCGAGTCATGCCCATCTCTCCTAGCCACCGAAAAGTCCGAGGAGCTGTAGTTCTACAACTTGATAACTCATTCCTTACGGGAGAACTTTGACCCGTTCAACACCACCAGGATAGCATGCTGAAGGAAACATAGACACAAGATACACCTAGAGGACCATTGGGCAAATGCCGAAGATGACTTCAAGGTGCGAAGGAGGATGTGTTCCCGACTTTCAGTTGACATGATCAGAGCCACCGGGGTCTTTCCAGTCCCTGACCAGGTCAAGGAGGATGGTAAGCTAGTCCAGCCATTCTTCGAGCAGGAAAAGGATAAGCCTCTTCCACCCTTAGTTTGGTCTGATCCAGAGGTCACCCACTTGGATGACCTAATGGCACCCGTGCTAACAGTAACATAGAAATGGATAAGTCAGCAGACGGAGAAAATGCATAAGATGGGTATTCGTCCAACTTACGACCTGATGGGAGACTTGGATTCACAGTCTTCCGAAGAAGATATGGCCAAGGACACTCCTGTGAAAGCACAAGAGGCGGGAAGACAGGAAGTAGGGAACCAGGCTGCGGAAGATCCACCAGCAAAGAGGGTAAAGGCTCGGAAGGAATTTATCAGCAGACCCAACCAGGAGGAACGGAATGCATCCAGACCTCACTCTGCCAGCACTTCTTCCATCCGCGAGGTGGATCTTTTTGGAGAGGTACAAACAGTTAAAGGCAAGGAACCCATGCAAGAGGAAGTGGTCCCAAATGAACCGGATGATCAGGGAGATGATGAGTCCATGGATTCCACCCGGGAACGGACTCCCAGCCTCATAGTGGCAAATCAGCCTAACCCTCTACCTCGGAATCCAGGGGAGGCCCATCTTGAAGACATGCTCCGTCATCCTGATATGGAATTCCTCAATGAGGAGTTCAATTACGGAGAGATACCCACCTCCATGCCACAAGTTGGTCAAGGACCTCAGGAAGCACAGGAAGAAGCCATTCCATCCACGAAGCCCAACTGGTTACAAGACAGGTTGCGAAAGAAGACAATCAAGAAGAATAATCCTTCCACCGCACTTGGTGATTTTCTTGCCAGGATAGGGAAGTCTGCAGTTCCAAAGAAGGTGAAGAAGTTTTCTAAGATTACCAGAAATGAGTCTGGATCCCGCCAAGTAGAAGTGGCAATTCCTAGGATAACCGAGGCAAAGGAAGACATCAATCCAGATGACTTTGACATCTTGAAGGTTGACCTTGGGCCAACCACGAAGGATCAAGAGATGGCAGAGCTGGAGGATTCTGTAGCCGTCATCCGAGAAAGATTAAGGAGGAAAAGAAGAACCAGTTGAAACAGGAGAATGAGCAACTGCGGCAGCATATCCAGCAGCTCATGGGCCCATTGCAATCCGCCCAAGGAACAACGTCCCAACCTCTGAGCATAACTAAGGATTCCTTAGCTGAGGTTGAAGTTTTGAGGACAGTCGGCCACACAACAAAGGGCTGGATAGAGAAGGTCTTGGATAGAGCACATAGATTCATAGAAGACCTCGTCCAGGTGAATGGCAGAGTTACGGCACTTCTGGACAGGATTCATGCAATTCTGGATACATGTCAGCAATTCATAGTTGTCCGGGAGGAAACTATCCCTAGACTAAAGGCACTGATGAACACTCCGCAGCCAGACTTGATCGAGAACAAGGTAATACATGCAGGTTCAGTATATGACTTCCTCAGCTGGTATTCCGCCTTACTCATGAAGAGGGATAACTTGGAAAAGATTGAAGGTGACACTTCCTAGGCCCATGCCATGTTGAAGGAAATCCAGGACAAAATCCTTGTATCAATGGAGACCTGGTTTGATCTGGATGTAGCACCAGACGGGATCATTGACTTGGAAGAATTAAAAGGCAAGATACAGAGCATATACTTCAAAGCTACTTATCCTACTAAGAAATCCCATCTTGAGGATGCATCCTCGTTTCTGATCCTCATTAACAGTATCCAGGAGCTGAGGGCGGATTGGGAAAATGTCCTTGTCGCCTGCACCACCACCGCATCCATCATGGAGTTCCGGATTGAGAACCTACCCAGTATTCCTATGGAGGAGTTGGAAGTTGTCCTGACCAGGTTCCTACAGGCAGAGACAAAAGAACAGGAGAAAGTTCCGCACAGACAGGACAGTCCTATTCAGGAGTCCTAGACAGGTGGCGACCAGGACAGCTGGAAGTTTTCCTTACACATTCTGATGACCTAGACAGGTGGCGGTCCCCTGCATGAACATTCTGACGCCCCCACCTACTTTTCTAGGATTTGTAACCCAGGGCACATGTTTTAAGGAAATCTGATTTCCTTTTGCCCTAAGATATTTTTGAGAGCCTATATAAAGGCTAAGGGATGCCTCATTGTATCTCTCTCTTTTTCTGATTTTATCATTCTGATGCTCCTAGAGCACCTTAGTAACTAGCTTTTATTTCTGCATGACTTTTATGAGCTGAAACTCCCAGAATCAGTTGGATTGTTGTGATATAAACTTCTGAAGCAATAATATATGCATTGAAGAATGGTGTTCATATATTTCTTTGGATTTTAGCATGGTCTTATTGATTTCTTGGAGCAAATTTGAAGGATATTAAAGTTATTTCTTGTATTTTCTTACTTTTGTTAGTTAGAATGATGGAGATTATTACTGTTGAATGATTGAATCTGTTTGTTCATACCATTGGTGATCTGTGGCCTGCAAATCATCGTGCATGGTTAGCCTGAACTAAATCCGAATCTAACTTCGACTGTTCCGTATGACCAAATCCATGTCTCTTACTGAAGCAGTATGAAAATCCTTATTCCCCCTCAAAAGATAGCACCATCCCTGCCTAGTTGTTGCCTCATGACGAAGCAGAGGACTGGTTCCAGTTTCTATCCTCAGCAGTAGTCTTCTTCCATCGATTAGTTAAAATCCTGAACCCTTGCCTTATCTTTTTCGTTTTCTTTTAGATCTTCATTAGGATTAGTTTTCCAGAACCTCATCGCCAAATCATCTGCCTCTACAAGAAGGGAACTTTAGAATTCCGAGTTGCCCATCTGTGAAAGAATTCCATTCGCCCACAAGTCCGAGTCCCATGAGTGAATTCCATGTCTACGAAGGAGTAAGCCCACGTAAGTCCCCCTCGTGATTACCAGCAAATCACATCATTCTACTGAGTCTGTCCCTGTGCACGTCAAGACCTGACATAAAAGGAACCTTGGAGCAGTCTCATTCGATCACGTAGTTCAGCGTCTGAGAAGCTTTATTCAAGAGAGGATAGGATACTCTGTGTTTTATTCTAATGTTGTTGTAGTCACAAAAACCTCATCAACACCTACCTTCTTGGATCAGCATAGAGATCCGGAGAATGATCCACAAGTTGCAGGCAAGACCTTTGATGACTACAGAAGAGAATGGTTAGCATTAAGTGAAGAATGTCGAGACGCCTTGCCATGGAATGATTTTTGCAATATCAAGTACAGAAATAGAGATAGGCCTAGAGGAGAAAGAGGCAACAATAATAATCATGACTTGCAAAGGAAATTGAGTAAGGTCAACATCACTCCTTTTGATGGTTCGGGGAAGATCACGGCACGAGCATGGATCCAAAAGTTGGATAACTACTTCACATTGAGTCCTATGTTCGAAAGAGATGCTATCCAATTTGCTACACTTCACTTGGAGGGAGATGCTCTAGATTGGTGGTACAATGGTATGGTAACTCAAGGTCATAGCCTTGTCACTACTTATGTTGATTTCTCACAGAGATTGATTGATAGATTTGATGAGTCAAATCCAGAGCAGTTCTTCAGGGAGTTGGCACAACTCAAGCAGAAGGAGTCCGTGGACATATACATCTCTGAGTTTCAGAAGCTTGCCATGTTGGTTCCTAATGTTTCGGAGACTAGATTGACACTATCTTTTCATTGAGGGTCTTGAGGAGCCACTTCGTGGATGGGTGAAGGCCCTAGATCCACCATCTTTGAGAGAAGCCATCAAGAGGGCTTGAGGTATGAAATTTTCAACGCCATCTACGCTCAAGTTTCAGGGTAAGCCTTTCTCTTCATCTAAAAAGGACCCGAAGAATTTTTAGAAGGATTGGCCTAAGAAGACAACACCAAACTTAGAGGCGAAGAATGAGCTAAGGAGAAAGAAGCTTTGCTTCTCATGTAAGTTGCCTTGGGAGCCCAGTCATAGATGCCTTGGGAAAGGCAAGGCATACTACATTGAGGTCACTTATGATGTTGATGAAAAGATTCTAGACACTAGCTCGGATAGTTATAAGGAGGAGCAACCGTTGGAGCATGATGACAAGGTACAATTGCTTTCCTATCAGGTGTCTCTAAGTATCATCCTTTTAGGGTAAGAGGAATTGTGAAGGGACAAAGAATATCTTGTTTGGTGGATAGTGGTGCAACATAATTTCATTGATGAGGGTTTTGTGGTCAAGAGAGGACTACAAGTAGAGGAGTTTCCTGGATTCAGCATCATGTAGGCGGATGGATTCAAGATGAGTTGCACTAGAAAGATCTCACAATTGAACATTCAATTGGATAACTATGCATTTGTTGATGAGTTCTATGTAGTCGGGATTGGCGAGACAGATTATTTTGGGAATCCAATGGCTACAACCACTTGGTAGATACATTTAGGATTTCCATAAGATGGAGCTTGAGTTCGCATCCAAGGGTAAGCAAATAATATTGAAGGCCATAAACAATGGTACACCTAAGGACATGACAGCCAAGAGGATGGAGGTTCGGATCAGCCTTGGCACAAACATCATCACTAGTAGGCATGTGATTTTCAGTTGGATACATCTCTTGGACTAGCACTTGTTGATGAGCATCCAACCATGGAGGGAGAGGTTCTTAAGATCTATGAAGACATCACACAAAGGTATGAGGTAAATTCAGATTTTCTGATTTGGAACAGCAGTCCGTTCTTTCACATAATCATAAGGTGGCAGCTATATTACATGAGGATGATAGTGGGAAGAGACTTTACCTTGTTGACACTCGAGATTTGGTGGTTAAGCATGAGGTAATGGTTGTGGATCCATGCCACAAGCAGTCTGATTTTGTGCATCATGGCATAGAGGATGTAAACAAGACTCAAAGCATGTGTGATGAGTGGCTAAGGAGAGCTAGAGAAGCCAAGTTGTTGGCTGCCCAAGCAAAACAGCACCTACAGAAGGTCAAGGAACAATGCAATCATATAGATCATGAGAGGCAGCAGAGAGAGACATTTCTTCAATCCCTATTTCTTCCAAGGGAAGAAGCTATGGAGGTTGAGCATGTGCGGAATGAACATCTTATGGTAGTAGAACACAAGGAGCAATCAGATTTGCATGGACTTGATGAGAGGTATGCTTCAGAAATTTCATTTTGTGCAAATAATCTTCATCATAAGGTTCATGAGTCACACCATTTGGAGAGTCCATTGAAGGCTCGAGTCATGGCTAAGGAGGAGGTAGTTGTATTGAGGACAAATTTCTAGGAGGAGTAGAATTTCAGAATTTGGGGAATGGAGCCGAATTGAGTTCGAGTGTGTATCGCTAGTTTTGTCCCATGGCTGGCCATCGGAACTCACTTTGCATATCATTCTTCATATTCATTATGGGATATGTAGCCACAGATTGAGGAGCAAGGTGATCATGGAATGCTTGATTGCATGGAGAGACTTGCCACTCGAGGATGTTTTGTATTATTCAGGTTTGCAATTGCTTGTGGGCAAGCAATTCCGGGAAGGGAAGACTGTAATGTCCCCGTTTTCCGAGTGATCACCTAGTGGAGTTGGCTAGCCTATCCTATTCCCATAGGCTAAGCCGGAGGGCCAAGGGGATAACCTAATTGGCTAGATTTTATACTTAGCCAATTTTATTAGGGCAAATTGATCATAAGGGATGGCTTTGTATATTTCTATGGATTTATTGGAGAAGTCATAGTAATTAAAATAATTTGCCCTAGAGATGAGCGACCAATGGAGAGAAAAGAAAAATGAAAGAAGGAAGAAAAATGATGGAAATGACTTTGGGAGTTTAAGGAAAAAATAAGAATAAATTAAGATAAATTCCCTTGGAGGAGGACGACCTAATTGGAGGTCAAAATCATGATGTATGATATGCCTAAGTGGTTCGCCCACTTGAAAAATGGAAAGAGAAAATAATAAAAAAATAAAATAAAATATTTCAATATGTTTGGCACCTAAAGGGAGGTCGGCCCTATAGGAGGAGGAGATAAAATAAAAACAAAAGAATTGTCAAGAGGAGATCGGCCTTGAGGAGAGAAGAAGGATTGTGTATAAATACAAGGTCATTTGCAAATCATTTCATCATCATTCATTCATACTTTCTCATTGAGTTTATCTCATTTGGCTGCAACATTTGTTGGGCATGAATCCAAGGATGAAAACCCTTGTGATACTTGGTGAGTTGGACGAAACCCTGGCTCATCATTGTGGTGGACTCATTATGGAGTTCAACTTGCACGTCATTGGAGATCTTTGGAAGATTGGAGCGTGATTGCATATTCAGATTTTTGGATCAGCGTTGGAGGTGGATTTTGTGGCATTTTGTGAGCACATTGCATAAGGGCTTTGCCCTAACTTGGAGCGCCACCCTTGAGAAGGGCGACTTGGCTTTTGGAGGCAATTTCATCCTTGTTGAGGGTTTCCAAACCCTAGACCTAGCAGCCGCCATCATTCACCCAAGCGTCGCCATTGTGGAGGGTTTGTGGAGCATCATTTCATCATCTTTTGGTATGTACAAACCTATGTATTAGGTCTGATTTGGACAGCGGCATTCCGAGCTATGTTCGTCATGTTTGAGCCCTTGTTTTGGATGTAATCTTCAGACTTCATATTCTGATTTATAACAGCAGGTTTCTATTCTGAAAATCAGACTTGTTGTATGACATTTGATGAATATATCTTGTGTATTTCATGGTGTAATTCATGTTTGATAAGAATATCATTTGATAGCATCATTTGCCATGCTTATTTGTCATGTTTGGGCATCTATGAGTTCGTTGTAATAATTTGTTTAAGAGCAGAAAATAAAATCAGAAATTAGGGTTTTTGAGCAGAAAACTAAAGTGTAGAAAATTAGGGCAGAATTCAGAAAATTATTTTCAGAATTTTAGGGCAGATCCCATTGGGGATATTACAAAAGGTCTAACTGCAGGACCAATGACCATTCCTCTAGGACTATGGTCATTATTGTTATTGTTGGAGTTACTAGCCTCACCACTCTGTCTTTGGGATGGCTGGGACACATTCATATTACAAGTTATATCCCGTAAAGCTCGTGCAATCTCATGCATAGACTCCCTCATTGAATTCTAAATTTCTTTAGGCAACTCCTTATGGCTCCTACTGATGGTCTCATACAGATTCAACTCATCTCTCTTATCACGGTCCCCATGTTCTCTTCTTCTGTCTCAAAATCTGTTTCTGCCCTCTGACTTTCTTTCTTATTTTCCCTCTGATGATATATGAACTCTCTATTACTGTTGTGCATGTGGATTGAACTACATCAAAGGGTTAGCTCATTGAACAGGCTAGCAAGACCACCAGTTCCGATACCACTGTAACAACCCACACCAATTTTTTTATTTTTTGCAATATATATAAATGCAAAATGCACGTCCGGGCACTTTTTGTTCACCATATCTTGGTGAGAGCATATGATGTTTGGAAAACACACAGCTAACTAGATGAATGCACTGTTAGAATGAAGAGGCAATAAGCTGACTAGAAGCACACAGGCAGCAAAGCCAACTCAAATCTACACCTCTTCGGCAAACAAGTGTGTTGAATGTATGCAGAGCTACTGGTAGATTACAACGGAATCCAGTTGAGCCAAAATGGTTGATTACTAAGCGGATCCAATCTATGCCAAAATGGGCTAGAATGCAGAGGGATCTAGCGGTGAACCGACCAAGAACTTCTATGATTGAAATGCACACAATCAGCGGTAAACCATCCGATTTTACAATAATATGAGCATGAATTGCATAACATCCAGCGGTACTACCAACTGGGATTACAATATGATTGTAAGATGCATACAAAAAACTAAATGATAGGAAAAACCAACTGCAACACACTAATGATATTATTCTAACCAGAAAATCAGACTATTGCAACAACAAAGATTAATCCAGAAACTCGTGAATATCATAAGAAATCATGCTTACAGAGGCTGGGTAAACAAGGCCACTGAAATAGAACACTAAAAGCTGATGAAAACTATCCTTAGAGGCTGGAAACCAATACAAAATGCTTTCAGACCACTGAAGACTGCAGTAACGCTAAAAAATCAGGCCTGAACTAAAACCACTCACTACCCACACTGAGATAAAATATTGGTATTAAGCAATACTCATTAAATACTACTGTACGGCCCTTTAATAGCTGCTAGGAATTGCCAGAAACCCACATACAAACTGTTGAATATTGAACAGCAAGGAACGGCCTGCCTTGACAAATCATATGGCTCCCACAAGCCATTAAAAATACTAAGGAAATATTCCAAGATTTGAATCACCTCCTTTTTGAGGTACGGTGGCCCACACCAGCTCTCATAAAAGACAGAAAAAGGAGCGACTTCCTCTAAGCAAACTTCCAACACTTTCTACAAAGCGTACGGCTAGGAAAAGGAGAATCATACGGTCAGCTTTTAAACTAAGACTCCAAAATTCAAATCGTACGATCAACTAGGACAATCTGGTACGGTCAACTTCCAACATCAAACTCAGTAATATTTATCATTTTGCAGCTTCAACAGATATGGCTTGTCTGGGAATATGTACAGCCTGCTCTAGAATATCTTTTCACAACACTCTTCACAACAAAAAACCAATGACATCAAATATTCAGACTTGCAATCCACTGCAGAAAATTCAAAATACATCAAAAACATCCATGATGAGCGACTAGATTATTAAACTCCACTGTTTAGCACAAGGGTGATTTCTGGATGAAATCACACAGCCAATTAGGAGGGTTTTAGTCCCCGGAATTGGAATTACTAAAGGGTTTTCATCCTCAAGTAATTAGAAGAACTCAAGTTTTCTCACAGAGCAAATGAAAGATAGAAAAGTATAAAATCCAACAAAGCTTGTATGAAAAAAAATTGTATTTCCAGTTACAAAATCAGAATTCAAATTACAGCTCTCAAGTAATTGATCTGTAATTGACTGAACGATTCATAAGTAACCTTTTATCTTCCACTGCCTGAATGTCAAATATTTATATATTGAATGACAATAAATTTCCCATGAAAGCATGGAAGAACAACATACCTGTCCAATCCATCCTGCTAACTCTTCAGGATTTGAAATTGTAGCAGAAAGGCAGATTAGTTGAACTTCCTTTGGACAGTAAATAACCTACTTTTATGCAAGTACAGTTTCTGAATCAGTATTTTCTGCCTTCAATCTTATTATTTCCATATCAAAACCAAGAAACGAGAATCATATTAATGAGGCACCTGTGCCTTAAGAACATGGTTTCAATGGAAACATGGACAGCAAATATGATGCCAATAGTAAACTAGTACCGCCTTTTAGAATGAAAAGTAGACAAGCCTAAATAAAATGGAAAGCATTTCATTAGCCTATTCAAAGAAATGTTGTAAAGGGAGAAATAAACAAGAAAAGTTCTAAGTGAATATGCATACCGTCTCCTCCCAAACAGTTCCTCGAGAGATGTCACTCAAATAATGGACTTCATCTAAAACAATAAAATCCACTTGAACTAATCCACTTCCCTCAGAGACCGTGTTGACACTGCCCCAAGAGGAAAGAAATTTTTATGTCATTTATTTCTTCAAATATGTTCAAATTTATGCCATTTTCTTCCACCTATATGTTCATATGCCTTTTCAAAAAGAAATTGCCTGATAGAGATAAGTGGGAAAACTGAGGCATATCAATCAAGGCAATCTGTAAGTTCTAAACCACAATCATATTCAGAATAAAAATCACACTCAAGACAAAAACTTAAATGAATCGCAAACTAAAAAAGAATCATTCACCTCAAATGTTTTGCAGCCAGTTGAAAAGAATTGAGTTCTTATTATGATCTACAAAAATGGAAGTCAAGTTGCATGTAAGTGATTACAGTTGGCTCACTTGTCCAGATATATAACATTTCTGAACCTAGATGTATGAGCCTTGACCTTTTTTCCTTGCTAACAGCAGAGGTGGTAACTTTTGAAGTTACAATAATGAACAAACAATGTCTTCCAAGAGTTGGGTTTTAACTTTTCGCTGTCTGATGGATGACTTAGCCATTCAGGCATGTGCTAAGCTCCAGGCCTTATAAAGCATATCTTATATGATGAGGTAGGAGCTCAACGAGAGACTCTAGCTAACCTTCCTTCCATAAGGAGGGGAGGCTATTCCCTGAAGAGATCCATAACATTTCATTATTTTTGGTAATAATGGTTAATTTTACAAAAAACCGAATTAAATTTCTATTTATAGAGCGATGAAGGCTCTAGATAAATGTTTCTTGTTAAGCATAATAAAACCGCAATGATAGCTTTCAAAAACGGTATCACTCAAAATGCATGCACTTAAGTAGGTGTGTCCATGCTTCACATATAATCATGAGAAGCTTCAAGGATTTAGCCTTACTTTCTAAGTCCAGGGACTCCTAAACAGATCAATTACTTCCATCTTCAGAGCCCTTGAGATCTTATGAGCATAGTGAGCAACTCAAAACTCCAACATATTGGTGACTACGTGAACCTAAGCTACTTTTTATCACAAATAAAGTGCACCACTCTTCTTGCAATCCCAAGTGCCAAGATGTGAGTTATAGCAACCTGATTCAAGAGACATTAATGACTTCATATGAATTGATAGAAGAATTAATGATGTTTCACATTAACAGATGGCTTCAAACCAGGGATACACAGGGACACCTCCCCAAGGTTTTTCTGGCTGTCCCCATACCCGTCACATTTCAGAGACATGGGGATGCGTCAGAAATGTCCCCAGGACATTCCCAATTGTCCAGAAACGTCCAGAAATGGCACTCAGCCATCCAGAAACATCCAAGGCTCGGCGGTCTGGAAACATCCAGGACTAGCTGGCCGTCCCTGGAACGGCCAGGGGTATCAATGACATCCCTCAACCATACAGAGTCGGTCAGCCATCCCCTGATAGCAAGACCACTTTTTTTTTAAATTAATTTCTTCCCATGCCGACTAAAAATTCTCATAGGGTTACAAAATTGGAGTGAACATGCACGTGTAGTAGGAGAGAAGTCTATTTTATTCCCATGGAGAGGCATTGGAATGTTGTTGTCATACAGGGTAGAAGATAATTCATGGAATTGCTTTTCCGGATGTCCAAGCAGCACACAGATCTGTTTGCCATATGCTGCTGCAGGGATGTCTGAACCAAATCTTGATCTAGTGTTAAGCTCCACTCACTAGTGTATGCTCCTTATTTTCAACCTATGTGTTATTGCTCACATGTTTATTTCTAAAGTACTTTTGTATTCATTCATTCTCATGGCAGAAGAAATTTTTCTAAGTTATTGCACTCTCAACACTAAGGTTAAGAAACAAATTTTGTTATTTCTGTATAAAATTTATTGATTGAAAAGTGTCCCATATGTGTGTGTGTGTGTATGCTGAATCTTGATCTAATGTTAAGCCCCACCCATTAGAGTATGCTCCTTATTTTCAACCTATATGTTATTTCTCACATGTTTACTTCTAAAATATTTTTTTATTTAATCATTCTCATGGCAGAAGAAATTTATTGCACTCTCAATGTTAAGGAAAGAAACCAATTTTGTGTCCCGTGTGTGTGTGCATGTCATGCAAGTGTGTGTGTGTGTGTGTGCATGTGGCATCTATCCCTGCGGCATGTATGCATGTGGGGTGTGTGTGTGTGTGTGCATGCCGGGTGTGTGCGTGTGTGTGCACTGTGTGGGTGTGTCTGGTGTGTGCCGATGTGTGTGTGTGTGTGCATGTGTGCAGTGTATGTGTGTGGGGTGTGCGTGTCAATGTGTGCATGTGTGCGCATGTGCACACACGTGGTGTGTGTGTGTGTGTGTGTGTGTGCATGTGCGCGTGTGAGTGTGCATGGGAGTGTGTGTGGGTGTGTGCATGCATGCATGTGCGTGTGTGCCTATGTGAAAGTATATGTATGTCTATACACATTGACAATGAAAAATTTGTATGTTGACTCTCATGTGAATTCTCAATTCAGCTCTAATGTTATGTAATGAATGTGGTGAATGCCTTATCATATAAATAATCGAAATTTCCTATATTTAGAAAATTTCCCTTTATTATTGTTGTCCCCCACCATTCCCCAAAAAAAGGCTTCCCGTCCCCTATTGTCTCCGTCCCAAAAACACCATGGAACATAGCTTCAAACAACATAAAAGTCAACAAGATATACATGAAGTGGTCATCTCACTCTAATATTATATTCTAATCTATAGAAATAATTATTACTATGTTGTATGGTTTTGACCTATTATGTTCCAAAAAGGATCCCCATGATAATTGCATTACAATTGAAACTCATTTTCATCTGAGTGTCAGGTCCCCTTTTTAGAACTAAAAACTAATAATATTTTAAGTGGACCCCCGATCACTTTATTTTCAAAAAGGGGCAACTTAAATATTATTATAGGTCCTATGTAATGTTTAAAAAAGTGTTTTTAACACTTTATTCAAATATAATTCAAAAAGCGGACCTATGGATGTAATTTAAAAAGTGTTTTTAAATACTTGGAGGGAAAGTAAAATAAAAATAAAAATAAAATAAATCGAGGGCCCGAAAAAGGCAACTGTAAAGGACAAAGGCATCAAGCAAATCATCCGATTATCCAATTTTGTCATTTCATTATTCCTTCCAATTTGGAGCTCGAGGCATTCAAGGACGAAAACCCTTGGTCTGGGAGATCCCAAGGACGAAAACCCTCTTGGTTTCCAAATTTAAATTTGAGGACAAAAACCCTCTTATCCATTAGAGATGACTCCATCCAGGGGTCACAATTGTGCTAATTTGTCGAAGATTAATTGAGAAATTGAAGTCATTTTCAGTTGCTACAGTGTCAAAGGGATTGATTATGCCAATTTGGAGATTTTTATGCACATTTTCAGATTTGGGAGCGATTGGTATTTACAAACACATGTGTTGGTGATTTGGAGGGTTTATTTGCTAATTTTTAGAGTTATTTGTTGCTGTTCAACATTATTTTATTGCTAGATCTTGAATGCCACACTTTGGAGAAGTCGCCAACATCACTAATTGTTGATTCCAGGGTTTATGCACATCATTCATTGCTGATTTCAGGATTTGTTGCTGATTGCCCTCATTTATTGCATGTGCCACCCATTTTGGGAGATTTGTACCGCCTTTTGGGCGAATTTTGGGAGTGTCATACAGCCTAATAGTGGAGTAGTTGACCTTGGAGAGTTGTTGCAGTTGTTTGGTGACATTTTGACATCATTGCGCTGTTGTTTCCAACCATATTCAGACCTGCTACAGTCGTACCAACCTAGCCGTCAATCGTACCAGCAACTTTGTGGACAATTTTAAGTCATATGATCAGTTAATAATTCAAATCTGCAAGTTTTGACATTTTGTGAGTTGATAATCTTCGTTGTAATTATGAAAATTGTGTTTCTAGTTTGTATATCAGCTTTGTAATTGTTTCCAGTAGTCATAATTGAAGGAAAATCAGTTTGTAGAGATTCCTTGTTGCTGTTGTGATTCAGATCTGAGTATTTTTGGCAACCCAGGGTTTATACCAACAATTGTACTTGATGAAATTTAGCTCATATAATTCAAATTTGTCAAATATTTCTGTTCTAGGGTTTCATATTGTTGTTCATACATAAATCAGCAAGCATACTTGTTACAATTCGTCATCTAGATGCAGATCTGTTGTTTGTAATGTGTTTGAGAGTTTATATCAGCATTATCAGGATTTAGATTATTATTTGGAAGTGAATAGTTGAGTTTGAAAGGGTTTCCAATATTGCATCTTTGTTGATCAGCTAGAGTTTTATATCTATATTTGGCATTTAACCATTATTTCAGCTTGCACATTCATCTATTCCTAAGGTTATCTCATTGGGGACATTACACTGTGTTACACAAATTGGATGGCTTTTTGATGGAAAATGTGGAGCATCATGGATAGTTGCTCAAGCTCAAATGACAACTATTAAGTTTGCACAGAAAATGAAGAGACGTCTAAGAATCAAACAAATAAATAATCTTTGATTAGCAACAATGGGGATTTAGTAAATAATGAAAATGGATGATAGTCTATAGGATAAACTCATACGTATCTTTCACATAATAAACCTCAATATAAAAGGTAAATGGTTATAGTTTCAGAGAAATTATATTCAAATTTGTCCCAAACAAGCACGATAAATTCAACACCAAATGTATGCTCACCATACCTTTGGTACAACATATTGCGCAAGATCTCTGTGGTCATGATTAAGATTGGAGCTTCCCTGTTTACTGCTGCATCTCCTGTTAGAAGACCCACACTCTTCTCTCCAAATGTCTCCCTAAAACATTAAACATGTAGTACGGTAAGTATTGTAATAGGAATCTGCAGTCACCTTCCTAGAGTCTTCATTAGAAATTATAGTGACATGGAGCTAATTACACCCTTGTATTATGCTAGCTTTGAAAGGCTACGTAGTCTCGGGACTTTTTTAACATAATGATATAAAGTACAAATACAAAGCAGTACCGGAATTCACGAAATTTTTGATTTGAGAGGGCCTTTAAAGGGGTTGTGTATAATAATCGTTTTCCTTTAGCAATTGTTGCAAGTGCTGCTGCTTCAGCTATCAAAGTTTTTCCACTGCTAGTTGGTGCACAGACAACTACAGAAGACCCTTTCATGAAAGATTCAATGGCCAACCGCTGCAATTAGAACATGAAATGAGTGAGATAAACAAGCTGCTAGAATGATCTGAAAAACTAAGAGATCATTTAGGATTTACAGCCAGTTGTTTAATTTCTGAAGAGGAAGTTACAAACTCTATCTAAGAACACTTTTAAAATTGGCACAGATATTATGGCCTAAAACAAAACAGCAAAATTCAGCAAGAAAATAATGACAATGAAATGAATGCATTCCAGAGAATTTAATTCTAAATATTCCCACGTTAGAAGGATATTAACATTTTTGCTTCTTTACAAAACATCTGTACTGGGGAAAAAAACCAATGTCACCATCTGACACAAGGACACAGTTCACAGACAAAAGTCAAAGTACCAAAGATTGCCAGAATATCTAAAAGACCTTGTAATAATCAAATGAGGCTTCAGAATGGTCATTTTCGAGTGGATGGAGCATCTTCAAGATATTAAATTATCCAGAAGAGTGTGTTTTAGAACATTCTCTACATATCTATTCAGAGAACTATTTTAGGAACTAGATCAAATGCTATTGGGACACACTTTTTTTTTTAAATTGTCAAAATAGAACAGTTTTCTATATTAAGGTGGAAGATCAAAAGGAGTGGGAAAAACTTTGCAAAGATTCAAACTTGATAAGCAGGTTAAGAAGGACAGAAAGATATTATGCAAGTCATAAATAGACAGAATAACTAACAAGGCGTTGCCCAGAAATTCTTGATGATAAATTGATAATAAAAAAAATTACAACACCATGGACGCCAAGAATGCTAACCTCACAAACCCCTGCACAGCAATGCTTATAGTGAACAAAGAAAAACCAATCAATTGAAAACAGCGCTATTAAAGTAGAATTTGTCCAGTATGTAGCTGTCAAGATATGACCAAAGACTATGTTAGAATGATCATGTCAATAATAACAAAATTCAAAACCCAGAAGAGAAACTCTAATGAAGCAAAAAACACCAGCTGCCAGTCCTAGTTGATACTGACAAACTCATAGATACCCCTAAACTCCAGTCTCTAAACTAAAGATAGGTTTTACCCACTAAAAAACAAGGGACATTATATAAAATGGAAATGTAAACCTGGTATTCTGACAATCTAATGAGATGGCAAGCATTGTTGATAAAATTGCTTTTTCTCTACCCCACAAAAAAGGAGCACAGAATTGGATTTTGAAATTGACCGTGTCCCCTTTAAAAACATATATCTATGTTCCACAGCGTTTTGGGGATGGGGACAGTGGGAAGGCAGGGGACACGTTTCAGGGACTCTCTCTCTCTCTCTCTCTCTCTCTCTCTCTCTCTCTCTCTCTCTCTGACTGTCTGTGTGTGTCTGTGTGTCTGTCTGTGTGTGTGTAACTAATATTGAGTAACATGACATCAAAATTAAAACAGTGACAGCAGTATAGCAACAATAAATATATCATGACACCAATATAACATCAGCGTAGCAGCAATAAAATTAATCATGATAGAGGTGACAGCAACAACAGAAGTATAACAGCAATAAATATTAAATCTATGAACACAAGGTGGACAATGTAGTACTAAATTCATCTCCAAAGTTCAGTGTTCCAGCAGTTGAGAACTTGATCAGGGTTCTTCGTGGCTCCTCAACACCCAAACCAATGGGGACTTTGTTTTGGATGATTTTGCCATATTTGATACAGTTCACTTGGCTGCATTATTATCTGTCAATGAAAGGTACCATGGATCTGAAGAATGTCACAATAGGGTTTACCAACCTCCATGCTTAATTGCAAAAGTGTAATTTGAAACTTATTATTGATTGAGCTATAGACAAAATCAAAGTTTTAATCAGTCCCAGTTGACGCTATTTTTTTGGCGGCTGATTCATTGAACCTGCGTTAGATGTTGCTGCAGAGTTATGGAACTCAGTTGCAAAAGAAGATGCACATTTGCATATTGAAACATTTGGGAGCAAAACTGTGTCAGTACCTATTACTTTTTAATGCAATATGGTTCGGCATTGGTATATAATTATGAAAACTGTTTGCCACTGTCATATTAGCAGGGTGACTTATATGACTTACCATATATGGGAAGTATACATACCCCATGGTCTTTGGCAGGTAGACAGATGAGCAATGTAATAGATTAATTTGTTTTCTGAATATATTCAAGGTGTATGCTTGCAGCCTAAACAATTCCCAAAAGTGTAACATAAGCTTTAAGTACTCTTATAAGTGCACTTGCACGATCTTGACATTATGCACTTCTACATTTCATTTGCTCTAGCGTCAAGTCTGATTTCAGATATCTAGGATCTCTGAACTGCAACAAATGGTAATTTTGTATGGCAAGATTCCATTTTCTGACTATAACACACATAGAGAGATCTTCTAGAGTTTAAAATTGGAAAGGATGGCAAGCTCGTATAAGAACATCCATATTTTATGTCTTGCCTATCTTCACTGTAGTGAATATCATGGTTGAGGTTTTTTTTTAAAACATTATAAAAAGTATGACTGTCGTCGGGGACATCTGGCTATCCCTAGGACGGTCAAGGGTCATCTCAGACATCCCAACTGCCTCGGGGACAGCCAAACATTCCCGTGGCATTTCCTATCCATTTAATGCATTTCCAAAATGTTTCACCATTTTCAAAATTTTTGGGGACGGCCAAAGGATGTCCCTTGCTGTCCCGCCATACTCGAAACACCATTGGAAACAAGAACGGGAGTTTGATGGTTGGGTTCACATCCCCATGGAAAATGGGCATATATTTCTTCCTAAACTTTCAAGACCAACTTTTTATCTCTGCAACTTGAGTGCTTTAACTATTTCATGAGACTTGAAATGAAAACACTTGAACAGTCATCAATTGATCCATGAGCATTTCCATTTGACATGATATTAACCATAAAAATATCTTTCAGCCCCTAGGCAATAAAAAAAATTATGACCAAAGATAAAAATCATTTTCCAATAATTGGTAATGTTCTAGATGATATGAAGGCTTATATTATTTCCCTAGGCTCCACGGGGACACGTCCCCTGCATAATTACCCCCCGTACCGTCCCCAGGACATTCCAGGGACACGGGGACGAGCAGGAAACGTCCCCTGACTGTCCCCGTTTCCCCGGGGACGTCCCCTGTTTTTTTGGGGACACCGGGGACGATCGGGACATCCCCCGACCGTCCCGGGGATGGCTAGCCTTCCCCGACGGCCCAGCAACGACCCAACGTGGTTTTAAAACAAAAAAATACATTTTTTTTAAAAAGGCATGGGGGGGCCCACAAGGACCCCCACATCCCTCCAAACTAAACCTAAACCTAAAACATAACACATATCATGCAAAAACAAAAAACACACAACTCACTATCTCATTTTGACATTGATGAACAGCAGTTTGAAGAGGCTAACAGCAGTGAAGAGAAGGCATAAAGGCATCAAATCATCACCATTTGAGGTAAGATTGACACTTTTTGTTTATCTGTTCATATTCCTTTGCATTTTTTTAGTTTTTTTTTAATTTCAAACACATAGGGAGGGTATTTTTGTTTATTTTTTGTTCTATGTTTGTTTGTAGCTGTGTATTGTCATTTTTCAAACAAAAAAACAATGAGCAGCAGTGAGGGTAGTGAAAGTGAAGGAAATGAGATTGAAATTCAAGTTCAACCAAGTAGAACTACTACTAGAGGTCATAGAAAGAGTGGGGGTTCTACTAGTGGGAGTGGTGCAGCCACAGGGAATGTGAGTTCATCTAATCCATTTGAATGCCCTTCCACTATACTTGCCCAATATGCAAAAGGCCCATTTAATCCTAAAAAAACCTCTTACAATTTGCAAGAGGCATAGACAATGACAAGAAAAAGAATACGGGCGGGTCTAGAGTATGGCTTTCTCATATTTGCAATGAAGACTATAGGGGCAGCTACACAAGAGTTTATTCTCACCTTTTGCATTTGGGTGGAGTGGGGGTAAAAGGTTGTAAAAAAATTACCCTAGCTGAGAAGGTTGAGGCAACTAGGTTGCACAAGGAGGGGGAGGCAAGAACTAAGGGATTGTCAATGGAGGGTATGCCTAGTGTGTCACTGCCTACACAAAGCCAAATGGAAGAGGTTTCTACTTCTTGTAAGGGAAAGAAAAGAACTACTACTGTTGCAGGGTTGTTTAATGCACAAACACGAGAGGTGGCCGAGTCTTCCGTTGCTAGATTTTTCTATGCCCATGCCATACCATTTCATGTGGCACGCTCTCCCTATTTCAAACAAATGTTCAAAGATGCAATAGTTGTTGGTCCTTCATTTGTCCCCCCTAGAGAACATAAGCTAAGCACCACCTTCTTGATAAGGAATATTCTCAGGTGAGTGTCTTGATGGAAGACATGAGACAAACTTGGATTAGGGATGGCTACTCTATTGTCATGGATGGGTGGACCGACATCAAATGTCATCCACTCATCAATATCATTGTCACATGTCCAACTGGCTCTTATTTTCTTAGAGCTATTGATTGTACAGGGAAGAGGAAGGATGCACACTTCCAATTTCAGATTTTGAAGGATGCCATAGAAGAGGTTGGCGCATCTAATGCTGTCCAAATGGTAATAGATTCAGCCTGTGTATGTAAGTTAGCTGGTTTGATGGTGGAGGGTGCTTATAAGCACATTTTCTGGACCACATGTTTTCATGCGTTGAACAACGCATTGAAAGACATTGGGAAGATTGCTTGGGTGAAGGAAGTGGTGGCAGAAGCTAGAAATATACAAATGTTCATTTACAACCATCAAACCTCACTTGCATTGTTCAAGACTTTTTCGAAGAAGGAATTCCTCAAGCCCATGGAAACTAGATATGCCAGCTATTTCATTTTATTAGAGAGGATGGTTGAGGTGAAGGAGCCTCTACAATTATTGTTGGTTAATGTAGAATGGAGTAGATGGCCAAAGTCAAATACAGCTAAAGGAAAAAGTGTGAGGCAAAAGGTCCTTGACAATGATTGGTGGTCCATAATAAGGTATGAAATTGAAATTTGAAATTGCTGATTTTCATTTTATTATCAATTTATTAAATTTAAAAATTTAAATCTTATTCTTAAATTGCTGATTTTTGTAACTTGTTTGCACTTGCAGCTATATTTGCTCGTTCATTGCACCTGTTGTGGAAGTCATAAGATATGTTGATACAGACTCTCCTAGCCTTGGAGAGATTTATGAGACATTTAATAGCATGCTTGGGCAAATGAAGCAATCCATTCAGAGCAAGGATCCTACTTTGGGATTTTATGAGCATCTTAGGCCCATTGTGACGTGGAGGTGGGACACCATGAACACCCCACTTCATATGGCAGCCTATGCTCTAAATCCCAAATGGTATGTAGCTAGACTTGGAAGACTGCCTCCATCTCATGATGATGAGGTGAAACGAGGGTTCAAGAAGGCCCTTGCAAAAATGTATACTACTAAGGAGGAGGCTTCTATACTTCAATCACAATGGATGACCTTTGTCAATCTACGTGGCCCAAACTTTAGCAAACCAGAGGCAAGGACAAATAGAGCTACATTAGCTCAAACCGACCCTATCGGATGGTGGATGTGGCATGGCATGGATGCATCAGAATTGAGGATATACTTGCCACTCCCCTCCTTTCACAGATTGCCAGTTCCTCTGCTGCAGAGAGGAATTGGTCCACATATAGCTTCATTCAGTCGATGAAGAGAAACAACCTTACCTCTAGACGGTCAGAGAAGTTGGTGGCAGTGCATAGTGCCTTGTGGCTACAAGATCGACAGAGACCTGAGTATCGTCAGACTCCAACTGCACATTGGGATGTTGATCCTGAAAATGTTATGCAGATTGATGAGGAGGCCAAGAGGGATTGGTTGGGGTTCCACTAGATGAGGCAGACCCTCATGGTGGCAGTGATTCAGACTCAGATTACAATTTTGATGCAGTCTTAGGAGAGGCTGATTAGAGACAGCCATATATTCTCTATGTTTTTGTCATTTTGTTGTTGAAACTTGAAACTTGCAACCTTTGGGCATTTTGATATAATATATATGCAAATTGTCGTTGAAAACAATTAAATTTTGTTTATTTATTTGCCAATTCTCATGCGACAAGTTGAAAACTAAGTTCAAGTGTAATGTTATTGTTATATATTCATGTTTTAAGGTTCTATAATGTCTATAATGAATGCCTTATCAATGTTATCATATAAATATTTGAAATTTCCTTATATTTAAAAAAAAAACTTATTTTTCAGTAGCCGTCCCCTGCCATCCCCTAAAAATGGCCAAAAAAAAATGCCGTCCACGAAACTCGTCCCCCCGTCCCCGAAACTTGGGGGAGCATAGTTTCCTCAAGGATCAACATACCGAATAGTCAATGGCAGATTCATACGCACAAATATGTCAAGAATACCAATAGAAATGACTATTATGAATTTCTCATTATTTCCTCTACATTGGATACAACTAATCTTTTTCCAAAATATGAAAGTACTTTCACTTTAGGATAGACCAAGTGGCCCTAATTCAAGAAATAATGAAACATAGTAGTATGACCCATTAAAGTATCTTTAAAGTAGTCAAGCATGTTAGAAATATGCTTTAAGAATATGCTCATAACAGAAGAAAGAAGAGGTAAAATAATTATTGCATTTAGTATCAAGAGACTTCACTCTTTAGTCAATATGATTCTATATGGATAGACTTGCTCAAGTTGGTCGGATAACCTTATGACTCGCTACAAGAGTTTATAGGTCAGCCCACATGCACAATTGAAAAGTTTGGTCCAAAAATCTGAATCTATGAGGGATTATAGAACATTTAATTTATATTTTAATGCCACAAGTACCATATTCAATGAGGACAAACTGATTTCTGTACTTTTCTATTGTTTTATAGACTATTGCAGTTAATCTTAGGGAAAAACTGTTAGTGTTTACATGATTTAGAGGTGATGTTTTTGCCAATATTACACATGGAATCATCCTTGTGTATTGCAAACAATTTCCTTCCCTACAAAGAAAGAAATTATATTAATGCTGACAAGTGACCAAACTACATAAGCACAGCTCAAAAGTGCATCCAGTTCGAATAGAAAGTTACTAGGATAAAAAAAGCCCTATCAGCTAAAAAGTAACTAATTACTAAACCACTAAAACAATGTATGTAATGTCCCCTTCTCGCCCGTAAGGTGTTCAGAGACCATTAGCCTATTTTCCTATGCTTTCCCTTAGGCTAATCGGATGTTAAAAGGGAAAATTGATTTAAATGATTACTTAAGTTGTTATAAAGTAACTTTTTGTTATATTTTTCAGTTGATAGCTTATACTTATTTAAATAAAGTGACTTTTCAATGTGCAAAAGGGAGGGCACTAGGCATGGGGGTCATAAAGCAACTTAAGTGAGCATCAAAAAGGTTTATTTTATTTCTTTGGGGAAAAAATTGATATTATTATTTTATTTCTTCCATTATTGCCCTAAAAAGTGATTATTTAAGGGGGAGTTGAGCTTATTTGGAGGGTTAGACTATCATTTTGAATTTGCTTATTGCTCTATGAAAGAACTTGAGTTACTCATTTCTTAAGGACGAAAATTGTAATATCCCCAATGAGATCTGCCCTAAAATTTTGATTTTTATTTCTACTCAAACCCTAACTCAGAATTCTGATTTTTATTTTCTGATTTCAAACAAAATATAACAGCGACATACAAGTGCCAAAATATGTCAAATAAACATGCCAAAAGATGCTACAAATTGCTGATCATATCAAACATGAAATCCACCATGAAATACACAAGATATGGCCATCCAAATGCAACATATAAGTCTGATTTTCTGAATATATCTCTGCTGTTACAAATCTGAATATAATGAATGAAAATTACATCACAAGCATGGGCTAAACATGATCAAACATGGCCCGGAATGCTGCTGTCCAAATCAGACCTAAACCCTAGGTTTGTACATACCAAATGACGGCGAATGATGCTCAACAAACCCTCCAACAATGGCAGCACATGCAAGGATGAAGCAGCTGCTAGGTTTAGGGTTTGGAAACCCTCCAATGATGAAAATTGCCTCCCATAAGCAAGATCGCTCTTCTCCAAAGGTGGAGCTCCAATCTAGGGTGAAACCCTAGTGCAATATCAACACAAAATACCACCACAAGTGCTGCTCCAATTCTGATCTGAAAATCTGAATATGCAATATGTTCCAAGTCTCCAATGAAATGCAAATAGAACTCCGTTATGAGTCCTCCACAAGATGAGCTTGGTTTTCGTCCAACTCACCGATATTCACAAGGGTTTTTGTCCTTGGAATATAGCCCAACAAACATTGCAGCCAAATGAGAAAATCTCAATGAGAAAATATGATATGAATGGATGATGAAATGACTCCAAAAAACCTTGTATTTACAGCCAATTTTCCCTCTAATTCTGGCAGACCTCATCTTGGCAAAATATTTTATTTTATTTTCTTTTTCTCCTCCCAATATGGCCGACCTCATGCTAGGCGCCCAAATTAAATCATTTTATTTTATTTTGTTTTTCCCACCTTGGGCAAACCCTTTTTGGCACATGTTAATTCACTTTTTGACCTCTCCCTAGGTCATCCACTTCAAAAGAAAATTAATTTGATTTTTTTTCATGGCATCACAAAAATATCCAAAGTCATTTCCCGTCATCAATTTGCCCGACAAGATTAGTTAAATACATGATTTAACTAATCAGAATATTCCCTTGCTTCTTCAACCTAGCCCACAGGAATAAAATAGGCTAGCCGACTCCAATGGGTGGTCACTTGAAAAGAGGGGACATTACAATCCTCCCTTCCCGAAATTGCTTGCCCACAAGCAATTGCAAACCTAGATACCGCAGAACATCCTCGAGCGGCAAGTCTCTCCCACTAATCAAGTACTCCTTGATCACCCTGCTCCTCAACTTGTGGCAACACTCCCCACAATGAATATGAAGAATAGTAAGTAAAGTGAGTTCCGGTAGCCAACAATGAAACAATACCAGCCATACACACTCAAACACAGATCTATTCCATCCTCCAAACTTTGAAATTCTGCTCCTCAAGGTTGGCGCTCTCCTATCATCAAGAATAGTAGCAAGTGCAAGTATCCATTTCCCCTCTTCATCCAAAGGAGGAAGCTCGGGAGAAGATGTATTATGCTGCCCAATTGCCCGCTTGAGGCAAGGTATATGAGATATATTATGAATCCAGCTACCCTTCGGCAACTCCAACTCATATGCCTCCTCTCCAACTCCACTCTCAATCCTGTAAGGGCTATAGAGGCGAGGCTTCAACTTCCCTGCACCACTCCTCAATGTAATCTGTCTGTATAGCTGTAGGAACAAGAATACCAAATCACCAACCTCAAGTGTCATGTACATATCCTACATCAACTCTCTCACTCCGAAGGCTCCTCTAACCTCACATGCTAAGTCTACAAAATACAAAGCGTCATACCTATCCCAAGCTCTGAAAGGTGACATGCCTATCAACATGTAATAGGTGGTATTATAATAGTGCCCTTTGGAATACAACCATCTGCTCCCAACCTTCCGTTGTTCCACTCTGATACAAATATCACCCAACCAAATATTGTGAAGCAACTCACCAAGATCCTATGAAGCATTGTACCAATCACACCAATGCTTGGATCCCAAATTTTTGCACCATCATATAGATTAAAAATGAAAAGATAAGTATCCCTCATCAAGTCACCATCACAAGCCATCCCTCTACATCTGAATTGTTGCATGTGGACTTGAAAAGTGTCCATCATATGTGCATAATCGAGCATGCAAATCCACTCTAGACTGCTGGTACAAGTCAGATCAACACTAGTAAAACTCAGAATCAGACCTATAATCATCATGGGAATGTTGCTGCTGTCATAAATTGATAAGGTCTCATCATCATTCAACCTCCAAGGGCTGTAGTGACAATCCCATGCTCACAAATCCATCCAAACAATTGCAAATATTAATGAATAGACTGAAAACTCCATGATCAGCAATGTAGTGTTAGTGCCTGAATTGACTGACAGTTTTTTGAGCAATTTTCATGCAGGCACCTTCCTTAAAAATGTTCTAAGTGTTGGACCTCCTCAGCATTTTTCAGCTGCAACATCATATTTTCCTGAGGAGGAGGTCATCATCATCATGTTTTCTTCGATGGTGGTCAGCATCATCATGTTCTCTGTCGAGTTGTTTTTCATCAGGATCATCATATTTCAATATCGAGTGATGTTTGGATATCATCCTGATCCTGCTGATGAGCTACAGTGTGCCCTGATTTGCTTGCGGGGGTGATTTTTCAAGTATCCGGTGATCTTCCAATTATCACCTTGCCCTTTTATGATGATGATGTCACCCCGATCTTCTGAAGGGGTTATTCTCTGAGTTGTTCGACCTGACTTGTTTTTTCTTAAGGGTTGTCATCATCATCATCATATTTCCAGTTATCGCCGTGTTGCTTGCGAGGGTCATCATATTTTCTGCCTGCATGATATTTCGCAGGGGTGATATTTTTATCATCGGGTGATCTTGGTTATGATCATCCTGATGATGTTGTTGAAGAGTTTTAAGTATGACCCGATATTCACTGGGGTCATCATATTTTGAACGTCAGGATGATCTTAGTCAATATCATCCTGATGTTGTTGTATCACTTCATGTTCGTGGTTTTATCATCCTGATGATGCTGACGTCATTCTTATGTCGGGGTGATATCTATTTCTCTGCCTATCTGCATCATGATATTTCCGAAGGAGGGGGTGATATTTTCATTTTTGAATATCACCCGGATGTATGTTTGTTCCAGCGTCATGATGATGCTGATATCAAGGAGATATCCGCCTGCCGGCTTCGTGTATTATCTAGTGGGGGGTGATCTTTTCAAATATCTGGCGTATTCATCTATCACCCCGATCTTATAGTGGAGCTACAGTGCAGCATGATATTTGTGCATCAGGATGATATTTCCAAATATCCGGTTATCTTCCGAATATCATCCTGATGTCGATATGATGATGACGTCATCAAAGTCCCGGGGGGGGTCATATTTCTAACACTGATCATCTTGTGGAGATCCCCCGATATTTGCAAACATGATGATGACGTCATCCGGATATGAGGAGGTGCGCAGTAAGCAGATGTGCTGATGACGTCAGCAGGATATGACGGTGACGTCATCAGGATGTTCATCGGCCAGACTTTTGGTATCGGCTAAGCAGGAGGATGTTCCTCCGATGGATCAGGTTGTGCCGATGAAGGCGATTATCATGCAGGTTATATTGCGATATGATGCTGACGTCAGGGTGATATTTCAAGCGACAGAATATCATGCTGTTGGAGGATGATGATGAAGTCTTATACTAGTGTCGTCAGGAGCAAAAGCACCGACATTATATATGCTCGTGGCCTAGTATATAAAGTGTTAAAGAGGTCATCGCGGGGTGCATGTGGGATAATTGATATCCTGCATATTTTCAAATATCATGACGATGAATCTTGGCGGGAAATGGTTGCGATGCACAGTTTGACGTTTTCCCGAGGCCGCGGGTTGGTGCGCCATTAATGGCGAAGGTTGCAGAGGTATGGGCGGATCTGGTACCCGATTGAAGGTGTACATCAACGGACAGTGGCGCAGGGCTCGAGGTTTCTTCCTGTCTCCTCCCCTACCTGCTGCATTCATGTTTGGGCGCCAATTTGGTAATGCGTTGAGCGCCATTTTTCTGATACTGTGTATCTGGCGGGATTTTTGGTCAACCATGTAATTAATTGCTGTGGTACACTACCTGGCTGATATAGGCAGGAAGTGTTACTCATTTTTGGTTGTTGAAAGTTGAAGATTTTTGGCTCTGTAATTCAAAACAAGCTGATCTGGTTGCTCTGTACAGCTTAACCTGTGAGTCTATGTATCTCTTGTATGTTTTGGCACGAACCCACTGATTTCATGATTAATCTTATATGAGAAATGCTATCTTAGCATGTGTTTTGTTAATTCTGTCTCCAGTATTGCATGTATTCTTCTTCTGAATCTGGATATTTGGGTAATGTTTAGATTCTAGAGCATAGAATTCCTATGTTGAATGTCTGATCTTTTAACTTCTGCTCAAGGGGTAGATTAAACTGTTTTCAGGTTGGACATTGGGAAGGGTATACTGCAGTAGGGATGCCATAAGTAGAGATAACTTAACACTCTGTATTGGGAGATATCTGTAAGGCAGGTATCACATATATCCCCCTGAAATCCAGTTTTAGCTGTTCATGTTGATCATTCACAGGTGTATGTCTACTGACTCCAGGCCCTGAATAGGCACCAATCTTGCTTTGTGTTTGTGTTACAACCATGTCCAGCTTTGCATCCAAACTTAAAATCAAAATCAAAATCTAAAACAACCATTAGGACATTAGAATTAGTTTTAGGATCCTCAGTCCTCTGTCTACAACTGCAAATAGGCCCAAAGCTAGCCCCTTTGCTCTTATCTTTCAGTTTTGGTATACTTACAGGAGGACTTATCTGCTTTCTGTCAGCATCCCAGCCTTTGTATGCATATCCTCATGGATGTTGAGTAGGGAATACCCCCCTAGGTTTTGCAGAGCCTGAAGAAGAAGAGGAGATAAAATATAGAGTCTATCTCCTACACTGTTGGCCCCTGGCCCAGAGATCCTGTTGATCACTGATGGCTACCTTGTAGGGAAATCTGGGAATAAGCATCCAGTCTGGGAAAAAGTCAACATGTAGAACAGCCACTAATCATCAAGGTGTAAGATGAAAACCAATGGACCAAGTCTGAAAATTTTCTGCTCTCATGCTCTTCTCCATGCCTTTGATTATAATCTAGCTGAAACCCAACATCCACATGCATATACATCTCAAAATCAGATACCTCCATGACATCCTCTTCAAGTTTTAAAGCTAGGACAACATTATGCCCAATCAAAGAATCATAATGGTATAGTGTCAAAACACAAGTACACTCCTTGAGCTCTCCCTGAATGGTCAAGTTCATCAAATCTAAATCAAGAATGTTTTTCTCCACACATGCATACCTATCATTATTTGCTGGTCCACAAAGTGTATGCACAACTTCCTCTTCCTTAACCATGACTTGAACCTTCATTGACTCTCCAAATGATGTGACTCATGAGCCCTATGATTAAGATCATTTGCACAAAATGAACTTTCCGATTTGTCTTCAAAATCATACCTCTCAACAGGTTCATGCAAATCTGATTGTTCTTCATGCTCTACCATCATACTTTCTCCTCTTTGAAGTATTGAAGTTTGATGAGGAAAAGTATCTAGTTGTTGCCTTTCATAATCCATGTGAACAAATTGTTCCTTAACCTTTTGTAGGTGTTGATTTGCTTGAGTGGCAATCAATTTGGCTTCCTTAGCCTTCCTTAGCCATCCATCACACATGTTTTGAGTCCTCATCACATCTTCTATGCCATGATTTACAAATCCAGCTTGTATGTAGCTCGGATCCACAACCTCCACCTCATGCTTAGCTATCAAATATTGAGTATCAACAAGGTAAGTCTTCTCACCAATGTCATCCACATAGAGCTTATCTATCACCTTATGATTAGCAAAATCATGTGAAGATAGTGGACAGCAGTTCATAATCAGAAAATCAGTATTTTCTTCATACCTCTTGAGGGTGTCTTCATGGATTTTGAGCACATCTTCTTCACTTGTTAGATGCTCATCATTAGGTGTTGGTCCAAGAAGTGTCAAGCTGAAAAACCAAGTGTATTACTTGTCATAACTTCTATCTCATGGCTGCAAGTTGTACCTTCATTGACCTTCAAATCTTGGCATGCTAAAGGTCTTTGATCCAATTCATCAAAGTCATTTTGCTCATCACATAACAAAATTTCAGTATTGCCTTCGTATGTATTAACAATACCACCTTCTAGGTCACCCAACTCACAAATTGATTCCTTGCAACTACTATGTAGAGATGGTGAGACAATGCTATGCTCAAATAATGGATCATCAAAAGAATTCATATCTTCATGTCGCTGATCAATCACTGTTGGTTTGGCAAACTCCATAACAGCATACCCTTCAACCTTATTGTTATCATGAAGACTCGTGTCCTCCTCACTTGTGGATGAATGAAGCGATTCTTCTTTGTCCATATCATCACCCTGCTGAAGTAAACTTGTGAGCACCGCTTCATCTTCCTCAGGGTTTCCACATGTATAACTAGGTGTCCAAACTTCTAGGCATGTGAAGCAACATTGTTCTGTTCTCAACTAATTTTTGCTCTTCTTAGGATCACCTGCAAGCTGCAAATCACAAGGAAGCAATTCTTCTTTCTTCTCTTTCTTCTTTTCTCCTTTTTTCTCAGTGATCTTTTGGATAACTTCTGATTTTTCTTCTTCTCTCCTAAATTTTCTGATGTAGTTATATACAACTCTCTTTCTTGGATTCCCGTCTTCAAGTATTCCCAAATAAGCATCAAAGGAAACTTGATTCTTGAAATCATCTAGTAAACCCTGGTATTCCTCAATGATTTTTGCGGCCTCTTTCTTCATTACCACCTCCTTATTTTCTTCCTTTTGTAAGAACTTCTGGAGAGTTCTTATCACCTCATTTTGACCTTCTCTAACAGATTCAAGCCACTTGTATTGATTTCCTCTAAGAGATCAAGACTGCCTATCTAAACCATTGCCATAACTCTGAAAATAAATTTCTGATTTGTATTTTGTCAAACCCTTGTCATGAAAACTGCTAGGGTTTATTTCTGAGTTTGTTTATTTGGAACAACAGATAGATATACAGAAAATAATGTCATAATACAACCTCTAATGACAATCACCAAGCATAAGATAATTCCACATCCATGTATTAATGTGCAAATCCAGTTTTGGCGGCCAGCAATGAAGTAACATCAGCAAAATACCTTAAAACTCAAATCTGCCCTGTAGAAATCTGATTGACAAACAATGATGATTCTCAAACCCTAGATGGCGATCAGGTTTGGCACTTGATGCTGCTCCAACTACTCCATGATTCCTTCACAATGATGGCGCTCCATGGTGAAAGGCATTGGCATGCTAGATGAAGGTGGCGACTAGGTTTTAGGCCTTCAATACTCCCTCAAAGTCTGAATTTCTACTCTCCCATGATTGGCACTCTCCTAGGGTACAAACCTTAATGATATTCTCCAAAATAACTTACAAAATGAAGCTAAAACCTACAATTAAATCTACTTATGAATCTCCCTTGGCGGCGGCTAGGGTTTGGACTTTAATACTCCACAAAAATGCAAATCGCCTCCCTAAGTGATGGCGCTCACCCTAGGATAACCCTTGGATCAATCTCCAACCAAACCCTCAATATATGGTGCTGAAAATGCCTCTTCAATCTGATACAAACTTGATGCACACCTTCAATTAAACTCCTTCAATACCAAAATGGTGTTTGGACACAAATCTCCACAAATTTTGGGTACAAGCTTCCTTCAAAGCCAAACTGCAGAAATATATCTTCTACCTTCGGGATTCATACATGTAAAAACCCTTCAGGCTGGGAAAATCAAATCTCTGATACCACTGCAATATCCCCAATGAGATTTGCCCTAAAATTCTGATTTTTATTTCTGCTCAAACCCTAACTCAGAATTCTGATTTTTATTTTCTAATTTCAAAGAAAATATAACAGCATCATACAAGTGCCAAAATATGCCAAATAAACATGCCAAAAGAGGCTACAAATTGCTGATCATATCAAACATGAAATCCACCATGAAATACACAAGATATGGCCATCCAAATGCAACATATAAGTCTGATTTTCTGAATATATCTCTGCTGTTACAAATCTGAATATAATGACTGAAAATTACATCACAAGCATGGGCTAAACATGATCAAACATGGCCCGGAATGCTGCTGTCCAAATCAGACCTAAACCCTAGGTTTGTACATACCAAAGATGGCGAATGATGCTCAACAACCCCTCCAACAATGGTGGCACATGCAAGGATGAAGCGGCTGCTAGGTTTAGGGTTTGAAAACCCTCCAATGATGAAAATCGCCTCCCATAAGCAAGATCACTCTTCTCCAAAGGTGGAGCTCCAATCTAGGGTGAAACCCTAGTACAATATCAACACAAAATACCACCACAAGTGCTGCTCTAATTCTGATCTGAAAATCTTAATATGTAATATGCTCCAAGTCTCCAATGAAATGCAAATAGAACTCTGTTATGAGTCCTCCACGAGATGAGCTAGGTTTTTGTCCAACTCACCGATATTCACAAGGGCTTTTGTCCTCGGAATATAGCCCAACAAACGTTGCAACCAAATGAGAAAATCTGAATGAGAAAATATGATATGAATGGATGATGAAATGACTCCAAATGACATTGTATTTATAGTCAATTTTCCCTCTAATTCTGGCCAACCTCATCTTGGCAAAATATTTTATTTTATTTTCTTTTTCTCCTCCCAATATGGCCAACCTCATGCTAGGCGCCCAAATTAAATCATTTTATTTTATTTTATTTTTCCCACATTGGGCAAACCCTTTTTGGCACATGATAATTCACTTTTTGACTTCTCCCTAGGTCGTCCACCTCAAAAGAAAATTATTTTGATTTTTTTTTTTTCATGGCATCACAAAAATATCCAAAGTCATTTCCCATCATCAATTCATCCGACAACATTAGTTAAATACATGATTTAACTAATCACAATATTCACTTGCTTCTTCGACCTAGCCCACAAGAATAAAATAGGCTAGCCAACTCCAATGGGCGATCACTCGGAAAAAGGGGGCATTACAAAAACCCTCTAGAAATACCAGTTTCAAGGACGGAAACCCTCCTAGTTGGAGTTGGTGATTTCATCTTGAGATCACGCCTGTGCTGCAAGTGGAGTTTATCTACGCTACTGTTGAAAATGGACATATTTGATGTGTTTTGAGTTTGGTATTTTGAAGAGTATGATTTGATGTGTTTTGATTGAAGATTTTGTAGTGACTGTGAAGTTTTGTTCTTGTTGGGCCGTACTTCTTTTTCTAGGCTTGCCGTACCAAATTGCATGTTGGGCAGGATTTCCTTGGAAAAAAAAACAAACCAATGATAGGAAAGTCTTCTTAATGACTAGGTGCTAATGTTTGAGCCTTTAAACTAAATTTTAAGGGAGTTTTTGATGTGCTTTGTTGGCTGTAGTACTGGTACAAGGCCGTACCTCCTGCATTTGGGACGTGAGGGTTTGAAGATGCTAACCGCCCCACTTTTCCAACATGTTTCACTTTGTTTGGTGGCGCCCAGGGATGTTTCGGCTGTTTAGATTGAATTAGAGGTGGATTTCAAGGTGTTTGAGGAGTGGTGAAGTGAATTGGGACTGCTATTAGGGGTTTTTCAGTGCTGCTACAGTATATCAAACCTGCTACAGCAGCAATATCAGAGGTTTCAGCTCCAACCAGACATCCAATTTCAGTTTTGGAGTGGTATATTTCAGTGTTTTTAGTATAGATTGTTATTTCATGCTTTCAATCATATTCTCGCGTGATTTCAGTGAGTTTTTGTGTGTTGCAGCAGTGCTTTTAGTTTGAAAATCAGAAATAAAGTTGATATTGCAGCTCTTTAAATATTGTATTTATTAAGTTAATATTTAGTTATTTCTTTTAGTTAATGGTCAATCTTAGCTATTATTCTAAGTTTAGCTTATTGCTATCTTTTCTGCTTTTGTCTATCTTTAGACTCTGTACTCTCTATATAATGAGCCTTCGCTCCCTCATTGTAATATATGGATTTTATCTCATTCATTAAATATTCTTTTCTATATTCCAAAAATAACATGGTATCAGAGCAGTAAGAGTGGGAAATCCATTTTTTGAAAAAAAAAAATTCTGGGCGCTCTGAAATTTCTGTACGTCGTACAGACAAGCGTCGTACGACTCTATTCCTCCAGTCTTTGTACTCGTCTTCTTGGATGATCCTGTTTTTTTCCTTTCTAGACACCCTCTGATTTATCTTCAACGCCTTGTGGCGTCGATATTCTGAAGATCGGGTATTTCTTGTTCTGGCGTATTTGTCCCCTAACAATCGCATTTTGAAGAGTTATTTTTTTCTCTCTTGTCGTGTCTTTTGTATCCTATAAATCCAAGATCGTGTTTGCATCTGTGGCAAATCAGAGATTCTTCATCAGCGTTCCAAACGCCTCCTGTCACGCTGTGAAATCTGCAAGTTTTTTGGGCTCGCTTTTTGGCTTCTTCCAGTCACGCTTTTCTTTCTGGGGTCCTCTGTGTTAGGCGACTCCTAATTTGGCCGCAGTTCTGAACACTTCTTTCTCGTTTGTTAATCATCGAGATTTCCTTGCTCACATGGTGCTGGGCCTCTTGGATTCGACTCTACATTATTCGGCGGTTATCTTGCTATTTTCTGTGGACGTCGTGTTTAGACACAACAAATTCCCGTTCCGGCAGTTTTTTGGGCGGCTATCCTTTTGAACCTCGAAATCTGTAGAATGACCTAATCTCGGGTCTTATCTCAAGCTCTTTTCCTCAAGCTCTGTGTATTCTATTTGCAACTCTACAAAATCTGCAGATATTTTTTTCTCGAGATGTGTGTCTCGAACTCTGTGCTCATTTTTTTGAGCCTATATTTTCTGTACTCTCACAACTTGTACTATCTAGTTTTGTTCATGCTCCTATATCTCGATTTTCGTGCCTCGACCAACATAAAGATGACATCTTTGTCCAAGCACATTGTGCAGAAAGAGTCAGTGGTCTATGCCTTTCTGGCCAAGCGACCTGTCAATCTTGTCAAATCTTCTGCCTGGTATATTGATTCAGGGGCTTCTCCACATTTTACTCATCGGCAAGATTGGTTCACAAAATAAACACTATTCAAAGATTATGTCATCTTTGGAGGAGGTGAAGAGTACACCATTGTCGGAAAGGGCAACGTACAGATTCAGTCTAGTGGGAGAAAGTTAATATTTCTTGATGTATACTTTATACCTGGCATGGAGCTGAACCTTCTCTCCGTCAGTTAGATTATGCGGCACTCTCCTCATCTGGATGTTTTCAGCATGCACACATGCAGCATCGTAGATCGTAACACACGCACCACCATTGCTCAAGGACTTGAGGATCATGGTCTGTACAGACTCATTGATTCTGGTGATTCTCAAGAACACGCCATGGCAGCCAGGAGTACATCCATCAGCAAACTCTGGCATCAGCACTATGGCCACCAGAACATGCACTATCTCTCTCAGCTAGCACGGGAGGGTCTGGTTGGTGGTCTTCCGGAGATTCAGACTCAAACTCATGGCATTTGTGACGCATTTCAGGCAGGCAAGCAACATCGGACTCCATTTCCAGATGGTGATAAATGGAGGGCATCCAAGGTTTTGCAGTTGGTTCATGCTGATGTATGTGGACCAATGAACACTCCTTCAGTTACTGGGTGCAAATACTTCCTACTATTTGTTGATGATTTCAGCAGAAAGATGTGGATATTTTTTGAAAAACAAATCAGATGTGTTTGGCACATTTCAGCAGTTCAAGGCCCTAGTTGAAAAAGAGTCCGGCTATTCAATAGTCACTCTCAGGTCTGATAGTGGGGGGGGGGGGAGTTTTGCTCTTCTGCTTTCTCTTGTTTCTGTGCTAATCATAGCATCAAACGCCAGCTTACCGCACCTTACACCCCTCAGCAGAATGGTGTTGTTGAGCATCGCAATCGCACCATTACAAAGATGGCACGTTCTATGCTGGAGCATAAACACGTTCCTAAGAAATTTTGGGCTGAAGTAGTCTACACTGCTGTCTATCTTCTGAATCGGTCTCCCACCTATGCTGTCAAAAACATGACTCCTGAAGAAGCCTGGTCTGGACGTAAGCCTCGGGTCAACCATCTAAAAGTTTTTGGCTCTACTACTCATGTTTGGATTCCAGATGCCAAGCGCACCAAGCTGGACTCCAAAAGCCAAAAACTTATGTTCACTAGCTACAGTGAAAATCATAAAGCATACAGACTGATTGATGTAGACACTGATCGGCTCATATTCAGTCGTGATGTAGTAGTTGATGAGACTACTGGGCCCTTTCTTCTGTCTACTCCTTCAAAGGCTTCAGATGTGGGTGTTCACCTTCCCTTAGCCCCACCTGATGGGAGGGATTCTGCACTTGTGCCACCAACTCAACCTGTTGTTCCACCCCCCGCCCCACCTCAGGTTATTCCGGATCCTCTGATCTTGTTCCAGCCACACCAGGTGATGCTGTCGCACCTATTTCAGATATTGGTACATCTACCCTCCGACCTAAATGGTGGGCCAAAACAATTGGTGATCTTCATGATAGTGAACTCATTGAGGGTAGATCTGCTCGGAAGAAGAGCAAGCAGCAAAATACCGTCAATTTCGCTCTTATGGCCAACCTTCACAGCCTCTCGGGGCCTCAAACATATTCAGAGGCTAAAGGCATACCTAAGTGGGAACAGGCTATGGAAACCGAGCATCATAACCCTCTGAAGAACAACACTTGGGTTCTCTCTGATCTTCCACCTGGGAAGAAGCCCATTGGCTACAAATGGGTGTACAAAATCAAATACAAAGCTGACGGAACCCTCGATAAATATAAGGCTTGGTTGGTAGCCAAAGGGTTCTCACAGAAAGAGGGCATTGACTATGAGGAGACCTTTGCCCCCACCACCAAGATGAGTACCATTCGGCTTGTCCTTGCTATGGCAGCCCAGTTTGGGTGGAAAGTCCATCAAATGGACATCAAGAGTGCCTTTCTCAATGGTGATTTGCAGGAAGAAGTTTACATGACGCAACCTCCTGGCTTCAAGGTTACGAGCAAAGAACACCAGGTGTGCAAACTGGTGAAAGCTCTCTATGGTCTCAAACAGGCTCCACGAGCATGGTACATAAAGATTGATAAGTACCTCGTGGATAATGGTTTTCAGCGGAGCCCCTCGGATTCCAATCTGTATGTCCAACAATATGCTAATGACAGTCTTTATATTGTTATCTATGTCGATGATCTGATTATTACTAGCAGCTCCAAGCAATTGATTCAGAATATCAAACAAGATCTCAGTCACATTTGACATGACCAACTTGGGTCTCCTACATTATTTCCTAGGTATTGAGGTCTAGCAACACCCTGACCGCATCTTCATCTCTCAATCAAAGTATGCAAGAGGTTTGTTGGACAAATTCTGAATGACAGATTGCAAACCTACTTCTACACCTATGGAAAAAGGGTTGAAACTCTCAGCTGATTCAGACTCTCCTGTAGAGAATGAATCCGCATTCAGGCAATTAGTGGGCAGTCTCATCTATCTTACTACTACCAGACCTGATCTTAGCTTTGCAGTAAGCTATATCTCTCGTTTTATGACAGCTCCTAAAGCTGAACATTGGGTTGCAGCAAAGCGAGTGTTGAGATGTGCAAGGCACTCTCGACTTTGGCATTCTATATGGTAGGAGCACAGATCCTCAACTGATCGGTTTTACAGATTCAAATTGGGCAGGTTCTGTTGATGACAGAAAGTCTACCTCTGGGTATGTTTTCAACTTGGGCACAGGTGCTGTCACATGGGCCAGCAAGAAGCAACAGGTAGTAGCTCTATCCTCAATAGAAGCTGAATATAGGGGAGCTGTTAAAGCAACCCGTGAGGCAATTTGGCTTCGCAAGATGCTTTCAGACATGCAGATGTCTCCAGCAGGGCCTTCACCCTTGTATTGTGACAATCAAAGGGTGCTAAAACTTGCCAAAAATCCCGTCTTCCATGAACGGACAAAACATGTTGACCTTCATTGTCACTTCATTCGCCAACTTGTCGAAGATGGATCTGTTGTTTTGCAGTATGTTCCTACAGAGGATCAGACTACTGATATCCTCACCAAGTCTCTGAGCCCGGATAAGTTCGTCAAATTTAGGGGGCATCTTGGTGTAGTTGACCGATTGACCATTAAGGGAGGGTATTAAGTTAATATTTAGTTATTTCTTTTAGTTAATGGTCAATCTTAGCTGTTATTCTAAGTTTAGCTTATTGCTATCTTTTCTACTTTTGTCTATCTTTAGACTCTGTACTCTCTATATAATGAGCCTTTGCTTCGTCATTGTAATATATGGATTTCATCTCATTCATTAAATATTATTTTCTATATTCTAAAAATAACAGTATTTCAATTCAATAGTTGCAACTATTTATAAATGTAAACCCTGGATGGTAGTACCGCCATAGATCATATTGTTATGCATAATCATATTATAAACTGGATGGTTTACAGCCAGTAATTTATAGCATTCATATCTCAGCCCTTTTGGCATGAACAAACTTGTTATATCAACCATTTTGGTTTGAAAAAGTTTAGACATTCTGCCAGTGGCTTGCATGCACGCAGTCCGCCAAAGAGGTGTTGATTAGGTCGGCTTGCCACCTTGCATGTCTTCATTTTGTTGCATCACACACTCCACTGAATAAGTGTAGCTACGGTCGACTGGCCGCCTAGTGAGTTCATATTGTGTCGAAACAACCACTTTGCTAAAGAAGCGTAGATTGTGGATGGCATGGTTGCCTAGTGGTTGCAGTGAGCATTGGTAGTTGCATTAGTAGTTGTGCTAATCCAACACACCATATGCTCTCACCTTGCCCATCTCGGGATCTGGGTGATCAGAAAGTGTTGAGGAGATTGTATGTTGCACCTTGTTTACTATTGAAAATCTCAAAAAAAAAAACTAGGGTGGTTATTACAATGTAGCATAGGGGAGAGGACCCAGTAGTTGTGCACCCTAACTTCACGCCTCTCAAAATCATACGTGGCAATTTCGAATCACTTCAAAATTTTTACAGTAGCTTACTTGGCAATGCCCCTTCTTATAACTAAGGTTTCAGGGCCACATCATCAAATATGATGCCACATCAGCATGCTTTTTGTTGAGGTGTCAAATAGTGTCCAAAAAAAAAGTGTGGACCAATAGGTGTGAATTAAGACCCCCTTTGATGGTGCGCTGATTTGGCATCACATGATTGGTTGCTTTTTAAATCTAAAGGGCACATTTCATTCAATTATTAGTACTTATAATAACACTAACAACCTTAAACTCACAACTACTAGTACTAAACTTTAGAAGTATTGGGCCTTAACTTCAAAAATATTGGGCCTTAAATGCACATTTACTGTCTCAGCGATTGGAACTATCCCACCTATTGGGTCCTTTCCCCTAGCTAGAGACAAACCTGAACCAGTAAATCCTGACTATGGTATTCAAGTACATATACAAATGACTATGTAAGGGAGTGATCCTCAAGGGAAACAAGGAGGTGATGAAGGCCAAAGCTAGATATTGAAGCTAGAGACCAATGTTATGACACATTTGTATCAATGCTCAAAGAAGAACTGACAGCATTCCCATCCATCACTACATTCCCATCCTACTTATCAATTGATGAGCTAAAAGGGGCTCTATAATGAATGGTTCATAAGGCCCAACACTTGTTGAAGGTTTCACAAATGGGACAGCAAACTAAATGAGCTTGATCTTGGGGGAAACTCCATGGTTAAGTGTGCTTGAGTCGGAGTAGTATTGGGATGGGTGACCTTCCGGGATGTCCTGATGCTTCCCCCCTTTGAGCATCACCTAGATGCAATGAGTGCTAAGTGGACCATTCATTCTCATGAGAGATGGGTTTGTGTAAACCACTACTCATGAAATATGGGTCATGTGTTTGACTTAAAAACTACGCATTTGAATATTGATATAAAATATCAAGTCTTTGGTTGTCACATCAAGAAAGTTAATGCCATAAAATCACTTCCTCCATCCCCAAATGTCTTCGTCTCAGTTCATTTGCAACTCAAACATTGCCGGTTCTCATGTTTTTTCCATGTAGGCATATGTTCGCTTTTCACTATTACGTAGATTATACCATGCTTTGAGTTGATCCCAACTGACCCATCCACAAAGTATCTTTAAAGTGTTTTAAAACCTTTATGAAATCAGACATTTTCTGAACAACTTCTTATACAAGAAAGCTTTTTATTTTAGTAAGAAGAGTTCAACCATGGTGATCTATTGCAAACTTCTTTCCCATCTTTTCTAAGACATGCCACATTATGCATTCCTTCATTCAAACCACTCTTTCTAGATTGATTGGAAGATGAGACAAACGGCTACTTTACACTAAAAGGAGACAAACATTATGTTTGTGATATAAAATCCTTTCCATGTTGGTTTACCTTTAGGGAACCCCTCTAGAAAACATGGGAAGGCACCAAGAAGCTTCAATTTGAGACCAATCAGTTGGAAGAAGTTAAAAATTATGGAATGATATAGCAGGGAACTTGCTCTAGGGAACAACAACCTAGCTTTGGAGGGAATGGATTGGCACAAAATGGAAGATGAAGGGATCACGTGTGATAGAAACATAGCTTTTACTAAGCCCAATGTGATTAATAAAGCTGCAAAATATTTGGTTGTCAACAAATATATCGGAAGTAAGTTGGATGCTCAAAAGAAAACCATCTTTAAGGTTTAAAAACTCATCAAAAGCTTTCTAGTTGCATAGAATAAGGATACTTGGCTGTGGTGAAGGATTTCATGCTACAAGCCGTTGAAAGGAGATTGCCAAAGTCGTATCGAAGCCTGTAATATTCCCCATAAGTTTCTTAGATTTTAGACTGAAATTAAATAAGTACACACCACTGGTATTGCTAGGATGGAATAGGTATGACTCAGATTTATTAGCTGCTCAGAGATGTTAGCCAACACAAATACAGATTTAAAAAAGAACTGATAACCACAATAACTAATGCAATTGAACTCCTCACTTTATTTATTTAATCAAGAACTATTACAGAAATATTAATTCTGAATTCATGTAGTTCGTGCTCAGATTTGATAAGCAATGGAACAATATACAATGCAGATCCTAGGCAGTCACCACTGAAGTAGATGTTAACTCATGGCTTATTGGTGAACTCCAGTGCACAAAGATGGCTACGGTTGTCTACTAATGAATCTTCCTTATGTGCTCGCCACAACCTCCTCTTCCGTCCAGGCACAATTGCAGATCTATTGTGTGGGTCGCAAGGGACTGTTGCCATCCACAAGGTGGGTAATGCAATCCTGTCAACAAATATTTATTTGAATCCCTTCACATATCCACAAATTGCAAATATGGGTAAGGTGTTAGTTCATGTACCGCGACTCCCTTGAGTCAGTTATCTCTCTTGGCAGCCCGCTATATGTGCATGTATTGTCCTTGATCCTGGGCGAATTGGATTGTGTGAAACCTCTATTAGGCACATGTCAAGATAGCCGCGGAATAATGGTGATTTGAGTGTTTGATTTGCTATGAAAATATGCTGCAGTATAGCATAGGACAGTTAGTGATGTGATTGCTATTTGCTTCGCAAATGAGAGGATGTCTCACTATATGCACTCGAATTTAAGCCCAATATCAACCACTGTCGGATGTATGAATAAGGAGTTGCCAGCAGCGACAGTGGTAGTTTCACCCTGCAATCTTTTGGCGGCCTGTTTCCTCAAAGAATGAAGCTCCCAGATGTTTAGTACTGCAATTCCCAGCAAGCAACTGAAACCAAGAATCCTCCAATGATGTGTAGGATAATGCAGATCAAGGCCTAATGATGTGCTCGCTAATACTCTAGCACCCAGAAGATCTTGTAAATTCGAACAAACCACTAATCAGCGCAACTGCAATCCCTGTAGAGAATTGCCAAGTGAGAGGGTAGGGTTTTCATCCTAACCTTCAGATTCACAATCAAGGGGTTTCGTCCTTGATTGCGTAATCAACTCAAACTTGAAAATGAGCAATGCAAAATGAAGACTGGATGATCAAATGAAAGACGGAAACTGATTGATATACCTTTCAAAATAGGACCCATGGGACCTATCTTCCCGCCATTATTTGAATTTGGTTTTACTTTTACTTTTATTTTTATATTTTTATATTTATTTATTTATTATATTTAAACTATTGTAAAAAATCACTTTTTATTTTAATAATATTAATTATATTTCGAAAAAGGGGACATTACAAAACCAGCTTCAACTCCCAACCTCAGCTTAGCTGATCCTTATTATAAAGATGAGCACTTTCAGTTCCTCTCTCCCCTTACACAACACACTTTCATGATTTTAAAAGACGGTCAAGTGATTCTGGGATAATAAGTAGGCCTTTAGATTCTGAAACTAATAATACTGAGAGAGTAACAGAGAGAGGTTTATCTGTGAGTGGTTAAGGAAGAATAAGATCTCTGGAGGACTTATATTCCTTGAAAGGCCAACTCAGAGACTTAATCATCAAAAGATGTTAGTAAAGCTGGGAGATTCTGTGAGGACAAAAGATACCAAAATCCAGACCCTTGAGATCAGATTTCGGGAATGAGGAGAGACAATGTTGACAGTAGGCCTGCACTCTCTTAGGGAAGACTTTGGTGTTCTGAAAACTTGAATTAGGCAATCGATTCAAGAAATCTTCAACACAGTCAAACAGATGGTCAATTATGGCAATAAGAGTGTCAATAAAGAGGATTTGAGATTGAAAATAGCCAACCGTGTGACTATTGCAGTTGGATGTGCGTCCAATTAATGTTCATTGTTTTTGACTCGTGAAAATTTCTGACAGCCCTGGTAGTTGCAAGTTAACTACTAAATGAGGAGGAATGGGGATTACTGTAGAAAGACTGACAGATTTTACAAGATGTTGAGACCAAGCCTAGTGAAGACCTGTTGGATGAGACAAATGATCCAGGAAGTAAGAATTTTGTTCATGATCACAGGATTTTTGCAGTTCCCCTGGAAGAAAATTCCAGAACTAAAAGTATAGATTCTTATTTGCGAACTAAGGTCATAAATTTTAAAAAACAAATGAAAAGGACAAGGTTGTACCACTAGCAGAAAGAATATCCTGGGTTCAGGACTCTTGGTTTTGTTTACCATGCTTCAAGGGGCACAACTTTATTCCAATTACCATCAGTCCAATAAGACTTCCAAAACTTCTTGTTTGAAGCATTTGCACTATACAGTGACACTTCAAACACAGTCCAATGGAAGGGGCTACCACTCCAATGCTTATGCATCAGACAGTCCTGTGTATTGTAAATAATATGTAAATGATTTTTGCAGGATATGCAGAGCAAGCTATTATTTTGGACAAGATTTCAGGTGGCTGCTGACGGTGGTGGGGAGAAGGGGGCTGAATTTTTGCAGCACCCACCAAAGAGGTTTCTTTTCACAAATAGCAAACAAAGTTACGGTCTAAATTCCTAACATTTTCCATACAGAATATTGGGCTCTGATTTTGGAGAGGAATCTTAAAAAACCTGTATGGTACAGAAAATGTCATGCCCCAAGGGACCATTTTACTGCAGAATAATCCTAAATTTAGTCAGTAGCTTCCACTGAAAAAGTTCAGAAAGCCCTTCTTGAGACCATGGCCTATGTATATAGAGCTTGAGGTCTATCTACAGTGACTGCCAGTGGTCAGGAACATATATGTTTGAGCTTTAATTTTAATAGCAAAAAACTTTTCGAATGGGGCAATAGATACTAGTAAAATATTAACAAACTAAGACAGGTTTGTATCTGAAATTTATCAAGAGGAAACTTAGTATTTTTTCATTTGCATTTAGTTTTCGAATAGTGTTTCCAAATTTATGATGCAAACCCACTCTCTGCCCCTAAATCTAGATGTGCCTATAAGCATCAGGCAACAAAGCTTAAGTGATTTGTCATTATTATAATCAAACTCAAGTGCCTGTAGTTTTAGTGTAAGATAGAAAATGATATAAGTGTAAAGTCAAGAAAATAACTAATCTGTTAGGGCTGTGGTCTAGCAGTAAGTTGGACCACTTATCATCTCAGTAAGCCCAGGTTCAAAACCCAGTGAGCTAATGCTCGCCATGATAATGTGGTGATTTTAGTATAATTTGTAAACTGGAGATCATGCTTTCCAAGTGATAAACAAAAGGCATTTTTGTAAATTAAAATTTAAAACAGAGAAAACTAAGATGAAGTTGCATCACTAGTTAAAAGAGTATTCTGAGCTACAAGTACTTGGTTTCTTTAGATTACTTCAGGAAGTACAATGTTCTTCTAATTGGGCAATAGTCCAGTGGAGAGGAGCTATCCTGATTTTCTCAGCAGGAGCTGTGCAGAAACTTTCAGAGCCATTTGCGGTCACATGGTCCCACAAAATATCCCATGCACCCTTACAGTTCTCTAGAATTTTGCATGCAGCCATATCCATTTGCGAAATTATTGGAAAATACCATTAAACAGAGTCATCCATTTGTAAAAAAGATGCCCTAAATTTCTGAGCCAGCATTAAAAATTTCCAGCCTCTCCAACACCTGTTTGATTTTTTCTCCAGAAACAATCGTCGCTCCAAGTTTTTAGGGAAAGATTCTAAACTTTTCTGTTTCTGGCTTTGAATGTCTCATTGCACCACCAACCCAAAATAATCAGAGGGGTAGTCCATTGGAAACCCTATGAAAATTTTATCATGTTAGCATCACTTAGAGATGCTTGCATGCTATGTGGGTTCCCTTCCCTTGCGACCTCACTAATTGAGGATTTCACTCCACTGATTTCTATTCTATCTAACTAACTTTGCAATTGTTGGACTTGGAAGAACAATCCACAATCTCGATTGCAAGACCAGTAGCTCAGTGGTAGAGTGCCATAGAGAGCAAATATGTGGCCTAAGTTCGAGTACTTCCAGGGAAAATAACAAAAATCATACTATGTCTATAAACTTTGAGAAGTTTCATCTTCAGCATCCATTTCTGTAACTCTCATACCCCAAAATGTAAGTGGCACTACTGAGAAACATATATATTTCTGCCTATATGTGTCATGTCCCCTTTTTCGGATTAAGAATAATTAATACTATTATTTAAGTTGGGCCCAATAATTTGTATTTTAAGGGCAACTTAATAATATTATTATAATTAAAATAAAAGGTGTTTTTCAACACTAGTACTAAAATAAAAGTACTTTTTATAATAAAAGCATTTTATTAAATCCTTGGGCCAAAAATAAAAAGTGTTTTTAAATACTAGGGCCCAAATTTTAAACAAGGAGGTAACTATAAAAGGAGCACTTGGCTTCTCATTTGATGATCATTCAAGTTATCCATTTTTGCATCCAATTTTCAGATTTGAGCAGTTTGTTCAATCTAAGGCATCCCAAGGACGAAAACTCTTGGTTTGTTCGGGGTTTGAGAGGACGCAAAATCCTCTTGGATTCCACATTTGGGATCAAGGACGAAAACCCTTGTTTCCCATTTTGGGTGATTCCATCCAGAGATCACAATTGTGCTGATTTGTGGAGGATTTGAAGACATTTTTCAGCTTGCTACAGTGTCGCTACAGTGTTTGTTGAAGATTTCATTCTTTGGAGAGTTATATGTTGCTACTACAATGTTGCCACATCATTTTGGCCAGTTTCTACAACAATTTCAGAATTTTTATGAGCAGATTTGCATTATCATCACTGGATCTGAGGAGTTTACACCATTTTGGCAAACCCTAGCTGCTGCTCCATCAATCTTTGGAGGATTTGGATCAAATTTGACATTATTTGCAGGTTTCCAGCCCTAGCCATGGAGAATTTGTTGTTGTACCAACATCATAAATCTAATTTTCAGTCACACAACTTGAGCACCACCTTTGGGAGAGCAAAATCTATCATTTCTAGCCTTGTGACAATCATATCAGCCGCTGTACAACAGGTCATATACCTCCCAGCTGCCATTTTCAGTCATTTTGGAGGTTATTTCAGTTGTTACAGGTCTAATTTGACACCGTACAGCAGTTTGTGCCACTTCTTTGGCATCATTTATTGCTGCTCCGAGGGTTTGAAGTTTGATTTGCACTGGTAAATCTGAAATTGTGTTTCTAGCATCATTTAACAACATTTATAATTGTTTTCAGCAGTTGTTTTATCAGATCTGAGCTTATTTGGCATCCTAGGGTTTATCATAACATAAATCAGCAGGATTTGATATCGAATGTTGCAATTATGGATTGATATCAACAAATTAAGGGTTTTGAAATTGTGAACAGAACTTAGTACTTGTTTTTTGGTTAAATTTCTTTTCAAAAATACACAAAATATTGCTTGTTTCCTAGGGTTGTCCAATTGGGGACATTACAGTAAGCTCTACAAATGGATAGGACTTGGCAAATTTTTTCAAATAAATGCTAAAGTAATAACAAAATAGGTCCATCAAATGGGATGAGCTAAACTAGTGAAAGTAGTGGGACTTTCATGTAGAAATCTCTAGTTCAAGTGGTGAAAGCATAATCTCAGTTCAATGGGCAATGGTCCCATGAAGGGAGCTACCGTAGATCTTCAGCAAGAGCCATGCAGAAACTTTCAGAGCCATTTCCAGTAAGATGGTCCCATGAAATATTCCATTCTCCCTTACAGTTTTCTAGGACTTTGCATTCAACTTTCAAGCATATGCCTTATGAAATTCTTGAAAACTCCCATTTGATTAAACAGACCCTGTCATCTGTAAAAAAGTTGTTCTAAAGTTCTGAGCAAGAAATATAGACTTGCAGCTCCTCTCTCTAACACGTGCTTGAAGCTTTCCCCAAAACTATTGTCACTCAGCTTTTAGGGCAAGATTCTAAATTTCCCTGTTTTATGGCTTTTAATGTCTTGTCGAGCCACCCACCCAAGAATAACTGAGCTGTAGTCCCCTCCATTGGAACTACTAAAATTATCTGACTTAGTATCCAACTTCTCTCATACTAACATCACTTAGAGGTGCTCTTGTGCTTGGTAGGTTCTGCTGCCTTGTGAACTTTGTCAATGTAACTGTTGTACTAAAAATTCAAGCTTGCTCCAAACACAGTGACATATCTCACAAGTTGAGGATTTCATTCCAGTAATTTCTATATATCTAACCAACTTTGTAATTGTTGGAAGAACAATCCACACTTCATACCACAAACAGGCCAGTAGGTCAGTTATAGCATATTAATGGATAGTCCTAGGCTCAAGGCCTTGCTGGTTAATGGAAAATAACCAATGATACTATGTCTATATACTTTGGGAGGGTTCATCTTCACTATCCATATCTATGACTCTGGTACCCTCAAGACATTTATTTGTTCCTGTAAGCTTTATAACTGGAAAACATTCAGCACAATTGTCAGAATAAATACTAGGAAAATAACAACAAACTCGGTCTGTTAAATGCGATAACCTCAAGTGTAAAAGCAATTGGACTTTCATATCGGAGCCCCAACTCCATATGCCAAAAGACATGACAAAGGTTTGAAGTTGAATAAAATACTGCATTCAACTTGCTTAGAGACATGAAAAATTGTTAGAATTGGGTAAAATAATGAAAAAGTGTTGAAATTGGGTAAGCTACTGCATCCAACTTGCTTAGAGACTTAAAAAGGTGTTGAAATTGGATAAAATATTACATCCAACCTTGGAGTGTGAACGAATTGGGTGAAACACTGCATCTAGCTCACTTAGACACTGATGAAGTGTGGAAATTGGATTATATATTGCACCCAACTTGCTAAGTGAAGCATACCCCAATGAAAGAATGGAGTCAAATACTGCATCCAGCTCACTTAGAGAGAGATACGTTGAAGTGTTGAAAATGGTTAACATATTGCATCCGACTAACTAGGTCGGGCATCCGCATAACCAACCAACACGGCCAGGTGCAAGTCCATGGAAGAATACCTTAGCTGGTCAGGAGGATCCCAGCAAGGCCAAGTGCAGGTCTCAGGTAAATTTGGCTTAAGTTAGAGTCGACTAAGCTAAAACATTGTACAAACAAAGAAATTCGCCAAATTTAAAAGCATAAAAAATAGCAAACTGGGTCTGATTTGTACCTGAAATTTATCGAGAGGAAAATCATAGACTGAAGCCAATCGCCTGGCAGTAATATTAAAGCTCTTATCCTCTTGAACTTTCGCACAGAACTCCACTACTCTCTCAAACTTGTCTTTCCTACTATATTTTCCTCCTTCAAAACCATCACCCAACTCTTCGTCCTCCTCTTCCTTCTCATCATCACCATCATCATCACTGTCATAAAATGCTTCCACTTCATCATATTCTTCAGCTGCGAAATCCTCATCATCTTCGTCTTCATAATCCTCTTCACTTAAATTTAATCTTTCTGAGTCACCGATCACAAGAAAAGTAATGTGGGTTCTGATGATTCCAAATTTCTTTTTGTTTTCTGCGTTATTGTTGTCCATATTAAATCTGAATCTGAAGGAATGTTGTAACATAATTTGGTGTTTTAATCCATTTGTTCTGTTGTTTTTGTGGGTGTTGAACCCGTACTGTAAAAAATTTGTGGGAAATCCTAAGGCAAGCGTGCCCATTCTCGTGTAGTTCTTCCGAGTGAATCGGAAGAGCTGAAGTTTTAGTATGGCAGTTTTTAAATTAAATAAAAGTTTGAATGGGAATCGATAGCCTTATAAAATAATTAAAAAAATAATTAAATATCTACATTATCCCCGCTACGCGATTGTTCAAAATGATCTCTATATATATAAAAACCCAGTACATTTGACAGAATGAAAGCATTCCTCCGTCAAAATTGACGTGCTCTATATATATATATAGTTAATTCTTTATTTCCCTAATTCTTTATTTTCCTCCATTAAAAACAATCAATCTTTGTCACTTTTCCACACTCTCTTTGTCACTTTTCCTACACCTCCCTCTCCTCGAAAATGTTTAAATGTTTGTAATATTTAATATATTTTCTAATGGAATTGAGTAAATGGTTTATACTTAAAGAAGAAAAGAAATGTTAATTTATGTTTTTGATAATAATAAGCTGCAAACTCGGGTGCAGATCCCGATAACAAAGCCCAAATCCCGATAACAAAGCCAACAGACGGCAAAATAGGCATAGAGCCTCAAAAAGCCACAAAACAATGGACTAACAGCAGTTTATCAGCATAACCACAAAAAACAGAGTTCGAGAATTAAAATATAAGCTAATAAAAAGCTAGCTACGGAGAGCCTTCCAGTCCTCATTGAGCAAATCAAACAAATTTTCCTTATTATCCAATAGAGACTCCTCTCCCTTGACCCGATCCTCGTGCAATACCAAAAACACAGCAGCAGCCCTGTGTGAAGTCTTCAACAGCAGATTGATTAAAACCTTCATTTTGGTCTCCACGGCAGCAAGTTGAGTCTTGACCTCAGCCAGCTCCTTCTCCAATCTCCTATTGTCCAACTCCATCCTGGCACTCATAACCTCTTTGTCCGGTGTCTCCAAAATATCTGTCTTCATCATTTGTGTCATAGTAGGAATTATTCATGGAATCAAAGTGGCTGGTACCTTCATTATCCTGAACCAAGGCATGCTCCTCATTTTTAGTTTCCACCTTCACCAAGACCTCCTGCTTAGAGTTGAAAGAGTAGTCCACAATCTTCACAAAATGGGGTTTATCCCCAGCCAATCTGGAGGATCTTCTTATGCTCGGAATCCTAGCAGTGTCTTGTTTACCAACGACTCTTTCTTTCTCGACCCTAGCCTCCTCTTCGACCTGCTTCTCCTCTTTATCCAACCTCTCATGAGTTGGCTGCTCAACCTTCCCACTCTTCATGCCACTTCTACTGTACATTTTCCCAACACTCTTGCTCGGATCTGGAGTCCCTCTTTTGCGTTTCTTGCTACCATGTTTAGGGGAGTTACTCTTTAAATTGCACAGGCCCTCCGTCGCTTCCTCTCTAGACCTCCCATGGGAACTCTCCCCACCAACCTGAACAAGGGCCCGCAGAGTGCAGCTCCTGGAACGGGACTTAGACTGGGAAATGCCCTTAGAAACCTGCAGGCTCGGGACAGGGGCCGAGGAGCTCAAATTATGTTATATTATTTAATTGAAAAAATATATTTGTTTTTTACCAATGGAAACATTACATTCAAAATAAAGATGGTTTATTTCATTTGTCTAAAAGATCATTTATATACACAGTTGTTGGTATATATTATGGCAGGTTATAATAATAGATTGCATATTGTGTAGGTAAATTTCAAATACATGAATTTATGAATGTTGTTTGTTTGTTAACTACAAGCACTTAAGATTTTCCTACCTCACCAACATTAGACACACGTCATACCATTATAAGTCGATTGTCAAATGAGTAAGATGATTTAAATTGTCTTGCATCCGTATTGTGTCCAAACATCACTTCACATAACATTATGCACAATGTTTCCAATAGCAACAATGTGTTTGTGTCATACACGATGGTGGACACAAAGGTGATGGCAAAGAGGCATATTGTATTCCTTCACGTCATTAGTAATTTAAGACCCTCGCCCCTTCCATAACATTATTAATAAGCACGCAATGTTCTTTTATTAATAAAAAAAATAGATGTCATTTGTCAAATGAAACTATTTGTCACAACCCTTATTTTTAATAATTAATTATGAAATTAAATATTATTATTTAAATGATTGTTGACTAATTTTGACTTGTGTGTGCCACAGGAAGACACTCTCACTCTCTCGACAGAGAGAGAGTATCATCGAGGCAGAGGGCGTCTAGTTGACTAAAGGCGAATTGCATGAAGTGAATCCGCATACACCACATAGTTTCATGTAGACTAAATTGCATAAATGTGTGTGTTTGATTTAATGCATTTATAATTGCAAATAAAATAATGAGGATAGATTAAGCTAAAATCTAGTCGCAATAGATAATAGTTGCATTAATGGAGATTAAATTATTTTTAGATATTTGAATATAATTTGAAAAAGATTCTTTTGATGCTATTTTAGTCACAAGGGTGAAGTGGCAATTTCTTGTCATAAAGGCATTTAATTTTAAGAGGGAATCTTGGGATTCAATGCTTTATGGGAAAACTTAAATTAGAAAATTGGAAAGTGAGTGGGAGGAAAATATAGTTGGCATTAATTGTCTTTTCTATTTTGTTTTTGAATGCATGTCTTATATAAGGGGGTTTGAGAAAAAACAAGGGGACATTCTTTGCCGAAAAAGTAGGGGTCGAAAAAGCAAAAAAAAAACAAATTTATCCCGAAAAGCTAAGTATGGAGAAAAGGTAGATTTTGGGAATAAGCCAGGAAAAATTTGGTATGTATTTTGTTTAGATAATTATTCTTGATTTCTCTTGTAAATGATTGAATTTCAATGAGGATTTAGTTTTAAATCTGTGAAAATTCATAATGTTAAATCTTTTGTTGGGTTTCTTCCGTAGCTTGTTCTATGTTATCAATTTTTTTGTAAATTTTGTAATCATTTGCAGACCTTGAGTCTACATCTCATTCATAGTTTTGTTTTCAGTTTGTGAACTTTTGCATCAGGAAAATGTTTATTTATTTTTCCTCTTCCATGGCATCAAGTCAATGTCTTGAATTTGAAATACCCAGCTGTCTTTATCTTCAAAGCAATTCCTCTAGTTTTGCATCAATTCCCTATGCCTTTGGATATGTTCCTTAGAGCTTGATGACTCACATTTGAATATTGGTATAGGCATTTGAATCTAGTTTTCTTCCTCATTTGATTTAGTCTTAAATAATGCTTATGTGCAGTTATGAGAGTTTTCTCTTCTTGTATCGTTGTGTGGTTGGATTCCATGCTTTGCATGCATGTCTTTGAAGGCACATGCAACTGTCTAATCTACTTAGAGTTTCTTCTCTTTCATGCTTGGATGAAAGTTTTTACTTACTTGATCTTAATCTCCTATGTCAACATATGTGATATGTCAGCTATATAAAATCTTGTGCCATTTTATTGCCTTGAGCCTAAATCTAGCTTCATCCAGGGATCTATTAACTCCTCTATCTTTCGTCAATCTCATTCTCACCACCTGCCCACTTCTACTTAGATGGTTGAGGGAAGAACTTAAGTCGTGCAACATTTTTAGGTTCCAAATCAAAAAGGCAACAACGATGTTAATTTTACAAAGCCTATAATCTTGAGATATCTAAAGGCACCTAGGCAAACACCTCCACGCACCCATCGACATCATAATATAAAGTTTAGGGATACCTCAAGATAGCCAACACTGTCGAGAAGGACGACCTTACGTTCTTAACAAACAACTATAGTCATAATGCAATAAGGGTTACTCATGTGATTAAAGTACATACAACTCTCAATGCATAGAGCATCCTTGCTAAATCCATATTGCACATACCCTACAATCATTGTATTCCATCGATAACATCTCTTTGTGACATTCAATCAAATGGTTCATGTGCTTTGTATGTGCTTCCACATGATGCATATGTCTACCAGAGTTTTTCCAACTATAATATCTAACAAAAATCTACCTTCCTTTATGCTTTGTTGGATGTCTATTCACCATCGCGCCTTCCTTTAACCATTTCAATTTTAATCTTAATTTAATCTTGACATGAGTTTAGCTTTGACTCAGTGAAGAGAATCAAATTTGATTTGTGAATCCATCTTGAGCATATCAGGGAATATTAATTTGTTTTAAGTGGTATTACTTAGTGGTATTTTGCCTTACAATTTGCTTGATGTTCAAGAATAAACATTTAGTCATGACATCTCCTTTGATTCACTTACCTAGTCAACTTGGCTTTTTAAATTGTCACCTTATGTTTTTTAATTATTATTACTATCTTGTCTTCTAAGATGTAGTTCCATAGCGAAAAACCATATTGAGTAATGACCTCTTTTCCTGAAAGACAACTTTTCCATTTAGTACCAAACTCTTCTATCAAATGTTTATAATATAATTGCTTGATTTTTAGAAGGATAAAAGTGGTTAGAAATTGATAGATAAATGTGTGATTTCCATATGATTCAAGCTCCAAACTTAGCAATACCATAAAGATTAGTTTTCTTTTCAATTTGAAACCAAAATGGAAAGTGATTGTTTTATCTTAGTGAACTAAATATACTTAGAATTGATAGTGTACATATTTGATTATGTATTATGTATTGCATATAAGGTGAGAATGTAAATAGTCGACATTAGAAATTGTATCTTTTTATAACTGTCCTTTGAACTTGTCATCGCTATTTATTATTTAGTCAGCTCCTGAGTATTCTATGATAAATTTAATTAGAATTAATATTATTTTATTATTACTCTAAAGTGGTAATCTTTACAAACTTGATTTTATGAAACAATACTTATAATATGTTATAAGATCTTCAGATAAACATACTAGGTTAGTAAATGTTTAAAGAATAAATCTGAATTACTTTAAGATGTAATAGAAAGTTCCTTATAATCCTATTTAGATAGGAAATCAAATCTTTTAGATAAGATGATAGGAATATTGAATTAATGTTGTGAACGGGGTTGTGCTTGAATGGCAAAGGCCATAAGGTTCTCACGATGGAGATCCAAGTTCGAATCCCCCAAGTAACATGTGGTTTCTATGTGGCTTCTAAGTTGATTAAGTTGGTTAAGTGGATATGTTGATGGGGAGGAGGTCCCCCTTGTGACCTCCAACGCTTACGGAACAAAAAAAAAATGAATTAATGTTGTAGGAATTGATAATAATAGTAATATGTTTTATCTGTTTTATTGATAAATTCATTATTGTCATGGATAGCGAAATATCGCTAAACAAGAAGTAGTTTCCTTTTATTTTGAGTATCAAATTATCAATGACACTATTAAAGACATGCTTGCATTGTTAGACAAAGCAATGCACTAAATAAGGCAACTTGTTTGTCTAGTTGAATTACTTAGGTAAGTTATGAGAAAACCTCTTATGTGAATACATTAAACTAATCCAACCTTAATATTGATAAGGTAGAAGAAATTAATTGATTTTGTTCACGATGTTGACTAACTATGGTTAAGGATATGTCAAACTATTTTAAGTATGAATTAGAACATGATTAATGTTAGGTCAAGTATAGAATTAGGTATATGATATGTAAACTAAAGTCAACTTCTTTGGATTGATGTTATGCCATAAGTGTCTTGTGAATCTTATTAGACACGCTTCAAATTAACTATTTTCTTTAAATTATATATTTAATCTTTATCTCTTTTAGAAATCTATCCTGTTTCACCTAAGTGGGTGGCAGCCGACAAGAAGTTGTCTAAGAAACTAGACCCTAGAAAGGGTTACATACCTACTTGAGCAATTCTATGAAATTATCAATCTATGACTTGACTTATAAAGTTAACATGAATGCATTTTGGATGGTGTTTGTTCATACGAACCATTTGTATGGTTATGTTTTCAACTGCATGTTGTTGTTTTCACTTCATTTGTTTGAATGCTTCCTTGAGAAGATGTATGACATATTGCACAAGTAAGTTACCTTTCTTGCAATCTTTTATACAACATTGGATGTTGTATGTTGTGAATGTATTCCTGATTTTCTGTATGATGAGTTAGAGAAAGAGAATGGATGGGTGCCGAATATGGAGCTACAGAGAAGGGTAGGTTTCTATTCATAATCCACCTGCTGAGCATGGCTAGAAAAGATGCTTTGGCCAAAGCTTGTCAATCAAATTAGTAATAGTTACTATTTAATGTTTTATTTTATCTCTCTGTCATATCATGATATTAGATCAGTATGCATTTGACACATGCTAGAGATGATAGATATATCATGCTACACCAGATTCTTTTATGCATGTCAGCTTCAGTTTGCTAGACCCCTCGCGAAGGGTCAGGCTTCTCCATTCAAGAGTAAGATCGGGGAGGCGTGAGCCTCATGGTTGGGTAGTAAATCAACTTGATGATGCTCTCTCCGCCAGATTCAATATCGAAGATATGGTATGGTATCAAAGATATTGAATGGTGCAATTCTCTTTTGTATGAGCCTATATGGCTAGATGTTGTAAAGGCTTGGTCCTTTTTATTAAGTTATTTGATTAGTTGATGTAATGAATCTTTTTTATTATGTTAATGAAAGTTTATTTCATAAGTTGTAATATTTCCGGAAAAAAATTATTTTCCGCAGTATTTTATTAGAATAATATTATTTTATTCTAGCTTATTAGAGTGGTTCTTACACTATTGTTCTATTGTTTTAGGTAGGATTATTATTTCTTTTATTTAGGATGGAATTATTATTTCTTTTGTTTTTTATGGAAAGAAACTATGATTACTGTCTCTCGTTAAAGATACCAAGATTTAATGGTTATAATAGACTTATTTATTTTTAAATATTAAATTATTTTTGAGAATATTAAATTTTATTGATAAATTAATTTTGTTGAAATCTTGTTATATAAATTATTTTTAGTTTTTTAATTTTTTTAATAAATATTCCTATCTAACTTTATAGTAAAGATTAAAATAGTATAATATTCATAAAAAAAGTTTAAGGTGGGAGCCACGGGAACAGGATCCATGATCCCGTCTGGCTAATTGGTTGTGCCCACGCTGATGACCTCTTGGAGGAGAGGTAGAGTCAAACGGAACCCTCACAACAATGCAAGGGCATTCCCCTAATGATCCAAATCTACATTCAGAGTGGATATTCTTTTCGATATTTGTGTTGCACCCATCCAAAACCTGACTTATGTTGTCATCCCATCATCAAATCGTCATGTGTCACCTTTCTATGTGTCGAGTCAATAGTCAAAAAGGTCATTATAAATCCAAAATTGCATTGTCCAAAGTGTCAAATGATCAAGTCATTTCTTTTGTCCAAATAAATCTAATATCCATTTTCCGTTAGAGTGTCAGATTCATTTATATCTGTCGTTTATTCATAATTTTTTGTTAGGATTAAGGTGCCATCAACCTTGTAAATCCTATGTAATTTATTATTCATATCATTGTTTGTAAATCACCCACAAGGGATGAAATATTTCACCAACAGCAATCTTGTTTCAGCCGCATGTTTATATCTGGTCCCCGACTCTAATTCATCCACGACAGGGGGGTCGCAGGGAGGTTTACTTGCCCTGGACCGTTTGTCATTAGGTCACAGATCTAATGATTGATATTATGTCAGTTTACTTGCCCTAGAAGGCAACCCACTTTTATAAGGATATTTGTACTATGTTTTTATCAAAGTTGAGAGTAACAAACATTGTTGGATTGAAGACTAAAGAAGGAGAGGAAGTGCATGTATTGTAATCTCATATTTGAAGATAGCACAACTTGGAGCCTCTTTTCTTGGTGGAGTTTTTTACCTAAAAGGGTTTTCTCCGTGTTACATACTGTGTTATGTGTTCAATTCTTAATGCATGTTATTTTTGTGTTGTAGGTTTTATTTATGTTGCAATCTCCATTAATTCTACATTATTTAGAAGACATTAATAAGGTTTGAATCAGATTTTCGTTGTGTGGTTTGTACCTTCATTTCTAACATTTAGTATCAGAGCCTGGCCCATTTTGATTCTTGGGTGGCAGTGTGAAGGTTTTTAGCTGTAGTGGGAGATTTGGTTGTTGTTTGTTTGCAGATCTTGTGTACATATCATGGCTTCATCCACTATTGCTTCTACATTTCAGTTGGATATTGAAAAGTTCAATGGCACGGGGTACAAATTGTGGAAGCAAAAAATGGAGGATTTGGTAGAAGAAAGAAACCAGTGGTTGGTTGTTACAAAAGAGAAGAAACCTAATGATGTTGCTCCTGATGAGTGGGAAAGACTGGATAAAAAGGCACGAGGTACAATTCGATTGTGTCTTGTAGATTATGTTCTATTGAATGTTGTGAGTGAGAAGTCTGCACATAGCTTGTGGAAGCATCTAGGTGAGATCTACCAAGCCAAGAGTATGGTAAACTTAAGCTTTATTTAAAATGTAAGTTATTTTACATGAGAATGAAAGAGGGTGAATCGGTTGCAGGGCATTTGAATTCGTTTAATTTGTTATTGAGTCAACTAGTATTTGTAGATGTTAAGGTGAATGAGGAAGATAAATGCATATTGCTTCTCTGTTCTTTGCCCGAGTCATGGGAGAATGTTATTTTGGCTATCATTGTTAACCTCACAGATCTGAAGTTGGATGCTCTTGTTTTAGTTCTATTGTCACATGAATTGAGGAAGAAAAGTTTAGATAGTTCAGAGTGTTGAACACCCATAATACTAAGAGGGGGGGTGAATCAGTATTCTTTTAAACTATACACTCATTAAAGCATTAATTCATTTGCCCATTCAACAACATTAAAGCAAAATAAACCTAGCATAAACATCCACAAAGGCATGACACATGAACCCCAAGATTTTTATGTGGAAAACCCAAAAGGGAAAAACCATGGTGAGTGTTACCTCACAATATATTGTTTAGTAACAATATCGAATTACAAAGAGGCTCACTGCCTAGGGCTCATTGCCCAAAAGGACTCACTATCCAAAATGCTCGCTGCAAAAAGGCTCACTGCCTAGAGAAAGAAAGAGAACGAGAAGGGTGGCTCACTGCCAAAATGAACTACTTTGATTGCATCTATGAATGCATGGTTATAGCTCCAATGAAACTCAGAAAGATGGTCTCAAAAATCTTCATCTCTGACTGCTCTGCTTTTACATGGAAATAAGATCTCTCTTCTTCTGCACTTATCACCCTTACAAAGTCACTATACTTCGCATGTCACATATACTCCCATCCCTCATCACTCAAACACTAAATTTGATCTCATATATATATCTGCAACACTTAGAATCTTCACATTAGGTCAGCCTACTTAGATGAAGCGTATAGTTAGTAAACTTGTAGCTTGTCGGCCAAATCCACTCACCAAAATACATAGTGGACCCAAAAAAAATTTGAAACATCTTCTCGTATGTTGGCTCCAACTATAGAACTACTTAGGATAAATTTCTAATCAATAGAACTTACCACACACAAATCAAACTATCATGTCGGCCTCAAACACAAACTGTTACTAACTCAATCTAACTGTCAAATCACAACTTTCACTGTGGACCACAAGACTTGCTCAAAATCATATCAAAGACTCCTTAGATATCATAGATCATACCTTGAGAACCGCCTAACATAATATCAACATGCGGCAAAATGTGGACTTCTGAAACACAGACTCTATCATAGTCAGTTAGTGTCAAACCATATAGCTATACTCAGTGGCTTATAACTATCTTTTCGGTGGACCTCAGACTTTACAACTCTGGATTTAGACACTTTATACAAGTGTTTACAACACCTAAAAGCCACTTAACTAAATATCTGACACCGGAGGAGTGCGGACCAAAACAAATGTGTTTTGCTTTAATTGGCATTGTATTCTATTCTGTCAGACTTAGACCATTTGAAGATATACTTCCAGAACTAATCAAAATCTAAAAGCTTGGATATAAGGTCATTTGAGAGTTAGGAACATCATACCAGAACCATAGTACTTGATCTTCAACTACGAACCAATGTCAATCCAAACACTGTCTCTCTGTACACTCCCAACACTTAGCCAAAATGACTAAGTCTTCTTCACCAGACCAAAATCTATGCTCCAATCTAGTTCCTTTTCTTGTTGCCATCAATGACAACATCATCAAACATCAAGCTCAACCATATTGCGAACACAGGGGATGCTCTAAGTGTCAGGGGAAAGTCTATGGAAAGAGGACCAAAAGGAGATTAGAAGGGGTCTAAAGACAAGTCTAAGGGGTATTCTAAGACTCCTGGAAAGAAGAACAGAGTCAAGTGTTGGAACTACGGAAAGAGAGAACATGTGAAAAGGAATGTAGACTGTTACTGACTTAGTCTAACTGTCAAATCACAACTTTCACTACGGACCACAAGACTTGCTCAAAATCATATCAAAGACTCCTTAGATATCATAGATCATACCTCCAAAACTGCATAACGTAATATCAACATGTGGCAAAATGCAGACTGCTGAAAGATAGAATCTGTCATAGCCAGTTAGTTTCAAACCATGTAGTGATACTCAGTGGCTTATAACTGTACACAGACTGTTACTAACTTAGTCTAACTGTCAAATCACAACTTTCACTACGGGCCACAAGACTTGCTCAAAATCATATCAAAGACTCCTTAGATATCATAGATCATACCTCTAGAACCACATAACATAATATCAAAATGCGGCAAAATGCAGACTGTTGAAACACAAACTCTGTCATAGCCAATTAGTGTCAAACCATGTAGCGATACTCAGTGGCTTATAACTGTCTTTTCGGTGAACCTCAGACTCTGCAACTCTGGATTTAGACACTTCATACAAGTGTTTACAACTCTTGAAAACCACTTAACTAAATATCTAACACCAGAGGAGTGTGGACCAAAACAAATGTGTGTTCTACTTTAATTGGCATTGTATTCTGTTCTGTCAAACTTAGACCATTTGAAGATATACTTTCAGAACTGATCAAAAGCTAAAACCTTGGATATAAGATAATTTGAGAGTTAGAAACATCACACTAGAACCAAAATACTTGGTTTTCAACTACAGACCAATGTCAATCCAAACACTGTCTCTCTATACACTCCCAACACTTAGCCAAAATGACTAAGTCTTCTTCACCAGACCAAAATCTCTGCTCCAATCTAGTTCCTTTTCTTGTTGCCATCAATGACAACATCATCAAACATCAAGCTCAACTATATTGCCAACACAGGGGATGCTCTAAGTGTCAGGGGAAGGTCTATGGAAAGAGGACCAAAAGGAGATCAGAACAGGTCTAAAGACAAGTCTAAGGGCCATTCTAAGACTCTTGGAAAGAAGAACAAAGTCAAGTGTTGGAACTATGGAAAGAGAGAACATGTGAAAAGGAATGTAGAAACCTGAAGAAACAATAGGATTCTGTTACTGATAAGTCTTCGAATGTAGGTGATGAGGTTTTACGTTCTACATGTAATGTTGTTTCTCATGATCATTGGTTGGTTGACTCAGGATGCTCATACCACATGACCCTGCATAAGGAATGGTTTTCCACATATGAAGAGTATGATGGAGGAAATGTGTACCTCGGGGACAACTCTACATATCCTATTGTTAGACGAGGGAAGGTTATGTTGTGTTTTAATGATGGGAGAATTAAAACCCTCCCTGGTGTTTTGCATGTTCTTGGATTGGCTAGGAATTTGATTTTTGTTTCAAAGTTGAATGATTTGGGAATGCATGTGACAATTGATAAGCATGGTTGCAGATTGGTGAGACGAAACTTGGTGGTAGCGAAGGAGAAAAGATTGGGAACTCTGTTTAAGCTAGAAGCCAGTACTGTTTGTAATGCCTCTTATGCATATGAGGTTAATACTGAAAATACATGTATGTTATGGCACCGTAGATTGGGCCACATAAGTCAACCTGGTTTAAAGACTATCTTAAATAAAATTGTTAGATAGTTTATCCTATTCTGATGAGAGTTTCAAATTTTGTGAACATTGTGTGTTTGAAAAATAGAATAGATCTCCATTTCCTTCAGGCAGTAATAAATCTAATGATAAAATGAAACTTATTTATTCACATGTTTTTGGTCTAGTGGATGTTGAATCAATTGGAAAATCTAGATATTTTGTTTCCTTCATTGATGATGTCTCAAGGTTTACCTGGATTTATTTTATGCATCACAAATTTGAAGTTTTCACTAAGTTTAAGGAATTTAAAGCTTTAGTTGAAAAGCAATTAGATTATAAGATAAAGGTTTTGAGATCTAACAATGGAGGGGAATATTGTTCTAAGGAATTTGATGAATTCTGTAAGCATGCAGGTTTTGTTAGACAAAAAACAACTCCGTATACTCCACAATAGAATGGAGTGGTAGAAAGGATGAATCAGACAATAATGGAAAGAGCTAGAAGTATGTTGAGTGAATTACAGTTGAATAAATGCTTTTGGGTAGAGATTGTGTGTACTGCAAATTACTTGATTACAGATCTCCATGTAAGGCTCTTCTTTCAACTCCTTATGAAATGTGGATAGGTAAGAAACCTTTTGTTTCACATTTAAGGGTATTTGGCTGTGAGGCTTATGTTCATGTGCCTAAAGAAGAACATACTAAGTTGGATCCAAAAGTTAAAAAGTGTACTTTCATTAGATATGGTGATAATGTAAAAGGTTATAATCTTTGGAATGATATGGTGATAATGTAAAAGGTTATAATCTTTGGAATCCACTAACTCGAAAGATTATCTATTCTATAGATGTTATTTTCAAGGAACTTAGTGTTATTTTAGAACCTGAACAACCAAAGGAAAAAGAAGAAAAGGTGAAGAGAGTGTATTTTGAATTAGAGCATGAAGATGCACCTCAGAAAGAACATAATGATGGATTGGGGTGTGAAGAAGTAGAAGAAGATTTGAGTGAAAGTTTTGATGAGGAAGAATCTGTTGTAATAAAAGAATTTGGTACATATGAACATGCAGAAGAACCTGAAGAGTCTATTAATCCACCTCTAAGAAGATCCACAAGACAACAGAACCCAGTTGAAAGGTATAGCCCACCATATTTCCATTGTGTATTTGTTTTATTGAGTACCGACGATGAACTTAGATCCTACAAGGAAGCTATTCATGTAGATGATAGTGAGTCTTGGCAGTTAGCCATGCACGAGGAGATGATGGCTTTAGACTCTTGCAAAACCTGGGATCGTGTTCATTTGCCCAAAGGAAGAAAGGCCATAGGTCGCAAGTGGGTCCTCAAGAAGAAGTTTGGAGCAGACAGTTCATTGGAGAAGTACAAAGCTAGATTGGTAGCCAAGGAAAGGGAGTTGATTTCAGTGAAATATTATCTCTTGTTGCTAAATTAACTTCTATTAGAGTTCTCTTATCTATTACTGCAGCTCTTGATTGGGAAATAGAGCAAATGGATGTTAAGACTTCGTTCTTGCATGGAGATCTTGAGGAAGAAATTTACATGCAACAACCTACAGGTTTTGACATAAAAGGGAAAGAACATTGGGTTTGCAGATTGAAGAGGTCTCTTTATGGTCTGAAATAGTCCCCCAGAATGTGGTACCAAAAATTTGATTCATTTGTGTTGAAATTGGGCTCTGTTAGAAGTGAGGAGGATCACTGTGTTTACATTCATTGTATTGATTATTATATTCCAAGATCATTGCATTGTATGTTGATGACATGTTATTTTTTAGCAATACTAAGGGTATGATCAGTGAGTTGAAAGCCCAACTTTCAGGTGCATTCAAAATGAAGGATCTTGGAGCTACCAAGTATATTTTGGGGATGGAGATCAAAAGGGATAGAGGTAACAAAAAGCTTTGGTTGTCTCAAAGTAAGTATGTGAATACCATTTTGCAAAGATTTAGTATGCAGGATTGTAACCCAATTAGAGTTCCTTTACCCATTGGTACTAAGATTTCATTAGATATGTGTCCAAAAAATGAGGATGATTTAGAGGATATGTCTAATGTGCCATATGCTAGTGTTGTAGGGAGTTTGACGTATGCAATGGTTTGCACTAGATGATATATTGCCCAAGTAGTGGGAGTTTTGAGCAGATTTATGTCTAACCCTGATAGACAACATTAGAATTATGCGAAGAGGGTGTTTAGATATCTAGTAGGTACTCTTGATTACTGTTTGGTTTATTATAGTACTTACAATGCTTATAAAACTTTGGACATACATGGATTTGTTGATGCAGATTGGGCAGGTGACTTGGATAGTCGAAGGTCCAGTAGTGGCTATGTGTTTACTTTGTTTGGCGGAGCAGTGAGTTTGATGAGAAAAAGGTAGCCCACGGTTGCTTTGTCCACCACTGAATCAGAGCATATGGCTGCTACCCATGTCTCTAAAGAGGCAGTTTGGTTGAGGAGATTATGTACATGTATTGGTTTTCATTGCAAGATCATTTAAATTGGTTGTGATAGCTAGAGTGTTATTTGTTTGGCCAAGAATCCTATGTATCATGCTCAAACTAAGAATGTTGATGTACAATATCACTTTGTTCAAGAAATGGTTGTAAATGGATAGATTGGGCTAAAGAAGGTAGACACTCAGGAGAATGTTGCAGATGCTTTGGCCAAGCCTGTAAGCATAGAGAAATTTGTTTGGTGCAGAGAGGCCATGGGCCTTGCTTCTAGTGCCTGATTATTTTATGGTTTTCCTATAGGTATTTATAATGTATGATGTCAAGTGGGAGAATGTTAGGATTAAGGTGCCATCAACTTTGTAAATCCTATGTAATTTATTATTCCTATTATTATTTGTAAATCACCCATAAGGGATGAAAATTTTTACCAACAGTGATCATGTTTCAATTGCATGTTTATATCCGGTCCCCAATGCTAATTCATCTGCAACGGGGGTCGTAGGGTGGTTTACTTGCCCTGGACCATTCATCATTAGGTCATAGATCTGACGATCAAAATTATGTCGATTTACTTGCCCTAGAAGGCAACCCCTTTTTATAAGCATATTTGTACTACATTTTTATTAGAGTTGAGAGTAACAGGTGCCGCTAGATTGAAGACTGAAGGAGAGGAAGTGCATGTATTGTAATCTCATATTTGAAGATAATACAACTTGGAGCCTCTTTTCTTTGTGGGGCTTTTACCTGAAAGGGTTTTCTCCACATTACATACTGTGTTATGTGTTTAGTTCTTAATGCATGTTATTTCTGTGTAGAGAGTTTTATTTCTGTTGCAATCTCTATTGATTCTACATTATTTAGAAGACATTAATAAGGTTTGAATCAGATTTCCGTTGTGTGGTTTGCACCTTCATTTCTAACAATTTTAATATATTAATTTGTAATTAATAATTTATTATTAATTATTTATTAAACATATTAAAATTGAATTTGTTAATTGTTATTGTCAGTCATAAAAATATAAAACAAATATATAAAACATTATTATTTTTATTAATATCTATTATTAATATTTGATGATAGTTATTATTAAAATAATAAATAAAAAGATTTTAAAAAATAAAAAATAAAAAGAGGCATGTTCTTTGTATAGGCGCATGCCGATACAAAGGCATGCGTCTTTGTTAAAGAGAAATAGAAAATAAATAAAAGAGGTGCTTCCTTAAAGAATGGGCACGCCTTATAAAGGCAATCCAAAACAATAAAAATCTTTAAAAGGCCAAAAAGCGCATCAAATATTTTCTCATGCGCTTTGTGGAAGAAACAAACAAAATGAAAATCAAGCTAAAAGTGCCTTTGCAGAGCCCCTCACACGCTAGAAAGAGGAAACATGCCAGAGTAGAGATCAAAACATGTTTTTGTGAAGCCAAAGCACTTAGGATAATAAGGGACATGCCAACAAATAGGAAAGTGTGATCAATCCAAAGATTCAAACACCCAACATGGAGTTTAAAGATGTCAATCATGCCTCATCAAAGAAAAACATGCTAAAACAACACTTTTTATATATTTTTAAATTTTTCAAAAAATTTACCTTGACTTGCATGTTGGGGGGTCATATGGCCCCTCCTAGCAAATTTTTTTACCTTGAATGCTCCTGACACTAAAACTAGGCAAATTTTATATGAAATTAGGGGTTTTTGGGCCTTCTTGACGAATGGTGAGGTCCTTATGGCCTAAAAATGCCTTGTATGAAAGTTGTTTGCCAAATCTAAACTTTAAACCATAGTTTGCATCTGTGTCAAATGATCTCCAAATTAGATGAAATGAAAGCCAATCTTGACTTTATCGAGCCTCCTGGATGTGTTGGAATAGTAAAATAAACTACCAGTATAACCAAAATAGGTGTTGTTGTCAAACCTGAATGCACCCTTAAGAGGGCTCCTAGATGGCTCTCTCTCGGGTTGACAAGCATGGAAACATCCTAAGGCCTGTGGGTTGCCTATAAATCAAGATGGATATCCAGGGAGGGTTGGTTCCCTTGATTTACCTCTTAGGATTAACTATACTACTAATGTCTTGTGAGGAAAAAAGAGAGAAAGGATATAAAATGCAAACTAGGAACCTATGGAGGTGATGCACCAAACTGAAATAACCTATACTTGATGTTTTGACGAACAATTTTCAATAAAATCACTGGTTATGTTGCACAAATTCTGATTCTATACTCTATGCATGAGTGTTTTGTAAGGAGGACATTTGTAGTTTACTACTTGGAATGAAAAAAAATTCACAACCTAACAGCTATAAACCTATTTTGTACAACATGCAACCTGCATGAAAGTATGTATTTTCTGCTTATAGGTGATTGATAAAGACTTGTTTTCAAGGTTTACTAACTAAAACACAATAAAACATATATCATTTGCTCATATACACCATGAAACAACACATAAAGAAGGTAACTTTAATGGTTTATTGAGTAAAGGTGTTTCCTACATCAAAAATTAGTCTAAAAATGATCTTACTTGCTTGAAAAATGTATTACAACATGTTGTTCTACAGTTGAGACTGAGTTACAATGTTATGTTTTTGCTGATAATCTTCCAAAAACAAGAAAATAACTCATAAAAAAAACTATCCTAAGCCCCCTATATCTTATCCCATAGGAGAGCATATAGGAGATGTTTTTGACAAAATTTCAATGCTCAAAAGTTGGTCAACCTACTTTGGACGCCCAAGAAGAGTCATAGTTTGGATTCCTTCCTTGAGACTGGGTCTTTGACTTCTTCAAGCTCTTACAATCCTGTCTCCGCTGCTTGTCATCCTATTTTTACCTAGGCCAAAATAGCCCAAAAAACCCACTTTTCTTCCATAAAAAATATTTGATCTAAAAAAACTTAAATGGAAGAAAGCCTCCCTCCAAAAATCTCAAAAATTCTAAGTATCTTGCATTTGTCTTATGCCTTAGTTGACAAAATTTGAGTTTAAAAGTCCCCCAAGTCAGTGTGTTTTCTACCCTTAGAAAAATCTGTCTATTTGAGGGCTTTATCGGCAAATCAACAAGTTTGCGATGTGCCAATTTTCATGATTGGGTTCTTAAGTTTGTGACTTCGCAGGTTTTTTGATTTATTGATAAGGCGACAAAAGAGGTGAAGGAAAAGCAAAGAATACAAAGAAAAGATGAATTTGTATCCTTTTGTCAGTGAATCGGCTAGTTTGTGAACTATCGACTTCGTCGACTTAGTTCATGAGTTCTCGTTTTCGTCAATTCACCGATAAGGCGACGAGCAGTGAAAGAGCCAAGACTTGAAGGGAAGGAAAAGGGTTGCAGAAGGTGAAATTTTCTAAGGCACAAAAGAAAGATGAGGCCCGGGCAAGTCTTCATCGAAAAAGGTGTTAGTTTGTGAATCGAAAGGTTCACCGACAACTAACTTAGTCGCTGCGATGATTCACCAACTAAAGAAGGAGAAACAAAGAAAAAGAACAAGTCAACGAGGAAAGGAAATTGACAGGTCAGTAAAATTGCAAAGCTTCCAATCAGTTCATGATTTTCAGGATTCATCGATAAAGTGGTTAGGAAGCTAAAGAAGCCAAAGGTAAAAAGGGCTAAGGAAAGAAGGAAGGCCCCAACAAAAGGGGTGAAAAGGCAAGCCAAGACAAGTTCATGAAAAAAGAAATTCATTGATAAGGCAAAAAGTGATAGAAAAGGAAGAAAAGAAAGAAGACGGAGCAAGAAGAAAAGTGATTCATGAAATGAAAGTTCACTGATAGGGTAAAAAATAAGGCAAAGACAAAGAAAGAGAGAGAGAAGTCGAGGATCCATAAAGTTGCAAACTCACCGATTAGTTCACAGTTTCTCAAATTCATCGACTAAGCTTTTACCAACCAGTTTTGCTGATAAAGAGAGAAAAGAAGTTGCCCAATGCACAGAATTAGAATTCGAAGGACAAACAAAGGATGAAGATCAATTAGGAAGAATGTTTGAATTCTTCAGGTACGACCAAATTCATGGGGGCTGTAAGTGAAATTTGGACAACACTTTTAAAGTGTTGTAAAACTTTGGGAGATAATTTCCTAAATTTGCGCCATGATTTCAAAATGAGACTTGCAGGTTTGTACTCAACATTAATGTGTTGCAGGCCAAGGTTTTATAGGTGGTTGACACAGTAAAAATATTCAATGCGCCAATACACAAATGGAAGACAAAATAGATTAAATGGATTTGCATGTACCAAAACATAAATTTGGCCTTCCCTCTTCAATGCTCTAGGTACCCAAAGAGTGTGGGCAATCTCCTATCAATTTTTAGACTTGTCAGGGTATGGGTGTGCTTCCAGTCTTGTAGATTTCCTAACATGGCCATGAGTTGAATTGAATGCAGCATGGGCACCTAGGCAAAACATTTGACTGATTTCAATGCCTATAGCTGCATAATGGATTGAAAAGTTATATATACATGTAGAAAATATGTAATTGTTGTTAGCTATTTTTTCTGGGCTATTGCGTAGGCAAGAGAATTTTGTTGTGATTGTAGGCCTTGTAATGCTTTACAAGAACCAGTACGATTTGATACATTGTGCTCAATTATGAGCATTTGATGTCTTTGATTGTTGTTCACCAATGAGAGTATACTGTTATTTTGTGTCTATTTCCTCTGTAATTAATTCTTCTACTTTTGTAATGGTTTTCTAACCTTCATAATCAATACAAACTATTATTTTGCCTCTCTCTACAACTTTACATTGTGTTTATTTAAGAATTGTATGCTTGCATTGTGGGCAAAATGGTCCCTTTAATAGATTCAATTTTCTACCCGAACCTCTGTGATGTTTATGTGGGTCTGTGTGAGTTTGTTACAATTTTGAGGTCATTGTTGTGTTGATACAGGCACCGGTAAACATATTAAATCCAGTGCATCACCCCCTTTCAATTTCAACACTTTCTTCCTCTTTTCCTCATGAGTAGTAGCATTAGATTTAGTTAAATTATCTAGACCTCAAGTCCAGAAAGAGGAACTAGCCTTCTCTGGAGGTTTGGTCTCAACTGCAAGGTCCCACACCTTGAGACCAATCCCACAGTTCGTTGAATTTGTTGGAACTGCCAAAAGCTTCAACAACAAGGTGCAAACTCAAGTGACAACACTATCCATGAATCTCTTAGATGCTTGGGAGGTGTTGAAACTACTCCTTGAAATGCTACAACTGTTGTCTTAGTCACCCAGTTGCTCATAAAACTCCTCAAACTACCTCAACCTTCTGATGAATGCCCTCAACTCCACTTTACTGATGTATAGGACATGTGCCCCTGTTGTTTTATGTCATTTGGGCTCCTTAATGGTGTTTGAGAAGAGTTTTGTTGCATTTGGAGTCTTTAAATAGCTCACAACTAATCATTTATGACCTAGAAACTCTCCATTCTTCATTTATTAACTTTGGAAGGATCTCTAACAAGTTTAAAATGCCCTGTAGGTGCCATTTTATTGAGTTTACAGCCTTTATCTTATATGCATTGTCTCTAGATTTTTTGACTTCTAACATGCCTTGTGATTTGCATGTGCTTCTTATTGTCTTTTCTGACATGCTCTCATGTTATTCATTATCTGGTTAGTCTGACTGTCCTCACTCTTTCTTTGCATTAACTCTAGATATTCACCTTTTGTCAACGTTTCTCTACTTTTTTGAATCTTTGTCATCTTTGAAAAGTATTATGAAAGATCTCCATGAAATGTAAGCAACATTTTATATCAGTCCTCTGGATAGACTTTGCCCAGGTTTTCTATATTCATCATTTTCCACTAGCCTCACACTTGATGTTGACATCACCTCCTATACAGTTCTTTCTCCAAGCCAATTAATGTTTGTTCCAAAACCCCTAAGAATCTACTAACTCTACACAATGTTCTACATCAGAGACAAAGGGATTGTCATGCTCTACTGTGACAAGGTTTTTGAGGTCCTCACTATTGTTCTCATCCATTCGATAGAGATATTGGATTTCACTGCTCCTAGGTCATCATATAAACTTAGCTTTCATGGCTATTCCATACCTTTGTCAGCAAGGATTTTAGCTTCTAAGTGTTTGGCCTTCATGATTGAAGTCTTCATCCTTACCATCCTATGTTGACTTTCTATTTCATTATCACTATTAGCTATGATGTTCGTCCTCTCACATGGAGACTCTTGGGTTGTACTACTAATCTTGACAAAGGTAGAAGTCTTCATATCTTTACTAGCAGTGCCTCTTAGAACTGTACCCTTGTAGAAAAGTACTCATGACAGAGGTCCTTAAAATGTGTAAGGTAAAGATCTTATGAAAAATAGGTATTCATAACTGTAAGGTCTTTACCCCTCTACTATCTCTTCAATGAGTCCACCGTCATTGTCATCATACTATCATTCTCCATCATCTGCACTGTACACTATTCGATCCTCGTAGATTTCTTCGCTTAACAAACTTTCTATGCCTTACATAGGCCATAGGATGTTCTATATGATCTCACACCTTGACATGTCTTCAACATGACATGCAAAGGCTTTTCAAGAGGCTTACCTATCATCTTGATCATGATTGTATACTCTTACAAGCTCTTGTGAGAATGAAGGGGCAGTCTTCTTGTTGTCTCTGCTGATAGTTCCTTTACCACCAAAACAGTCTTCTATATCCTTTATTCTGTTAGGGGTGTGTTACTTAACAACATATCCCTGTTGTCTATTGTTTCTTTTCCTTAAAAACAAAATCATTGTCTCTTATTAACTATTGTAGACCTTACAACACTTTGAAGACAAGATTTACAAGTTATAGAGTCTTGCATGTGCTCTTGAAAACCTTTTCTACACGTGCAGATACTCTATCACTATTTAAGCATCGATGAGACCTCCTACTCAATGACAGTAGGCCTGAATGCTTGTGTATTTGGTTGTCTCAGACGTAGTCAACCCTAGATGGAACCTCCATGGTTCTAAAAGACCCCTGCAATGCATCTCCTTCATGGCTGTCTTCAAAAGATTTAACCTCTACTCACCATCTCATGTTGTCTTATCATGCATTTTGTTATCTCTGTCATGTCTCAGGTTTGTATTGTTCCCTTTCACTACTTACTCTGCTCACACATAATAGGAATACTTCATACGGATTGGTAGGGTTTATACTAAATATGTGTTTATAGGACTTCAAAACCTTACAGGCTCGTAGACATTTTTATGCTTTACAAACCCCTTATTGTGCTCTGTCTCCTCATGTTGTAAGAGACCTTAACCATTTTGATAGTCTTCTAAGGGTTTGTTAGACCTTATAAGACATATACTCTATTATATATGCCCATTGTATTCATTGTCACTGTATCTACTCAATATCTCTATTCACTGTAGACCTCGTGAAATGTTTGATATACTTAGCCATGACTCTACCACACACTATACATACTCCCCTCTATTTTATTTTCATTTGTCACAAGTTTGAGGCTAGTGCCCTTGTAAACTTTGTGAAGATCACCCTGCTTTGATAGATCTCAAAACTCTTTACCAGGATAAGCTATGTAAAGTCATGATAAAGTTTTGACAAGAATTTTCTAGCCTTCATATAAAATTTAAGGTGCCTCAAACCTATTCTCAGACCTTAGTGACCAATAGAACGAAAGGCAAAGATTTTTGTCAGCCTTTTGACACACATGGATCATACCTTTTGCATTTCTTATCTGATTTCTGAAGGCATACTGTAGCAGTACCTATTACCTGTAATAAAGACACTGTTATGTTATTTCAACATTCATTTTCATCTTACCTAAGCCTGCTGCTACCTTCTTTCTTCATTATCAAACAAGGAACTATTGTAGATCTTCACAAACCTCTCCATCTTCCTCTCTGTAAACTACCTTCTCAAACCTTCTTTGTATAGACCCAGCAGATTTCTATCATATCCCTTGATGAGTGCCAGGTAGCACCCAGAATAATACACCTTTTTTACTTCCTTTTTCCATCCTTTTATCCTATTGTCCTGGTAATTTCACCATATAGACTGGTAAGATTTGTCTTAATTACACTAATAAGAGTTGAATTATTAAATATCATTATTTTTAATGAAATGACTAATGTGCAACAAACTAATGAAAATGTGAAGAAAAGTCTATCTTTTTGCATTAATGGGTGCAGTTATACGGGCGAAGGCAATTTTGAGTATCTTCGGAGATGGTCCTAATAATCTCCAAAGCTGACATGAAGGATACTACACTAGACTCCAACATTTTCCCAATGTGTTGGAGGTATTTTGAAGTAGCAGAGCCAAGGGTGGATCATCTTCGGAGCCATACAAGAGTCATAGGTGCATCTCTGGTGCTCTTGGCGACAGCACATAGTCTTCGGAGCTCTTGGCGATAGTGCAGAGTCTCCAGTACCGCTATTAGTCTACATCTCTGGAGGCAACTGAAGTGCTCCAGAGTTTACTCAGCTAGCACCATAATGATCTGGTGAAGACTCTAGTTGACTGCTAAGGATCTAATTCCTCTTTTATTAATTTTGTATGAGTTTTGAAAGACTTGTTAAAACCTACATTTCAGGGCCTCGCTGCCCAGTTGTTATTTAAGTTAAGACTCCAGATTTAGTGGGACTTCTGTACCACTAAAACCTGTTTCAGTTTGCATGATTTCACTCTATAGTTAAACAGTTGTTAAAATAAGAGATTGATGATATCTCATAGATAAACTAATAGTTAGAACAGATAGATATCTCACTGCTTGGTTTGATATATGTTAAGGTAGGAGCAGCAGAAAGATAGACATAATTATTGCTAATAGATTATTGTAATTTCCATTTTCTAGATTTACATCCTTTTTGAATACAAGCATACTTTGATGGAATTAGACTGAAGAAAGATTGTGTTATTATATTTTTGTACTGAGTTCTTGCTTTAGCCTTCAATCCTGAAGGCGAGGAGCAAGTGCCCACTCCCGCCATCAAGACAAGAGGCTAGTATCTCTTTGCTTCATTGTCTTGTTTCAGATTCTATTGGGAAGATAGTTTACTACTTTCATAACATAGATTTATTTATGTTTGATAGTTGTTTCCAATAAATGCATGTTTTCAATTGTGTGGATTAGAATATGTCAATTTCAGCAATTTACTATTTCAGCATTGTTTTAGTGTTTTCAGAATTTCCTTTCATGGTAAACAAATTAGCAGTATTAATCTTTGAAACAGTCAGATTAGTAGGAGTAGTTAGTGGACTGGTAACTATGGATCCCTTATTGTAGATAGCCTAGGACACAGCCCTAGATTCGACACATGAAAAACATGATTAAATGCCAAGGTCCAGCGACCCTTGTCTTTTTTGGTGCCGTTGCTGGGGATGTATGTGTTATTAAGAAAAACTTAGTTAGTAGTCCTTTTTAGGTTAAATTGAATCTGTATGGTTAGACCCAGGGATTCAAAAGGTAGGTACATAAGACAAACACCCCAACAACAAACTATAGGAGAAAGCAGTAGGGTGGCACAAGATCTTGTTGAAGAGGAACACTTAGAACCTACCTTGGAAGCTACACCCCAACTTGACATTCCATCAAATCCTCAAAGTCCTTCATTCTCTAAGTATATCCAAGAACTGCAAGAAAGATACCAGGCAAATCCATTACCAGAATCCAATTCCTCTTAACCCCACACTGAATCTCAAAGAGAAGAAACACCAGACATGGATGATAATCAAGCTCCCAAGACCTTGTCATACCCTGTTGTCCTTGCTAGTGGAGATAATTCCCCTATGAAGAACATTTCACCTTCAAACCTACCAAGCTTCAGGGATCTTGCATCTGAGGATCTAGATCAGTTTATGTTTGAGTTTAAAATTGTATGCCAGACCCATGACTAGGATCAGATAATCAAAAACCCAAACTTTTCCCATCAATCCTGAAAGGTTTTGCTATGAGGTGGTTCATGGGCTTAACCCCAGACTCCATTCACTCATGGGATCAAATGGAAACTGAATCCTAGGTAAATACTAGGATCATTGTAGGGTCAGTGATAAAAGGAGGAGTTGTTCAAAATTAAACAAAGAGAGGATGAAAGTTTAGAAGACTATCTGGATAGGTTCAACTTTACCTTGAGGAGATATGGCAATCCTGTGGCCCACCCCTTGGCCAGAACATTGTTTGTAAAAGGATTAGACAGAGAATTGAAACAAGCACTGGATCTAATGGGGAGATGGAACATTAACAAAATGGATATGCCTGCTATAGAAGAACTTTGCAAAAATTACTCTAGAACCCAAGATGGAGTGAGAACACATAGATCTTTTAAGGGGAAGAATGAAATAGGACAGTTAATGGAGGCGATTGCAAATCTTAAGATAGATATTCTAGTCTAACTAAATACCACATTAGATGGGATTCAAGCAAAGACTAGAACAACTGAACAAAGTAGAACAATTGAACCTTTATCCATATATTGTCCTAGATGTAGGAACAAACACTTGTTGAGAGAATGCCCTTTAGACAAATTAGAAGTCTGTTAGATCTGTGACAGGGAGCACCCTACCAGTCATTGTGATCAACTCCCAGCCTTAAAAAGGCTGACTAAGAAGAATTCCATAATAGAAGAGGAGTTGAATTACGTAGGACAAAAACAAACTAGTAATTTCCCATATAATCAGTACCCAAATCAGGCTTCCTATATGTGTCCTTCAAACTAGGGAAATAATCAATGGAATCCAACGTAGTAGGGGCCTTAGAACATTCCCCCTTGGGGACCACAAGATTGGTCAAACCAACAATGGGCGAACCAGCATTGGCAAAACCAGCCCTAGGGAAATCAACAATGGCCACAACAGTTCCCACAACAATTTGGATTGCAAAACATGCAGCCTCAGTGGGGTCCTCAAAAGGGTTATAGTCAACAATACCAAGGACAACCTAGATGTTTCCAACCTCAGCAACAAGCATTACTAGCTAGATCTCCCAACACATAGGGACAATCACAAAATGAGCCAGTTAGTCAGCCACCTTTACTAGCTCAACCTGTAGCAAATCCACGAAATAAACAGGGAGCAATTGCTTACATGATAGAGCAAGAAAATATGGTTGGTGTCAATGCTATTTATCTCAACAACCTCCAAATACATTCTAGGAAAGCACTTCCAAGACCATCTCCCCCACTTATAGTTGAAGTAACCAATGATGTGGAACCTGAAAATCCATCTACTTAATCTCAGGAGGAGATTACTATCAAAACCGTGCTACAAGAACAACCTTTAGGTAACTTTAGAGTTCCTCCTAAAGGAATAGCTCCAGAGAACACCTCTAAAGCCACTTCTGTGAATAACTTCGGCGCTGCTCTGGAGATAGAAAAACTAACACCTTACCTAGAACGGCTCAAACAACATGTCCCTCAAAAAACCATCCTACAAAGACAAGTCCAACCTACCATGGAATCAGAACTTCTGCAAGAAATCAGACAGTTGAATATTGAAATTCCACTCCTACAAGCAATCAAGGATGTGCTTGAACTAAACCAATTCATCAAACAACATTGTGTTAAAACCCAGGGTAGGAAGAAAAACTTTGCTGCCACCATTCAGGTGGAAGGAAAAGTAGTGGACCTTCTTTTGGGAGAGATGATCCTCCCAAAATATGGAGACCTTGGGAACCCTGTCATTACTGTCTACATTGTAGGGGTGGAAATATACAATGTTTTGGTTGATTTGGGGATAGCAATAAACGTAATGATAGTGCACACCTTGGATAAATTAGCTCTGATTGGTGCCTAGGCCACATCCACAATTCTCCAACTGGCTAACCAATCAGTAGCTATTCCAAAAGGGATGATAACTGATGTCCCAGTCGTGGTGGAATCATGGGAATTTCTAGTAGATTTTCTAATATTAGAACATAGAAACTAGCAAAATGCTTACCCCTTGATCTTAGGAAGACCATGGCTAGCTACAACAACAACATCTATTGATTGTCGAACATAAGACATGGTCATTTCCAATGGGATAGATTTGAAGAAAATCTCTTTATATCCTCCCGCTAAACCATCAATACATTACTTAGGAAAAGTGTGGGTAGATGAGCCTAATAACATGGGAAACAGTGCCTCAGTAGCTATAGTTACCATCAAGGAACATTTGGGTGAGTTAGAAGAAGAAGTTAACTATGACACAATAGAAGACATCACCCACATTCTTATTGACAAGGATATAATGGAATTAGCCCAAGACTCAAAAATAGAATTCCTTACTGCTACCCATTGTACCCTTGCAAACATTATTCCTTATGGAGAAACCTTCTATAGAGACTTGGCCACCTTCCATATGTTGCTCCCACATTCCTATCCTCTTAACACTATGACTCTAGGATATGGGGTAGGCATATCTATGGATCAAATTACAAAGCAGGTCATGATTTTACCTAGGAAAACACTGAACATCAACACCCAGTTAGCAGAAAAACAAGAAGAAGCACTTCTCAAACTTCTGGTCTCCCATTCAACAAATTTTGGTTGGGAATACCAAGATATGAAGGGCATCCCTCCTGAGATCTGTACTCATCATATATACACTGAATATGTCAAACCTATTAGATAGCCCTAGAGAAGATTAAACCCTGCCTTGAAAGATATTGTTAAAATTGAAATAGAGAAATTGCTACGAGCAGGGTTCATATATCCTATCTCAGACAATCAGTGGATTTCACCCTTAGTCATAGTGCCTAAGAAAAATGGGAAATGGAGGGTATATATTGACTATAAAGAACTAAATAAAGCCACAAAGAAGGATTATTTTCCCTTACCATTCATCGACCAAGTGCTAGACAACCTTGCAGGGAAAAAGTACTTCTCATTCATAGATGGGTTTAGTGGGTATAATCAGATTCAAGTAGCACCTAAGGACCAGGACAAAACCATCATTACTTGTTCATGGGAAACTTTTGCATATAGAGTTCTTCCATTTGGACTATGTAATGCTCCAGCTACATTTCAGAGGGTTGTTTTAGCCATTTTTGTTGAATTGGCTAATGAGTGTATGGAAGTCTATATGGATGACTTTACTGTGTATGGAGATACCTTTGAGGAAGCTCTCACAAACCTAGATAAGGTGCTACAATGTTGCGAAAAAAACCAGCTATCCTTGAGCCATGAAAAATGCTTTATGATGGTAGAGGAGGGAATTGTATTTGGACATCACATATCAGCCAAAGGAATCAAAGTAGACTAGAACAAAATAGAAGTGATTAAGCAGTTACCCTCACCTAAAAACCAAATAGATGTTAGAAGATTTCTAGGTAATGCAGGATACTACAGGAGATTTATAGAAAATTTCACCAGAATAGTTGCTCCTATGTTTTCCTTGCTTACCAAAGATGTTGACTTCTCATGGATAGAGGATTGCCAATCAGCATTTGAAACCATTAAAGAGAAACTTACTGTCACACCTGTTTTGAGAGGACCCAATTGGACTTTACCCTTTCATATACAAAATGATGCTTCAAATGAGTCAATTGGGGCAGTCATAGGGCATAAAGAGGAAGGGGAAGGTATGCATGCCATCTACTACATTAGTAAGAACCTCACCCCAATAGAAAAAAACTATACAACAACCGAAAAGGAATTCTTGGCAGTCATATATGCTATTAACAAATTCAGGCATTATATCACATGATACAGAATATTTGTGCACACTGATCATGTGGCCATTAAGTACTTAATGAACAACCCTGTAGTGGGTGCAAGGATAATTAGATGGCTGTTACTATTTTAAGAATTTGACATCACCATAGTTGACAACCCAGGGAAATTCAATTTGGTTGTTGACTTTCTATCAAGGTTGCATACAGGTGGAGAAAATCAACCAGTGGAAGATAAATTCCCAGATGAACATCTCTTTGTTGTTTCTTCTACTACACCTTGGTTTGCTGACATAGCTAATTTCCTAGCTACAGGCTTGTTTCCATCTCATTTCACCTCAAAACAAAAGAAGCGATTGGTAAAAGAACATTTATCTTACAAATGGTTAAATGGTTTACTGTTTAAGTGTGGTCCTGATTTTATTTTACGCATGTGCTTGAGAGCTAATGAAATTTTGGATGTCTTAAGAGCATGTCATGATGAACCCTCTGGTGGACATTATTCCTCACAAAGAACCATTCACAAAATCCTGGGAGCTGGTTACTATTGGCCCTCTCTTCATAAGGACACCAAGAGGTATCAGTAGTAGAATTTTGGCAAATAAATGACTACGTGACTAAAATTTTTAGTCACGATAACTAAAAATGACTAAATTCTAATAATTTTTTGCAACACAACTATAAATGACTAATTTGATCATTATAAGTGACTAATTTGATCATAAGCATAAAATTAAGTGGAAAGTAATAAAAAAGAAAGTGAAAGCCTTAGTTTTTTTATCATCATAAGTGACTAATTTGATCATAAGTGGAAAATAAAGTGGAAAGTAATAAAAAAGAACTTAGTTTTTTTTGTGGCACCAAACAATTTTAAAAGAGAATTTTCATTTCCTTGGGCACCAAACAATGAAAAGAAGAATTTTTAGTTGAAGTGTCTATTGAGTGGGCTTTTTAGTTTGCTGGTTGGAAGAAGTCCAAAGATTTTTTTTGGGCATGGTGTAGAACCAGTAGTTGGTTGCACCATCATCTATCCATGTTGTTGAGAAGATCTGGGATAAAGGCACGTTGAGTTTGCTCTGAAGAAACCTTTCTTTGTTGGCTTTGAATTCATCCACACTGTAGAGATTCACAAGGGTTTGAAGACTCGTTGCATGCACGAGGAGATCATCCAAGGTTTTAAGGATAGATCATGCCCACATTGAGATAATATTCGAGCTTTTCCTGGAAGCCTTCATCCTCACATATTGCCAGGTATACTCTATGCCGTTAGGATTTTTAGTTTTGTTTGAAGTTTCGAGGAAGATCTTGCTTGTCTCTTTTCGTTTGATGGTGACCATTTGAATATTTGTCATGATTGTCTTATGTCTTTTGCTAACTGTACCCTTTTCTACATCTTGTAACTATCTAGGTTGTCTCTTTACAATCCATACTTGTGCTATGTTAAAAGGCATCTTAGTATTGAATGATTTGATGTGGTTATCTGTTTCTTCTTCTTGCCATGAATATCAAGGCATGGAATGTCAATGTAACTCAAAAGCTCATTGTAGAACTTCACAAAATTACAAGATAGAAACAAAAAAGAAACACATAAAACCTTTATCTTTTGCCCTATTTCTTATAAAAAAATGTGAATAAAAGAAGGAATCTCTTTGCACTTGGCACAACACAATAGCCTTGCTACAAGCCTTCCACTGTGGCCTTAAATCTCCCATAGTAATTAACTCATTGTATTCATTAGTAACCATGCAAAGGTAAGGAATGTCAATCTTGAAAACCTCTGAAAGTAGACTCTTTTACCTATCTTTGTAAACACTAAAAATGAAAGAAGTGCCCATCTGCACACTATACCATCTTGTCCAAATAAAAACTCCATGTAACAACACTCACATTCAATAGTCTTAGCCACAATAGGGTATTCCTCATTTCCACTTCTTACTTTTGTTCCACTGCATCAATCTAACTTGCACTAGTTTCAGTACATCCCAAGAAGAAACACCATAACCCCCGACTGCCATTTGTATGTGAAAACCCTGTCACTAGAAGTTTGACACTATTTTCATGAGAAGTGCTTGAAGAGAAATAATTGTTCCCCCTAGCTATTTACTATCATTGAAATAAAGCCCCCACTCAGTGCATGACCTTGGTCATAATGTGTTCATTCAAAACAACTGCCATTGTTATGACTGGGAGTTTTCTCTTATCTCTGTGACTTCTTACTGAAGAATTGATTCTCACCCTTCTTATTCATAAATTTTGCTTATCCTTACAAACATTGTACATATATTTTGAAACCATTAAGCACATTCAGAACACCTACACTACTTCATGTCCATATACAAGACTCATATGAATCATCATAGTGACTGTTATATAAGCTTCACAAGCTACATACCATACAACTCATACAATCTTATAACGATGTTTCTCAAGTGAGTACATGAGAATGCACCACCAAAAGTAAGCACGTGCATTGAATATATTGTGAGCTTTTCTGAGTTGGTTTTGACAAGAGATTTGACCTTTTCATGTGTTACTTAGATCACATACAGTCTAGATTTGAATGTTTATGCATGCCACGACTCTTGATTTTTAGCACACATGGCACATTTGATAAGCTCAACCACTATGATTTAAGTTGTTGTAAATGTTCTCGATTGATTCCTTTATTACCTATGTAGTCCTAAGGAAATCTAACTATTGCTTACTTCAATTTACCTCAAGCCACCTGCCAACAAAAGGATGAAACCAAATTTTAAGGATATTTCTAAAGTACCTTAAGATCTAGGCTCAGGCAATCTAAATTATCTTTATGTTAAAATCAATTATAAAAAAAATGAGAAATTGGAATTAAAATCTAAGGTGTTGGGTTCATACAAAGTATAGCTTGTCATGTCAACCTATTGGCATAGGGTTCATGTCATATGGGAGCTCAAAAGGAAGCCACATCATCATTATGGTCATCACTAGTTAAACCAGCAAAGAGAGCCAGACATTATGTTTATTGCAGGCCAAAATTGGGTTTAAATCCATGAAAATCCATGTCTTACTTGGCATGAAAATTCTATGTTTAAACCTTTAGCAGGCCCAAAAAGACTGATTGCCAAATTTGTTCATGTCAAGGAACACATGGAATCAAGTGATTTATATATGGTGAAGCAATGTCAAGCAATCTAAACTTGTGTAATTTGGTAGACTTGAATAGACCCGAGCTGAAACTGTATATTTTGATTTTCAGGTTGTAAAGAAGACAATTCAAAGAATGCTATCTATAGCTTCAATGTTGTGAGATCAACACAGTAAATTCTAAGATGCAATTTTGCATCATGGACACTAGATGTTTATCTTTTATGTCTTTTTCAATTTAGTAATATAGTATTCCAAAGACAGTGCAAGGAAATGGTATAAATGTGCCATTTAATTTGCAGTCACTCATGCTGAATGAAAGGATACAGAGCTTGCCAAAGCTACGTGCTGCCTTGGTAAAGGCTGAGGAACATCTTCACAAGCTCCGTAGGGATACACCATATATAGAGTTTGAGCACAAGTTAGATCAATAGTATTTATTTTTTGTACACAGTATTGTTGTGTGAGAAGAACTGATATTAGAGTTTGTCTGAGGATGTACACAGTATTCTTGTGTGAGAAGAACTGATTGAGCCTTTGTGACTATCCTCAACATTATCTTCTTTAGGAAGAAACTACCCTCTCAATCTATTGGTGCTCAAATCAACAAATTACAAAACCCTAAAGATATGCCAAGCCTTATGATAAGGTTTTATACATGAATTTGGCCAACTAATAGAATTAATCAAATTGATTAAAATTCTCTGCACTTTAGGCTCTGTTTGGCCTAGGTGGGTGTACCTTATATTTACCAAATAATTATTAGGCTTCAAATATGTTGGTGACTTCAGAACTGATTAAGGAATTTATATAATTTTGTCAATTAAATCATCCACTTCACTTAATCCAATCTGGCATACGATTTGGATTAATTTCTTTTATAAATATTTAAATCCTATTCCTAAAATAGAAAATTAAAATTGGATTTTTGAAAATATATACAAGGAAATGATTTTCACAAGAGAACAACCGGTGCCTGTTCTTGGGTTATGGAGTCTTTATTCGAAAAGATTTGTGCTTCCCTTTTAGCCACAACTCGATTTGTTTGGCAATTCAAGGTCTATGACTTGCACATAAATGTAAATAGGTAAATTATTTGGTTCTTCTTTAATGATCTAATTAATCTTCCCAGGTTACTGTGATTCACGTATAGAATTTTAATCCTTTCTCGAAGGAGCCCAATAAACAAACCACACGAGAAACAACAAATGTGTTCTGACAAATCAAAAATATACTTGATCTATTAATTTGAATAAAAAAGGAAAACTAAGTTGGAGACAACCAAATAAATGGTTAACAATTGAAATCAACAAACAAATGAGAACTAAAAGTTTAGCACTAGAGAAAAGCATCTTTTGTATTAATTAGCTTTAAAGAACAGGATGTGCAATGTCTCTTTCAAAAATCAAAATTCCTAGAGAGAGCCCATAAGGTATTGGATTCCCTTTTATAGATTCAAGGGAAGCAACAAGCTTCAGACCTCTCACATTCAAAATGGCTCTTTGTATTCCCAACCCTTAACATTCATGTTACAATATTTTCACTTTGATAAGTCTAAATTAGACTTTCAAACACATTTTGGAATACATTATAAAAACATGAAAAACATAAAGGGACAAAAAGGAGAGCGTCCAAGATGTGGTGGTGCTATTTGATTCCAGCATATAGCTCGTTGCTCCTTTGCACCAAAACCTGTGTTGCTTATCAATCTGCAAGATACATGCTCTTCCATTGAAAAATTGCAAAATCACTAGGCCATTTGTAGTTTTAAATCTCGAGCATCTTAGCTTGGTGATCCTTCCATCTTTATCCAGTAGAGATTTGACATCCATCACAAATTTCCCATACCCAACATCCAAGGCAATCAATTTGTCCAAAATCATGTTGAAGCTGATGATGTTGACATCTCCATTCTTCTTCAAAAAGTCCATGATTTGACATACTATTTGGCCAAACTCCACTCTCCATGCATCAAGGCTCTTGATTTGCTTGTCTTCTGACAGAATTGAGGGGATAAACTGATGTTTAAATGTGGCAAAAGACTCAATTTTAGCCTACATCTTCCGGCCTTCACCATTGGCATACTGGTACTCCTCCAAGATCAATCCAATCATCCTTTTTGTAGGCTTCAAAGCTGTAGGGGCATCAGGATTTGTTTGCAAGACTTTATAAAGAATGATCGAAGTGTGGTGTGAAGATTGTCATCTTTGATACAGTGGGTCCAAAACAAAAAAAAATCACTTTGAGCTGCTCCATGGCCTAAGATAAGGGGGAATAGCAATCATGCACATTTCCTAGCATATCAACAACCAGCTTCATTCTATATTCCAATATTTTTCAAAAACTTCAAGAACTTTCAACCTTGCCTCTTCTTTTGTCATTTCATTTTGTTTTCTCAAATCTTCAATTTCCTTTTCAAATTTCAATTTCAATGCATCAATCTGTTCTATTGTCACTGTGGCATCACTTGTTGCTTTTGGTACAGGGGGTTGATATGGTACAATAGCCTGACTTTGAGAAGAACTTATATATTGCAATTGCTTTCTCAAATTGACATTCTCAAGGAACAATCTATTTACTTCATCATTTATTTCCTTTTGAGTTTTCTCATAATCCTGTACTCTTTGTTCTAATCTTTTTACAACAACATGAGTGAACATGGTAGTATGGACAGTGAGGGAAGATGCTTCTATTGCTGATGTATCTTGTAAAGTTTTCACCACAACTGAACTCATCATCTCTTGCACAACATCAAGCAACATTGGTTTGCTTGTATTCTTTTGTGTGGTCCAAATTGCAAGAGTCTCTATTTTTGGGTTGAAACCACACCCACTAATGCCATCCTCATGATCAAATTTAGAAACAAGTTTTGGATCTTCTTGGATTCTGACTTGGTCGAGCAGAAAGACTTTTTTGAACTCAAGGCTAGGAATGATTAGCATATTGCTATTTAGGACCATTTGCTTTGCTTCTTCTAGACTCACATTTATTTCATCTATCTTCAAATCTTTAAAAGTTTGTGTGATAATCTGATTATGCTGCGATTCATCAACACCCATTTTGTTTATTTCCACCTTTTCATCAAACTCTTTCATTTTCATTTTCAACCAGAAGTTTTTAAACTCTAGAGTCTTGATAAAGTCATCATCTTCAATAAATCTCATTGATGCCACAATTCTTTCATCTTCCTCCAATTCTGGTTCACCTTGGGTGTCACAACCCACATTTGAAGTTTGAATTCAAATTTAAATACTATTGTAATAATGTCACAACATTTGAATTTTGAATATTCCAAATTTGAAACAAATAAACATAAAATGTAAATCCATTTAAAAATACAAATAATATGGATACCATTAAAAAAATGAGGATAAGATTATTTTAATTAAGGATAAGATTATCATTAAAATAACAAGAGTGGATGAAGCATTATCAGTAAACAAAGAAGAGTGGATGAAGCATTAACATTAAACAAAGAAGAGTGGATGAAGCATTAACATTAAACAAGGAAGGTGGAGCATGCATTATCAATAAATTAAAGGAGTGGAGGATGCAATAGCATTAAAAAACAAGAGTGGAGTTTTCTATAAATATGAGGGAGAAATCAAAGGGAAGACACACACTTGGCTCTAGTCTGGAGTGCTGGAGCAATCTGCTATGATAGAAGCCCATACCCTGCACCAATGTTCCTACACGCCCTTTTGGCACAGACATGGAGAACACTGGCAAAGGGTGTGAATTTTGGCTTTACATCTGCCAATTGCATTTAAGTTTCGTAAGCCTTTTTAACAAATCCGTTTTGTGCAACTGGATAAGAGAATACCAGATGTATCCAAACAAGTGAGGTGCAAGAACAGGTCACATGTGGAAAAAAAACATTGTGGTCTAAAATCACAGTTGGAGACAGGTAACTTAACTACCTTAAAAGTTAAGCATAGTTATATTGGCTAAAGAAAGAGCATGCTGCTAGTGCTAAGTGAATATTTTTATAACATGTGCCAAAAATGAGGTTTGTGATAATGAGCAGAGATGTAAAGCAAAACTAGATTTTTAATTTAGAATTCATTCAGAAGGTTGATTATCAAAAGGACGCAGAATAGCTAAATTGTATTTATTGACTGAAATTCATATCCGAATACAGCCCAACAACAAAAACTCACAAGTTAATAGAATATGCAAATATATAAGGATGAACAAAATTGTTTCCAAACAGGACATTTGTAATTGTCTCATATGGTTTACGGTTCCATATTAGCATACATGTCTACCAGAGTATTTCCCATCATAACATCTGACAAAAATCCCCTTATCTTTATGCTTTGATGGACGGCCATACCCTATCATGAGCATCCATTTAGGGAAGAACACTGCTAAAGATTGTGAAATTTGGCTTTACGCCTACCTATATTGCATTTGCTCGAAAGTTTCAAAAGCCTTTTCAATTAATCCATTTTATGCATATCTTGCAATCCTTGTAATTTGATGACATCTCTTTGAGGCATTCTATCAAACAGTTCATGTTCTTTGTCTGCAATTCACGTTTTGCATACAGGTCTACCCGAGCATTAACTGACAAATATCCCCAACCATTATCAATTATGCTATGAAGGATGTCCATACCCTGTTCAAAATCTTCCATTCTGGCACGGGTAGGGAGGGTGCTGGCAATTTTGTGTTGAACCTGCAATCATTGCATTCCATGTGATGACATTTCTTTGAGTGATTCTGTCAAACAGTGGACGTGCCTTGTCTGTGCTTCTTCATTTTGCACATATGTCTACCAGAGTATTTTCATTTATACTATCTGACAAATTTTCCCCTTCCATTATGCTTTAATAAAAAATCCATACCCTGTTTCTAAGCGTCCATTTGGTACAGACAGGGAGAACGTTGGAAAAGGTTGTGGACTTGGGTTTACTGCTGACAATTGCAATTGCTTGAAAGTTTTTTTTTTTACCGTATTGAAACAAATCCACTTTGTGCACATCCTGAAATCGTTGCAACCCATTAGACCATATTCTTTTAGGCATTTTGTCAAACAGTTCATGTGCTTTGGGCATGCCCTGTACCGGGGTAATTGCAACTGTAACATCTAATGAAAATTGTCCTCCCTTTATTTCTTGATGTATGTCCATGCTCTGTTCCAAAGCTTTCACATAGATATAGGCAGGGGACATCAACAAATGATGTGGAATTTGGCTTTATGACCAACGATTTCATGTGCCTGAAAGCTTCTAAAGATTTTCCATTCAATCCATTTTGTGTAGTTCGTGCAATCATTTCATTCCATGAGGTGGCATTCTTTGAAGGATTTAGTCAAAATAGATGACCTACTTTTCCAACTAACTATATCCTTAAGTATTATAAAATTAGATTAAGATGTTTTGGTCAATAATAGTATTGCATTACTTGATTTATGATTTAAAAATTTACAATCTTGTTAAGCGCTTAGGTTATTGTTCATGGCAATATATATATATTGGTTATCAACCTTGCATAATTATAGTACTTGCAAGTCATAAATTTATCTCTAATAATATTGTTTGGTAAATGAATAATCACGTGTACATTATAAGTATTGAATTGAAAATTAACCCTCTTGAACATATGTGGGCATAAGCAAATGCCCTATTTTAACAATGTTGACCTGTATGAATGAGTACCTAAATCATTAAGTGTCAACATGAGAAGTGTTGGAAATTGAATACAAATAAAAATGTCATCTTTCCTTAGATAAAAGTACATTAAATTAACTTAAATCAACATTCAATTTTACTAGGGAAATTGAATAATAACAGAGTAAATGAACTACCTTGCCCTTTGAGCATGAAGGTCTTTTAAATGAATGAATGTTACTATAAGATAAATTAAGACCATAGAGGAATCATGGAAGGAATCGAGAAGTGATTTAAATTGATCGTTAATTTGGAAGGTTATAAAACCTAGACCTGTTACCTAGATTTCACTACTAGCTCAATCAGGTAGAGCTTTCCAGTTTTGAAAGAGAAAAAGGTACATATATTTCTGCTGTGTTCAAACCAAGCACATTTGATACAAATCAAGATGAAATTGTATTGTTGCATTTAGATGTTTTTAGAAAAGTTCAAGAGATTGTACAACTCTTTTCAAAAATCAGCAATATGTATTGAAAAAATAAATGTATAAGTTCTCACACAAGCCGTGAGACTAACTAGTTCAATGAAAAAGAAAAGACAAACTATACATTTATACATAAACTAAAAAATTGAATAAACATATGAGATAGGGTGACTCGTCATTGCCTGAATGACGAGCCTTCATATTGCTGCCGTGTCTTGTGTCATCCCAGCTCGTCGGCATATCCTACATCCAACCGCTGTCTCCATGCTATCCCGTCATCTGCAGAAAAGTTTGAAAACTGATGTTAGAGCAATGGCGAGGCATCATACATCATATGATATACATTTTATAAACATATAATTTGTATTTTTAGAAAGCAGTAAACCAGTTAGCGTCACAGAAGCGTTGAGAAGACAAATCCAGAATATCAGTTGCAAGCATGCATTTATTTTCTAACAGGTTTGCTTCATGTGCAGATACAAATGTCAGTATGTTTCTAGGTAATTCATCAGTTACGTTATGAGTGGAGGAAATGTGGCTCCCACAAGGGTTGAGCCCAGCTCATAGATCTTACAGAATATTTCAGATGCAATGAACAAATGTGAAAGCACAGCTCTAAGGAGCGCATTCAGAAAACAAATACAGTTGTCAAGAGGTTTCATACTAAGTAGGACAGCAAACAATCAGAGGAATCTAAGCAAAAATAGGACAGCAAGGTACAACATAACAGTAAAGATTGAACAGGTGAATAAGATCATAGGACAGCCAACAGTCAAAACAGGATAGCAAGGCATGACAGAACAGCACTCATGTGATATGATGGAACAACAATCATCAACGGTAAGAAAAATTGCATGCTAATGGCAGTCAATCAGTCATGATAGAGCAACAAAGTTTTTTCAAGCACAACAGCAATAAGTGTTGTCATAGTATGTATAGGACAGCCAACAGGTAGTATTGTGGATAGCAGTCACAAGGCTACATTCAAATCATGTTTGACACCCTCTCACTCATTAAAAAAAACAAAATCATTCATTAGCTCAACTTCCAGTTTACCAGCAGCAGCAGCAGTTTAAGCAGAGACAGTCATTAGTCATAGAGAGCTGCCAGAAATGAACAAGCATACCAGTTGGAAAAGAAAGACAATTGTTCAAATGACAAGATTGGCAATGAAGTGGGTTTGACAAAATCAGGAAGCAACTGTAAGAACTTTGATGATGGTGGTGAAGCTACTGAAATACTTGATGATCAGGAATCTTTTATTGGTGCAAAAGGATCCACATATAAAAGATCTCTTGCATTCATACAAATCATATTAAAAAAAAAAATGAAGTCAACTATGAATGCTTTGACTCAGTTTATTGGCCACACTTCAATGTAGAGTTAAGAAAAGGGCTCAACTCTTCCATGATGCTAAACTTAGCTTCATCATTTCTAAGTGAACAGTCACAAAATGCAGAATATCATGGAAAAAGTAAGTTTTTTTTTAAAACTCATTTTAACTCATTCCTCAGAAAATACCAAAAAATATGTCTTCTGGCAGCAAGTATACAGAGTTTTTTTTTTTAAATGCCACAACAGAACCCCCTACAGAGAAATAACAGAAAGTGTGGATTGTTTCAAGTTTTGTTAAGACTGGAGTGTATTCACAACCAAAATGCAGATAGAAAGAAGACAAAGTACGTTTTTTCAACTTATTTCAAGAATTCATACTCAGAAAATGTCTGATAGTGCTTTCTGGTAGGGGGTTTTGAAGAAAGATACAGTTTTCTACAGCAAGTTTGAACGGCAAACAGGAAAATGTAAAGTTTCAACTCATTTTAAGAATTACTAATCACAGAATGTCAAATCGTGCCTGCTAACAGCAAATAAAACCAGAAAAATGCAGATATTTTTCATGTTCACATGCCATAAGATTTGCCAACAAAAAGAAAATGGAGTTTTGAGCCATTTTTTGTGAACAGCAGCAAGAAAAGAGGACGGTTTTTGTGTAACATAATATACTCAGAAATACCAAGATCATGCCTTCTAAGCAGTGATTTACAAAGGAAAACACAATTTTTTTTTTAAAAAAATTGAACAACAGACAGGAAACCATACAAAGTTTGAACTCATTTCAGATCCAAATGCTCAAGTACCTCTCAAAATCGTGATCCTATCAGCGAGTATACAGCAGATAACTCAGAAAAATGAAGGCAAATCGCCAGGTGAGGAGTTACCTTTCGTGTTTTGCCTCACACAACTAGAGATTTGTTTCATTCAACCTTCCAATCAACGGCCTCAACACCAAAAAAGCCTCCATGAAGTTTGGCCATAAGAAACACACAGAAACAATGAAAGAATGCACCAGTTCACAGTCAAAATGCGGCCAAATCAGCTCAAAATCGACCACAACATGGAGTTAGACAGCAAGCAAACAACATACCTTGCGTATCCTCAAAGAATCGGCCAGAAGAGCACTCAGAATCGTTAAAAATGCTACGTTTTTTGCCCTCAAACCCTCCATGGCGGCGGTGAAGCAATGCAAAGTGAAAGTGTTTTGTTAGGGTTTCCTTCTTTTCTTTTGGGTCGAATGACCTATTTACCTTTTTGTTTGAGTTTTTGTTTAAACTTTGTTTTGCAATACTCATCCATATGGCGACAGGGGGAAGTGTTTTATTTTGTTTAACCTTAACAAATGTTTAAAAGGGTCATGGCATATGTAATGCCTTTTGGCAAGCAAAATGTATTATGTGAAAAATACAAGGTCGAATAGCATGTGTTGCTAAGGCTTTATGGTTATGGGTGAATAAGGGCATGTTGGTTTAGGAGATATGAAGTGAATGAAATATGCACAAGGTCAAGGTGTAGGGTAGGAGGTATAAGGTGAGTATAAAGTGAGTAAAAGTGCATGTTTGCAAGGTAGTTTGAAGGTGAGATGGAAGTGATGAGATGGTGAGATACATTTGGGAGTCATAAGGGTTGGTTTTTGAAACATTTTCCATTGCACCTTGAGACCTGATAATAGAAATGTATGCGGAAAATGAAGATGGCTCAAGGTGATAAGACGTGTTGACGTGGCCTTGCAAGATGATGTAGATGTAAATCAGATCATTTTGCCTAGGACCCAAGGTCTATTTTTGTCAATTTTTGCATAATCAAAATCAGGGAAATAAACGTCATTAATGTCATTATTTTCTGCATAGGATTATTTAATTTTGAATTGTAAAACATTTACTAAGGTGGTGCAATTATAAGCCTCTTGGTAAAATGTTACATATATGCAGAAAATAAGGTATTTTTTGTCATTTATTTAAAAATATCAGATATTATGATGCTGCAAGCAGATGATGACAGATCTGAAGCACTAGAGAGCACTAAAGAGGTATTTTATACTATTTTTAAGTGCCTTCATGATAGTAGATGACCTGCCTCCACCATTTCTGCAATGGAACCCCTTTTTGAAGCAGTTTAAGGGGATCTTTTTTCACTGTTTCTGAGATGCACGGGAATGGAGCTAGTGGGGTTGGTGGAGGTTGAACTTGTTGACTGAAGCTAGTGGGGTTGGTGAAGGTTGATCCTTGTTGAGTGGAGTTGGTGGATCTTTTTTGAGTGGAGCATGAGCTGTTCACAGCTATTGGAACTATATATATTCCTCTCCCTTGATCAGTTTTAGGAGGTTCTGGCTCTTCACAGTTTTGCATATGGTAATTTTATGAGTTCTTTTGCAGAAGTGAAGAGTTTTGTAACCCATTTTCAGAGATATGCAGCATTGAAACACCTTTTGACAGTAATAAGCAGTCTATACCTTCCCATGTTCTTCTGATATTGTGTGTTTTTCTGTGTTAGTACAAGCCTTTGTCATATTTTTCTGTCCTTAGAGTTGTACTGCATGTTGATGCCTTTATACAGGAGTTACATTATTTTTGCAGGTTGTGAGCTGTGCAAGTGATAACAATCAATTTTTGATAGTGAGAAAATCTATTTCTCCTAAACAAGACTGTTGTTATTTAAGCCTCCTCACAAAGTGATCATGCAAAGATTGTCATTTGTTGGGTTGTGTAGAGGATCCTGATTATTACTGGTTCTGTAGTGTGTCATTTTTCTGTGTATTTTCTGATGATCGTCTGGTGCATCACCTTAGACAGTAGGTTTCATTTTATGCAATCCTTCTTACCCTTTTCTCTGCAAAGTCTTAGTCTAGGTAGTTTAGGTGGAGTACCAAGAGGAAGCCGGCCTTCTTCGGAGGTTCTTTCCGTCACAGGTCACCCACAGACCTAGGAAAGATCCCATGTTTCTCCAGATTGCCCAGTTTCACAACTCGGTGAGGGTGCAAATATGAGAGACAACAAGACCAACTTATTTTCATTCTTATTTACATCAAGAATCATTGTTATTCTGTGATTGAGTTATATTCACAAGTCTATTAACAGTGTATAAATCCATTGAGGGAGCTTCAAAGAAACCTCTTGTTGGATTATTTGTCTAGTTTTATGACTCTTATTAAGTTCTTATTAGTTTTAATTAAAAGTAAGTTGTTCTTATTAGTATCAATTCTATACTTTTGGAATAAAGGTTATTGATGTGTGACAAAATAAGTTATCAAAATTTCTTTGTTAGAATCTTTTACTGATAAAATATCTTTCCTAGTATGTTACGTACAATTATGAATTGATACAATTGATTTAGTATCCTCTATAAGCAAAATGATCAAGCATCGATACTTTACTTTACTTCATTATGTCTTAGAGAAGTAAAGTAAATCAACGTCCAAACTCAAACAAATTGCAGTGTTCAGTTTTTACGGTACCTCTGTGTCACGTTTACGGGTAATGCCGTCGCGTTGAACCAAGTACCTCGTGCCTAACATAACTGCAACAACAACGTCTGGGCACCGTCCCTCAAAATTGTTGGGGAGTAATAAGGAACATGTCAAAGTTAAATCTGTAGGAAGGGAAAATCTCCTCGGATATCTCATTAAGAAGATTAACTAAAAAGAGAGGATGAGTCTATTGAACTAATGTTTACCATGATGCTCATTTGGAAAACACTCCGAGCATACTAACAGAAAATGAGGCTTATTGACACGTGAGTATAGATCGGGGAGGACATGTGAAATATCAGATAGGGCAACTAGGCCAATCCAGAAACGCTATCTATTATATGCTTTCACCTTGCCCTTGCAGATTGTGGTGAAAGTACTAGGGGATCAGGAACAGACTTAGTCACGATAATTATCTAATTTGACTCAGGAAAGCAAATTAGATTTCATGGGTAGATACCTTATAGGGATTCCTCCACACTAGGACTAACTGACAAACACCCCTTTAGGTGTTTGTGGTAGTGGATTAACTCACGTCTCTGTTTCACCGAGTGGGTGGCAGCCGACGAAGAACTGTCTGGGGTAGGGAATAACCCTAGAAAGGGTTGGGTACCCGCTCACAATTACACCAAACATAGTGCAAAATAGAACTACATGTTCGCATTCCCCGCGTTAGTCACATCCTAAGGAGGGGGCCTTGATCCCGTGGATACAGGGTATGTAAGCAGTTTGGACGGCGAAGGATGCCCCCAATACTCAGGTCCCCTGGATGTAGGGTGTACTACAATTAGCATTGTGATCTCAATTCTCTGAGTAGTGATTACTGAGTTGTGTTAACATGAGATTGTTAAGTTAATTTTGTGCAGATGATAAGGATACAGTTACTAAAGGAGAAGCAAGCTATCGAAAAAGAATGCAATTTGTAATGCATGACTTAAGGTATGAACTGATCCGTTGTTCTTCTAGGTTATCTTACATAATGTACCTTCTCTCGTAATATACTCTCTTTACTAGATTTAAAATTGGTGATCTTTTAAGAACCTGATGAAAATTTCAAGTTTCATCGCATTGCTATAGCATACATTAAGCACTTCTAAAAGAATTTCACATGTCCTACATCTGTCAGATCAAAATTTTTATTCATTGGTATTTTTGAAATCAGAGTTTAATGTTATTTGATTTAGGATGAGTCGAGTCCTTACATTGGGTCTGTTTATCCATTTTGGCCTTAGGGTTGTGTGAATCTGTCTCTTGGCCAACCAGTGGTTGATCAACTTCTTCTTCATCACCCAAGTGCCTGAGAATATTGGCCACATCTTCAGTGTCCCCAACTTCTTCAATCAATTCATAAGGAACAAGTGGAGGCTCACCTTTAGTTCTCTGCCTTATCAATGAAGGGGATCCAGGAACCTATGGATCTTGTATTGACAAAGCATCAGGGGCAGGCACATGAATTTCAATTCCTGGAGACCTCTTCACTGGAAGCTTGGTAGCCTTATGAGGCTGCTTCCCAGACTTGCCATAGATACTCTTAAAATTATCAATTATCATATCGATCCTCTTCAGAGGATCCTTTTCTTCAACAAAAAATATAGAAAAATGGGGATTCTGCTTCTTCTTCCCATCTTCAATGTTCTTCAAGATTTCCCATTTCTGTTTCCTTCAATAAACTTCTTCAAAAGTTACCAAATTTCTTATCACATCCTCATCAAAAAGAATTTGATGGGATATCCAAATTTTTGTCAAAATTATTTGCCTTACAAAATTCATGTGACCCTCAGGGTCACAGACTCTGTCAGTTCCATATTTTAAAGAATATTTTGCCTTGAAATAGGCATGCAATTCCTCAAGACTGTCTGAGCTAATTGACCAATCACCAAATACAGTGACATCAGGAAAAAACGTGCCCTTTTTCTGCTTGTTCATCACCTCTTTTTCCATCCACATCATTTTCCACATAAATTCTAGGAACAATATTCTATTTGATACAAACTTTGGCAATTTATGGGGTGGTTAGGGACAACCATACACTCTGATGATAGTGTGATTAGGAAAAAAGAACCAATCAGCATAATTATGCTTATGACCTTGATCTAGTTTATGTGAAAGTGGCCTCAACATCACCATGACCTCCTTGGTCAACCTGGGAGACCAATTTCCAAGAGAGTTCACTGTCTTAACAGTAAATTCATCATGAAAAATAATGTAATCACCAGTCTGACAAAATGAGTCCCACTTATAACACCAACACTGAGTAGGCATCCTCTGTCCATCTTTATCAATCATGCTTATGTCCATTCTGCTTGACCATTTCCTCCTATTCTGATACAAAATTAGGTGGCACAACAAAGAGTAGAACATGAATTCCAAGGGTTTCTTACCCTCTCTTACATGCAAGAACCCTTCATGTAGTTTCTTCTCATTGTATGATGCAAAATCATACTCAGTATTTGCTTCTGGGTTCTGTATTTTCATGGCCATCATCATCAAACCAATTGGTATTCTTCCCTCAGCATCAATTCCCAAAACTTGGCATAATGCGAAGTAGGTTGTCTTGAAGTACACAGCAAATTCCTCCACAGGGAAAGGCTCAATAGCATTGGATGCGATGTCAATCTTTCTATTGTTGGCCCCCCTTCTCATGTATATAGTCAATTCATCTCTCCTCAGTGTTTTTCTCAAGCTTCTATATTCTTGCTCACTCTTTTGTAGGTCCACTTGAGTGAGAGCTTTTTTGTTCAGCATAAAACAATCCACGATGACATTTTTGTCAAGTGCTACCAATGGTTGTCCATCCAGCAACCTGACTATTTTTGTGGCAGAATGGTAATACTGTGCCAGGGCCTTAATTAGTTCTACATCTACAAATACATTTGGGACCACAAAATTTGCCAAGTCCAGTTTTCATCAGTTGTCTACTGGTCCTAAACCATCTTTCTTTTGGCAGAAGTACCAAAACAAGTTCTACCCAAAGATAGGGATTGCATCATCCCTACACACTTTCTTCTAACCTTTGTTTATGGAATTGGGCAATAATTCTAACAGGGACTGTTGATGTGGTCTCTTTTTGGGGGCTAGAGGTTCATTACTCTTGCTGGCAGACTCAGGCTTCTTGGGTGCCATTTTAGCTACTTATGTAAACTAGGGCTTTGAAATCCAAATTACAGCACCAACAACTGAAAAACAAAGCACAAAATCTTCACCAACTTGTTGCAAGGAGTGCAAAGATGAACTTACCTGGTCAATTCAAAGCTTACAGAGAGCACACTGAGCTCGATAGCGTCTTCTCCAAATCAAGTCTGCGATCACTGGAATGAGCAAATGTCGAGAATTCCTCAAATTTTATTGTGCCAAGAAATTCATCATTACTGTGGTTTGTGCCACGAGATCGTAAAATTTTAGCATTTAATTCATTTCAAACATAGGCCCTTGATTGAACTGGATCTAACGGCTAGATGAGATGACAAAGATATATTGTATTTCTCAATAACCGTGGCCCCGCAATGAGTTGATTTGCTCATTTATTCTTTTACCGTATTGCCACAGGACCTGCCCCTACCAGCTATAGGATTGTAGAAAGCATCTAGTTTGTACCCTTATTTTTATCGATACCCCACTGGTATTTGATCTGACCGTTGCGAGACTGTGGTAGCTATATGCTTTCACTTTCCCAGTTTACCGCCTTACCGTAGATACCCCTTGGAACTATTACGGTGTTACGGTAACTAACTTGATCTTTATTCCTTATTACCACAACACCGCCGGTACCGTTCCAAGCCACCGCGAGACCGCGGTATTAATCCTTACCACCTGTCTCGGTTTACTGCGATGCTGCAATCATATGATGAAACCTCCGCAGGGGTGCGATAGCCTTCTTAAGTTAAGCATTTCATACCACCAAGCCGCCATTCAATTGTGTGTCCCTCGTGTGGTTGTGGTAAACATGATTTATGCTCCTCTTGCTCCCACACAACTGCCAAAGCATTATGAATGACCTGTAGGATTGCGATAAGAGACAAAAACACACAAATAGTTAGGAGCAATCAAAATTTTCTTAAAATGGTTATAATATGAGACCATGGGAGATAAATGGCAAAACCATTTGACAAGAATGTGGACCATGAGATGGGTTTATGAACAGAATGGAATCTTGTAGATTTTGGAAGGGTCCTAACACAATCAATAATGAAACTGTATATTTTGAAGAAAATTTTCACTTTCCAATGTGCCTTTCTTATCATGTTGTGATCTCTCCTTTGGTGCTACTATTGCTTGAAGATTATTGTCCTCTATATCATGAATCTTCTAACAGTGCATTGTCATTGTGGTTCGATCATGAATTCTACTCTTTAAAAGTTCCCTATTGTCATGAATTATTCTTACCCTATGTCATAATCGCTTCCATCAATATTATTCTTCATGAAGACTCTAACAATGCCTTGGAACTGTCATCTATTGAGTTTTGAATCTATTCTTTTATGACTATCGTGTGGACTGTGATTAAACCCCTTGTCATTGTTATATGAATGGCTACTATCACTTGTGATTATTGTAGTCCATCTTATTTAACTCTATCCTTGTCGATCATGAATTGTCTACTAACAACTCACTATCTTGTGTGTCTTTAAAGTCATTCACTTAGCTCATAGTGAGGTATTTTGTTTAATGCTCATTTTCATATCCTAATGGAGTCATGATCTTTGATAAGACCTATAGGTGTGATTATATAAATGCACCATAAGGACTATCCTCCAGGTCCATACTGTGTATTTGGTTGAATATTATCTTATGGACTATCCTTTTTACCATCTAATTATATTCTTAAGGACTGTCCCACTTCATGTAAACCTCTCTTTCCCATAATCAACACCTTGAAATTGACTGTGGTAGCTCCTTGAGATATTGTCCATGCACTCCTTAATACACTTGTAGGTTGTCCTCTTTTGAAACTTTTTGGGATGGAAATATTTATTAGTTTACCATACTGCTTTAAAGACAATGAACTCTTGACAAGATTTATGATGTTTTAAAAGCCCTCTTGACTGCTTAGTTACTTGTCTTTATGTATCTTTTAAAGTCCATCATACTACCCTATCACTGTTATTATTAATTTCAATGCCCCCTTCATGGTTATGCCACGGACTATCATTGTTTATTTGAATAGTCATGACTTTGATCTCCTTTTGGGAATCTATAGGAAAGTGTCATGCCTTACTTTGAAGTCCATTTCCTTAAATCTTTGTTATTTGCTCGTTGCTCTTATCCTAGGGCTTGGGGTCTTCTTTTTCTCTTTTCCCACTACATAACTTGAAGTCTTGTATGTTGGTGTGCCATAGACTCCTTCCAATTTGGGCAGTAGACTCCATTTTGTGAGAATGAATGGTCAATAAAGAGTCAAAGTTTGATACTACTCCCATTAACCCCAAAAACAATTCATATGCCTTGTCCATGGTTCCACATTTTGCATACATGTCTATCAGAGTAGTTGCAACTAGAACAAATGACAAAATTCCTCTATCCTTCATGCTTTTATGGATGTCCATACCCTATTCCAAACCCTCCCATTTTGGCACAGGCAGGGAGTATGCTGGCAAAGGTTGTCAAATTTGGCTTTACACCTGCTAATTGCATTTGCTTGAAAGTTTCTAAAGCCTTTTCAACAAATCCATTTTGTGCATATCCAACAACCATTACATTCCATGAGATGACATCTCTTTGAGGCATTATGCCAAACGGTTCACATGCCTTGTCAATGCTTCCACATTTTGCATACATGTCTACCAGGGCAGTTTTAACTACAACAAATGACAAAATTCCTCTATCCTTCATGTTTTGATGGATGTCCATACCCTGTTCCAAACCCTCCCATTTTGGCATAGGCAGGGAGTATACTGGCAAAGGTTGTCGAATTTGGCTTTACACCTGCTAATTGCATTTGCTTGAAAGTTTCTAAATCCTTTTCAACAAATCCATTTTATGCATATCCTGTAACCATTGCATTCCATGAGATGACATCTCTTTGAGGCATTTTGCCAAACAATTCACATGCCTTGTCAATGCTTCCACATTTTGCATAGATGTCTACCAGGGTAGTTGAAACTACAACATCTAACAAAATTCCTCTATCCATTACTTTTTGATAGATGTCTATACCTTGTTCCAATGCTCCCATTTTGGCGCAGGCAGGAAGGATGCTGGCAAAGGTTGTAGAATTTGGCTTTACACCTGCCAATTATATTTGCTTGAAAGTTTGTAAAGCCTTTCCAACAAATCCATTTTGTGCATAACCAAAAATAATTGCAGTCTAAGAGATGACGTCTCTTTGAGGCATTCTGTCCAACTATAATATCTGACAAAAACCCCCCTTCCCGCTCACCCGCACAGTCTTTGGTTGGTCTCTGCAGGAATGCAGGGAGAAAAGTAAGTCCACCATTCTCCTGCACCACATTTAGGGTTTGCTTATGGGATGTGGTGCTCACTCAGACTGCCTCCTGCAAGCCTGTAGATTTGAGTTGTACTTCTAAGTTTTACTTTCATGTCACTGTCTTTGAGTTGCACAATGAGCAGGTTTGTTTGTATGTTATCCTTTTTGAGAAAATCTTACGGCTTCTAGTATACTTTACTATGCATGCATTGATGACTTATCTGCTTCTAGTATTCTTCCTGTTTCTTATTGTGGATTTTTATGCATCACTTGTTTGCTTTTGCAACATACTGTATTGGTCTCTTGTTAGCCCATCAGGTGTTGAAGCAGTTGGAGATGGATGATGAATATGTTGGCAATGAGGAGGTGATGCATGAGTTATTTGATGTATTTTCTTGTCTTTTGTGGAAGAGTTATTAGTTAGGCAAAGGGTTTAAGGAAGTCTTAAGATTGTCTTCCTCTTGACAGTAATCACAATGCTACAGTCTAGATTTTTGGATTCTCAAGAAGCTTATAATAGATGCATGTCAAACTATTCAAGGGCCTTTTCCACATTGGTAACCATAAGTATATGCATTCACTATCATTGAATCTCTAATGCTAAGAATTAATACAACAGATCCAGATTACCTATCCCTTGTTTCAATTTCAAAATTCTAACAATATCCTAATTGCCTTATGGTAACAATGGCCTAACAAGGCTAAAATAGTAGCTATCAGAGATAAGGATAGTTTATTGCTATAGGTAACAATTCATAGTGGCAGCTTATGAACTAGAGCAAGTTAGGTGCATGAGATAGGATCTCTACAGAGATGATAGTGTGATCTTGAACTAGGATAGTGAGCTTCATGGGACAGTCATGGATTTGTGAAGAAGACATCTATGAATACCTTTGTGCTTCTATGCTCAGTGATACTTAGAAAATTAGTTTCTTGCTCATTTTTTGAGCTATGTATTGTAACCATGAAGGTTTTTTTAGCAAAGAGAAAGCATTGTAACTTATTTTCAAGTCTGTATGTTGTTTGTAAGCATTTTTTATCAATAAAACAAGCTTTTTTTACCTTATCAAAGTTGTTTAATTGTGCAAGCTTCAAAATATACTAATGACTAAATGAAAGATTCAAAATGACTAAATATACCACTAATTGATGTCAACTAATAATTGAATTGACTAAATATACTACCAATTGATAGAAATCAGTGAACAGTGAGTAACTATGACTAAATATATGACTAGTGTTAAATCAATGAATAAAAATGACTAAATATACTACCAAATTGATCAAAATGATGGTTAAAATTAATGACTAATTACACTACCAATGGACAAAAATTAGTGAATAAAAATGACTAAATAAGTGACCAATTAACAACAACCAATGACTAAATTAATGACTAAATATATCAGTAAAAAATAAATGACTAAATAAGTGACCAGATTACAACAATCAATGACTAAATATACTACCAAATTGATCAATCAAAACAACCAATAAATAACTAAAAATGGTTTAGTCATCAATTTGGTCATGTTATAAATGACTGGCAATAAACTACTAACAGTCACGTGACCATGTTTGGTAATTTATAAGTAATTTTTAGTAGTTTTTTTTAGTAATATATTGCTCTTTTTGTACTAGTGTATGTGTAGTAGTGTGATCAGTGCCAAAGGATGGGTCAACCAGAATTTACCCAAGAAATGTCCCTGCACCCTCGAGTAGTGTTGGAACCATTTAAGCAATGGGGTCTAGATTTTGTGGGACCAATTTCTCCACCATCTTCAGGCAAAGAATATATTTTGGTCTGCACAGACTATGTAACCAAATGGGTAGAAGTTCAGGCATTACAGTTTGCAAGGGAAGAAAAAGTTGTTGATTTTATTTAGAATAGAATCTTCTTGAGATTTGGAGCTCCGAGATCCATAGTTTCATACAGAGGACCGCAATTCACTTCTCAGGTAATTCAAGCTTTCACATATCTATACCAAGTTAAACATAGAAAGTCTTCACCTTACCACCCCCAAGCTAATGGGCAGGTAGAGGTGACTAATAGAGAGTTGGAAAACATCCTGACAAGAACAGTGGCCATGAATAGGAAAGACTGGGCCAGCAGGTTACCTAAAGTAGTTTGGGCTTACAATACCACATGGAAGTCAACAACCAAGTTTTCACCCTATGAACTGGTTTATGGAAAGAAACCCATATTGTCCATAGAATTCAAATTACAAACACTCAAGACCTCATTGGACATTGGGCTGCCATTACCTATAGCATACAATGATAGGATTCTCCAACTCAATGAGTTGGATGAAATCAGGACATAAGCTATACAACAAACATAACTTATTCAATACCAGAGGAAGCAATGGCATGATCAACACATCAAAAAGAGGACATTTCAGCAAGGGGATTGGGTTCTCCTATATGATTCTAAGTTTAAGGAGTTCAAGGGGAAGTTACAAACTCATTGGATGGGTCCTTACCAAATCAAGGAAGTCTATGAGAATGGAACAGTTTTACTGGCACCCATTGATGGAGGTGAAGACACATTCTTAGTAAATGGCCACAAAATTCATCTCTATACAAGATCAGCTACCAAGGAAGAATTTACCAAGGACTTGTGCTTGGTGACAGGGATCACGGCCTCTGCCACATATTGAAGAAATTCAAGGACAATTAAAAAAATCAGAAAGGTTGAAAACCAACAAATGACAGCCTTTCTAAAAAAAAGAAATAAAATAAGGGTTGAAAACCAGCAAATGGAGGCCCTTCTCAAAAAAAAGGGGAAAGATGGAAAACCAGTAAATGATTGTCTTTATCGCTAGGGGGACTGAAAACTAGTAAATGGCGATTCCCTTCTTCTTGTAGGATTTCAGTAGATGATCTCTAGAGCTAACTAGGCACCCAAAAGCCACTGAAACACATCTCCAGAACAATCTAGGAGCACCTCCAGTGCTTCACCAATAATGGAACCATTTGAAAGAATGGGGGACCCACCTCTCTAGGCATCAAAGTGGGGACACCAAATGATGAGGTCATCATGACTCATCCTCCACTTTTGAAAAGAGAAAGCGATGAGGTCAGCATGCCTCATCGTCCACCATCAAAAGGAAGTTGCAGCTGCCTGCGCACGTCATTCCAGCTACTCCTCATGATGTCATCTGATAACGCATAATTTTCAAATCTATTCATGATGAAAGATTCCAGACCACGTGGCACTGATGATGCTAACACCATTCCAAGTGATGTGGAGGCTGCACACATGTAAAGTCACCACCACACCTCATCAAAGTCATGGTGTAGCATCCAAGTACATCGGGCCATCATCACGAAAAGTGATCTAGGTAATTCGCTCAAGTTAGTTAATTATTACTTGTCTTGTCATTTCTATTTTTAGGTGCAGTTACTTTGACACATACCCCTACCATTATTTCCTTTTTTGACCTATGCATGTCGCCTTAATTGCCACACTACTGACTCACTCTGGAGTGTCATATCATTCCCTGTGATTATGACTAAGCCATCAATTCAAATTAATTAAAGATAACTACCCCTCCCATAATCCAAGCAATTGCAATTAACGGATATCAAGTCCCTAGTTTCAGAAATTGCAAAGCTTTCCAAACCCTGGAGATAATCTTCAAGCCATTACAATAGAAGTCTTCCAAGGGAACAGAGAAAGAGGCCTATCATAATAGAGAAAAAGAGTAAAGAAAAGAACTACAGAGAAGACCAAGGGAAGGTTCATTCATAAAGGGGTGAACTAATACAGGTATATAGGAGTGAAAAAGGAATTAGAGCCTGAAAATGCAACAAGACTGCTTCAAGACCAAGCTGCAACATATATCTTAAGAAATGCTAGGTGGTTGGAATTTCTGGAGAAATTTGAAGGATTTCAAGAGGACATAGTAGATGATTTTTTGTGCCACCTAAAGAATAACCAAACCACAATACGAGGAGTCCCAATCAATGCCTCAGCCACCATTATCAGCCATATTTCAGGGCTACCCGAACAAGGTGAGAGGTTCTATCATCTCAAAACCCTATACTCTGATTTAATTAAAAACTTTTTAGTAGAAGGTGAGCCTGAAATCCAGTTGCATTTGAGCAAAAATGAAGTCAAAGGAATTGTTAGGATCTCACTCACACAACCATGGCAATCTCTAGCCATGTGGTTAATGAAATATTTTACATGTGATGGGCAATTCTCTATGGTTTTAGGACCCATAATGAAGATGATAATTTTCTTAAGGCATGGGCATGCCCGTCCAGAATTTAGCATCAACCTCCCAAACTTTTTGTATTTTGCTATTGTAGCCTCGATAGATAAGTATCAACAGGGGAAGGGTCCCATGAAACACCATGACCTTATTTTCTTGATTGTAAGACACCATTTCTTGTCTAAAGCTAATGGAGAGGCCTTGTGATAATTATTTTTAGATGACAAATCATAGGCTAGGACACCAAGTAGGGCACAGGGTGCAAAAGAGACTTCCTCTACTCATGAGGATGAGGAAGCAGTACCTTCTACTTCCTCCCCAGCCACTGGAAAGAGTAGGGGCAAGAAAGGAATAATGGAGGAAACACCAAGTTTTGCCCCCACTATTGAGAAGAAAAAGAAAGGGAAAGAAGCTACGAGGGAAGCCTCAGCTACAACAGAACAGCTAGAGGAACCAATTATAGAGCAACACTTCCATATGACTCACTTGACAAAATGAAAGATAACCTTAGCTGAGGGGTCTACCCCAACCAAGCAAATGAGGGGAGTTGTTATAATGGAAAAGAAAATAACACTGGCATCTGCCCAAACTTTTGGCCACAAAAAGCATAGGAAAGAAACATGGCAAAAAGAGAAAACAAAAAGGCCTCTAAGAACACCTAAGTCCAACAGGCATTAAAGGGTAGAGGAAGAGTCTGATGAGTCGGATGAAATTCCTCTAGTTAAAAAAAAAAAAAGAGTAGTTGAGGGAACTACTTCGGAGTCTCCTACCCATCCAAGGTCTCAGAATCCAGCGCCACAATACACTCAAGCTCCGGAGACAACAAAGAGAGAAACCTTGACCATCTCTTCAGATTCTGAGGGTAATGAACCAGCTCCAGAGACATAGGCTCCACCAGTGCTTCAGAGAAGTAAGAGGAAGAGACAACCTACTCAAGATGAAAAAGACATTGCTCTCTTAGTTGAGGTCCTCATGGGCTTCAGAACCTCCATGGAGGAAGTTGGACCCTCGTCAACCCCAACATTTGTAGAAGTAAACCAGGAAGAGGCTCAGGAAGAAAATACCCAAGGGGAAGATGAGGATCAACAAGGGGAAGCAAATGAGCAAGGGGAAGCAGCTGACAATGTGGGACAGGGAGACTCAAAAACCCCTAATGAGGAAACAACAGAAGGGGGAGAACAGGGAGCTACTCTCACCCCTCTAATCAAGAAGATGTAGAGGTTACAAGAGAACAACAACTGATGGAAGAGATTGATAATCTAAAGAGGCTGGTGTGGGGCAAGAACCTAATTATCACTGACCTCGATAATGTCATGAAAGAGAAAGAAATAGAGTAGAAGTAGGGAATATAGGAGCTAAAAAATTACCTCAAAAAAAAATAGGAGATCATTCAAAGGAAAGAGGTTGAAATCAAGGAAAAAGATGAGGAAACAACAAAGAATACCTCTGGCATCATCAAATCCAGATACAATGGTATCACATTGATTTTAGCACTAATAGAGAAAGTGTAGAGTCAAGCTAAGCAGCTGGCATGGGCCAACAACAAGATGGATAAACAAGAAGAGTTGTTTCATGAGTTGACCAATCCAGTTGCTATTGTTGAACAAGGGGCTCAAACAGATGCATACCTTGGGGTGCTCCCAATAGACATCCCTAATGACCTATTTCACTAGGGAAGGACATGTCAGGAGTATGAGGAATCTAAGCCAATGCTGCAACTACAAATGGCAGTGACTGCCATGTCAGAAAAGTTCAGGCCCTAGAGGAGAAAGTCATCAAGGTGGCCACTCTCTCTATTGAGATCATATATTGCAGACCTCCCATTGGCAATTATGCTCTATTTTTGCAAGAGTGAATCCTCTAGAGGAAAATATCACTGGTCCTCTCTGATTTAACCAAAAATATACAGGATGAGAAAGATTTCATGGAGGTATACATGAGAAGCTCTGATGAAGACAAAAATTTTCTATGTGAATTGTACGTACATGATTTCTTCATAAAAGATCACACTTTCTTCATCAACTACTTTGTAGGTGAATGTCAGCTCAGGGCATTCGTATCACTAATGAAAAATCATTAGATTTGGAATGAAAGAATGGAGGCCTACACCAAAAAGGATGCAGAGATAGGCTTGCTTTTAAGAAGAGAATGCCCCAACCCTATGGGATTTAAAATTCAATTCAGGGTAAAAATTTATACCCGAAAAGGAAGAACAAAAATCTTGCCCCTGTATCAAAAACACCTACAAGAGTGTGCTATCGAGTTTGGTCTCTTCATTCACAATTCAGCTAATTATATGATCACAATTGGAAATGAGAGGTGGAACACCCTAACTCTGGAGCAAAAAATGAAAGAAGTAGTGTCCCCAGCCAACCTCCATTTATTTATGAGGAAATCAAGAGCAGTGTCCAGATTGATGGACAAATATAAATAGGATTGACTAGGTGGTCGTTTCAGGCCACCCCTCATTATTGAGCCATTGCCCATATGGGCTGAATAGATGGAGGATGCCAAATTTTAGGAATGGTTGAAACAAGTTGAGCAGTTCAAGGGGAATGACAATACAAACTTTGCTACTTCGTCTGCTTATGAGGAGTACAATCTGATTGATAGAATATACCACCTCAACAAGTCCAGGCTGTGAAGTGCAGGAGGTCCTTCTAACCTTGAAGTTCAGGGGGAATGATGAGTGCTAGGTAGCACCTAGAATAATACACCCTTTTACTTCCTTTTTCCATTCTTTTATCTTGTTGTCCTGGTAATTGCACCATATAGACTGATAAGATTTGTCTTAATTACACTAATGAGAGTTGAATTACTAAATACCATTATTTTTTATGAAATGACTAATGTGCAACAAACTAATGAAAATGTGCAGAAAAGTCTCTCTTTTTGCTTCCATAGGTGCAGTTGTATAGGTGAAGGCAATTTTGAGCATCTTCAGAGATGGTCCTAATAATCTCTGAAGCTTACATGAAGGATACTACACCAAACTCCAACATTTTCCCAATGTGTTGGAGGTATTTTGAAGTAGGGGAGCCAATGGTAGATCATCTTCGAAGCCATACAGGAGTCATAGGTGCATCTTCAGAGCTCCTAGCTATAGCATATAGTCTCCAGAGCTCTTGGCGACAGTGCAGAGTCTCTAACGCCGCTATCAGTCTACATCTCTAGAGGTAACTGTAGTGCTCTAGAGTTTACTCAGCCAGCACCAGAATGATTTGGTGAAGACTCTATTTGACTACTAGGGATCTAATTCCTCTTTTATTGATTTTGCATGTGTCTTCAAAGACTGGTTAAAAACCTACATTTTAGGGCCTCGCTGCCCAGTTGTTATTTAAGTTAAAACTCCAGATTTAGTGGGACTTTTGTACCACTAAAAACATATTTTAGTTTGCATGATTTCACTCTGCAGTTAAATAATTGTTAAAATAAGAGATTGATGATATCTCATAGATAGACTGATAGTTAGAACATATAGATATCTCATCGCTTGATTTGATATATGTTAAGGTAGGATCAACAGAAAGATAGACCGAATTATTGCTATTAGATTATTGTAATTTCCATTTTCTAGATTTACACACTTTTTGAATACAAGCATACTTTAATGGAATTAGACTAAAGAAATAATGTGTTATGATGTTTCTGTACTAAGTTTTTGCTTTAGCCTTAAGTCCCGAAGGTGAGGAGCAAGGGCCCACTCCCCCATCAAGACAGGAGGCTAGTATCTCTTTGCTTCATTGTCTTGTTTAAGATTCTATTAGGAAGATAGTTTATTGCTTTCATAAAATAGATTTATTTCTGTTTGATAGTTGTTTCCAGTAAATGCATATTTTCAGTTGTGTGGATTAGAATAGGTCAATTTCAACAATTTACTATTTCAGCATTGTTTTAGTGTTTTTAGAACTTCCTTTCACAGCAGATAAATTAGTAGTATTAATCTTTGAAACAGTCAGATCAGTAGGAGTAGTTAGTGGACTGGTAACTATGGATCCCTTATTGCAGATAGCCTAGGACATAGCCCTGGATTTGACACATGAAAAACATGATTAAATGCCAAGGTCCAGTGACCCTTGTCACCCCTGCCCAATGTCAAACAATGTTCTTCATACCTTTTGATATTGACTAAAACCCTTATAGCTCTTTGAACTCTATTTTCTACTCCATATTTTATAGATCACTGTAGGGATCTCCATATGAAATGTGCATCATTTCACTTGTTTAAAAATATGAGAACAATGTGTAAAGACCATATAAAGCATATGTCCTTATTCCCTTGGGCCATGCATAGAAAAACCAAAGTTATCTCCATGAAAACTCGCCATAATGCAGGAAACCTAACTCAAGAGACTCAAGAACCCTAAAACTAACCTAACCCTTAATCTAAGAGACTCAAGACTCAACTCTACAAAAAAGAAATACGACCAAAACTTTGAAAACTCTTCCCTCCATGGTGAGTACGTGGTCTTTTGATATAAATAAGGTTTCTAGGATGTGGAAAATATGAGTTTTTTTTACCTTTGACTCATTAAAAGATGCATACAACGTGGAATAATTTTTATGAGGTGAAGGTGATTTTGACAAGTTAAATGTTTAGAAATAATTCTAAAACCTCTTATACGACCATTTAAACGATGTTAAAGCAATATTTGATGCTCTAATGTTTACAAGACACTTTAAAATTCCTCCAAAACCCTATTAAACTCATAGAACATACTATATCACCTTTGACCTGACAATATTTGGGACACAAGACAACTTCTTATGACCAATGACAACAAACACTGACGAAATATTGACCTCCACATTGCCTATTTGGTTGGGAGACACAAATAGGTAACATTTTTGGCGATTTTTACTTGAGTTTTGCCTGCTAAAACTTGGAAGACTATTTGCCTTATTCTTTCCATTGGGCCATAGAGTCAAAGAAACCCAAAACAAACTTGAGACACAGTTGTAGCACCACTAATACAATAAGAAATCAATAGAAAACTACTAAAACAACCCCACAAATAATAATCTAATTGTGGCTCATCAGTTGGAGGAAAGGGAAAAAAACTAAAACAATGTGCTACAAGACTTATTTGACACATCAAAACTCTCCTACTGTGTACAAAGTCTGATCATTACCTCAAAAATAGTGCTGGAGGTGTATCCCATTGATTGGGATAGGTAGTTCTTCTCCATCCAGCCTGGACAACTAGAAAGCATTATGTTGTTTACACTCAAAAATTACATTTGGTCCACTCCAAAATGCATCAAACTTGGAATGTTTCCCAGGTCTGCTTTTTAACTCATCCCACTTGAGGACAATATCACCTTCCTTGAATATTCTAGGGGCTTCTCTCTTGTCAAAAGACCTCTTTACTTGTGCTTGGTGCAGGTCCATTGTCTTCATGGTCTTGTCTCTTACTTCTTCCAACTCTACCGGCTATGCCAACCTTGTTGTCATTGGCTCCTCTTATAACATATCAAGTTGATTGACTAAATCAACAGCTGGTAGCTCTACTGAGATGGGTAGCCTTGCCTCTTTTCCATAGATCAACAAGTAAGGTGACTTACCAATTGACCTTTTAGGAGTGATTATATCAGCTCATAGAGCTGATTTCAATTTTGTATGCCAAGATCTTTGATTGTCCTCAGTGGTTCTTTTGATAATTATGATTAGATTCTTGTTTGTGGACTCAACTAGTCCATTGCCTTGAGGATGATAATTAGATGATGTGTTCAAAAAGATGCCATACCTTACATCCCATTCACTTATCCTTGTACCCACAAAAGCTAATGCATTATCAGAAATGATGGAATCAGGAACACCAAACCTTGTTACTAAATCTTCATAGAAGTTTAGGACAACACTTTCACTAGCCTCTTTCAATGCTATAGCTTCAGTCCATCTTGTGAAATAGTTAGTGGCTTGAGTACCCACTTGTGACTTGCACTAGAAGGAGGATTAATGGCTCCAATGAAATCAATAGCCCACTTCATGAAGGGTTTTTCAACTTGGATAGGCTGCAAAGGAAGGGTTGCTAACCTTTCTTTACCTGAGAAGAAAGAACATTTCTTACATTTTCTCACCCATGCATGTGCATCCTTAAATAGATTAGGCCAAAAATAGTCTACCCTCATTATCTTTAATGTTGTTGTTCTTGGTGCAAAATGTCAACCAACTGAACCATCATGGAACTCTTGCAAAACTTGGTCAACTTGGTTAGCCTTAATGCATCTTAATAACACACCATTGAAATCCTTCTTGAAAATTATGCCATTCAAAAGCACATATGGGATAGATTGCAGCCTATAATACCTTCTTTCAGCCCTGTCCAAACCTTGTGGACACTCACCTATTTGAAGGAAGTGAGTCATCTCTTGAACCCAGTTTGAAGGAGGAGTAGGTGTAGTTGTTTGGAAGCAATTTGGAGGACTAAGATAGCCTCCTCAACTTCTTCTTTACCATTTTCCAAACCACTTGCTAGTTGTTCACACAAACCCTTTCCTCTTACCAATTTTGTGACTTCGATTTCAACATCATACTCCATGAATTTTATTATCCACTCGACCCTTTTTTCACTCAAGTCTTTGCTCAACAAAAACTCTTTAACACTCTGATGAGCAACCATAAATAAACCTCGTTGTTTGAAATCAAATGCCTAAACTTTTTAAGGCTCCTAATAACAACAAGAACATGATTTTCAACAAAATTGTACCTTTGCTCATACCCCTCCAAGCCTTGAATGAAGAAGGTTGTTGGATGCTCCAAACCTTCATCATTTTTTTGCACTAACATGGTTGATATGGTGTCAATATTTCCATAAGCATACAAGGTAAAATCATTAGAAAAACTAGGATTTATGAGAGTGGGTGTTGTTGCCAAAGCTTCCTTAATGCCCTTAAAACTTCCTTTTCCCTCTCTAGTCCAGCTGAAAGACATATTTTTCTTTAACATGGATGTTAGTGGCTTCAAAAGATCAACAATATCTGGTATAAACCTCCTAACAAAATTGATCCTTCCTAGAAAACTTTGTAAACCCTTTTTATGAGCTGGTAAAGGAAAAGCCAAAATTGCACTCACCCTTTCAGGATCAATTGTAATACCATGTTTAGACACCACATGACCAAGCAACTTACCTTCATGGACAACAAAGATGCATTTTTTGGGGTTGAGGGATATACCATACTCCCTGCACCTGTCAAAAATATGCCTTAGATGAGTGAAATGTTCTTTTGAATCTTTTGAAAAAATAGTTATATCATCAAGGTAAACAAGAACAATCTTGTTCGTCAACCCTTGAAAAGCCATATCCATGGCCCTTTTGAAATGTTGCCCCAACATTGGACAAACCAAAGGACATTTTCCTGTATGCCATTGTTCCCCACTTGGTGGTGAAAGCTGTCTTAAATTGGTCATCTTCCTTGACTAAAATCTAATTATAGCCTAAATAACCATCAAGCAAGGAAAACCTCTCAGAACCTGATACAACTTGCAAGATTTTTTCCATAGAGGGTAGTGGATAGTGGTCTTTCAATGAGGCTCTATTCAAGTCCCTAAAGTCAACACATAGTCTTATTTCTCCATTATTCTTCCTAACAGGAACTAGATTGGAGACCCAAGTAGTATGCTTGATAGGGAAGATGATGTTGCCTTCAATCAACTTGTTTAACTCCTTTTTCATCAATGGCTCAAGTTTGGGGTTTAGTGGCCTTTATTTTTGTCTTACTGGTTTTTCATTAGGGTCTAGTTCAATGGTGTGTTGGGCAAGTTTGGGGTCAAATCCTTTCAAATCAGAATATTCCCAAGCAAAAACATCATTATATTCTTGGCATAAAAGGACAAAAGCATGTTGTTCTTCTGCAATACATACCTTGCCTAGCTTAAGAAGCTTACCCTTGATGATTTAAAATTCCTCATAATGCTCTTGCTTGACTGTCATGTTGCTCTTTTCTTTCCTTACTTGGTCATCTGAGTTAAAAATGGACTCCAATGTGGCCAATCCCCTTGGTAACTTGTTTGTTTTCAGTTGTATGATCTGATTTTCATACCACTGTTGCAACTTTTGCTGATTACCAACAGAGAACTCAGCCTCTTCAATCAAAAAATTAATAATTTATTCATCATTGTCAAACACTTGCCAATGAATATTATTGTCAGGAATTGATGGCCTAATAACCACCTTTACATACTGTTGTTCTTCAGTGTTCTGATTTCACTTGGAATATCATATTCAACACCTGAGGTAGCCAATCTATCAACATGTTTGTTCTAATTTCTTGGTATAGACAACAAGTTAAATGCATCAAAATCCTCAATAATGTCCTAAACCCTATGCTTGTAAACTTTGAGCAAATCATTTTTAGTCACATGAAATCTCTTACTTGATTGACAATCAATTCGTTGTCCCCAAACACTTGTACACAACTAATCTTTCTTTTCCTTGCCCATTCCAAGCCATGAATGAGGGCTTCATATTCAGCTATATTGTTACTACAGCTGAAGCAAAAACAAAAGGATGAATAATACCTTTCACCTTGGGGAGACACAAGCATTGCACCCCCACCAGCACCCTTTTTGCTTCTTGACCCATCAAAGTACATCTACCATACCTCGTTTTGTTATTGTTTACATTGTTGTTTATTATTTTTTATAAGACTAGAAATCACAAAATTATGTTCATGCATCGTATATACACCAAATCATACTTCTTCCAATGGTTGTGAATCATTATCAAGGTTTTCAGCTACCCATTCATCAAGTAGGATGTCTGGAATACCTTCTATGTGTGTATTATTTTCTCAAACAACAGGTTGCTCTTGATCCATGAAGGTTAGATTGGAATTCATAGCACTAGGGGATATGCTTCTATATGGTCTTTGGCTATTGGCTCTAATTTGATGGTTACTTTAGTACTATACCTTGTTCTAAACAACATGCGAGACTAATCAAAAGATAAATAGCCGCCTAATTTTACAGTGAAATCCCTAAACAAGTACTACTTTGGGTTGGCCCTTGGAAAACTCATTGGACACACTCAAGTTTTACAAGGCAGTTTTAAGATCTTTTTGCCCCAGAATAGATAATGAGTCCCACATTGAGATGCTTACATTTGTTTTCTTCATATGATCTAAAATACTAAACGGAATAGAACTCACCTTTGGCTGTCGCTTTAGAACAGCATCATCTCCTTGTGCTTGTAGTGATTGTAATTTACTTCTTGGTTGTTTTGTGCTTGTCACAACTTTGTCTCTTTGCAACACTTGTATATAAGGTGTAGAAAGTGGACCAGCAACACCTTGGTGGCTTGTAGAAGCCTAATTAGACCCCCTAATAGTTGGTTGTTCCATCTCAACATCTCTCTTTTGGGCTCTAGTATTGGTTGCAATAGAGGAATAAGTCTAATTGACCCCACAGAACTCCTCACCTTGCCAATTTAGGAGTGTTGTCTCATTTAGAAGGTCTCCTTGCTATTGTACTAGTTGTAGAGGAAAATGAATGTGTTGTAGACTTAAATAATTTAGGGGAAAACCTATCTGAATAGTCCACTCTATCACTATGCATTCCTACATTGAATTATCGACCAAGGAGCGTAAGCTTATGATGGTACTTGAAAAGTATATGCCTTCAAGGCTCATATGGTTCCCAACTATTCTATCTTAACTTTAAACAAACAAATCTATCTTGTTGGAATTGACAGAATTATAAAACAATGAAAACAACTATAAATCCTAGTTGCTACGGGTACCTACAGCAAGGTCTGTAGATAACTATTACAACAAGGAAACTTGTAGAATTAACTTAATTGAATTATCAAGAATGAAATGACTAACTGTTGACCTCCGGAGGATTTGTAAATACACTAATATGTAATTGTTCATGAACTATATCTATTTGATCAAAACATAATACTAACTTGAATTCAAATTACGTTTTAATAGAAAACTAATAAACCAACATTAACTAAAATGAAATAAACAAGGAGAGAATCAGTACCTTGAGTGGCCAACTCAAGAGACTGTCTTCCTTAACTGAAACCAAATCTAATCCAGATTCTACATATCTTTGTAACACATATCAAAGCTTAACTTATTCCATACGCAGAATCAACTCATATCAAAGTGTTCAACAATGAAATCTTTTCTGTTATATCTAGATTGTATTCCATAAATGTAACATGCTTGAGTCTTTGCACATAGAAAAGGAAATGATAACTGAATTGAACTGAACTGCTAACAACTTGACTCTGCTACCTTATATATCTCATCTTCCCCTTACTATACAAAATGGACAGAGAGCCTTATTTATTAATTAACTGACTCTGATCATTTATCGCGCCTAGATACCAGGTCGTGGAGTCAAGACCACATTCTTATTCTAACTGACTATAAGAAGAAGAATTTAAATTAAATTAGAAGTCTGATGCATGAACAACATCCATAACCATATTTGAAACAAATCTACTCCTTAATTTATTACTATCCATGATGCTCCATAATTGTCTTCAGTTGTCTCTGCATTCTTAGCGTTGAAACTCATACTTCTATTAACTACTTTGTCTGCAACCTGCTACAAATGCTCGATCTCATCGTGACACATCCAATTCTACACATAGAATTAGTTCCCAAAAGCATATACCACAAGCATTCTCCATGACTAACCATAAAAACATCTTATTTGTACTTTTATACATATCTATATCTAATTCATTCATTAGGTAATATGATCATCACATTCCACATTAATACTTTAAGTTCATGTCTTAGAAGTATGGAGAAGGTTAACATATCATAGTGCAACATGGGTAAATGTCTTAAAGGATGCTATGAAAGAAGTCTTTGAAGTATAAAAAGCAACATAAAAGAGACTAATTCTGTAGCCCATCACTAGTGTTTCATGAAAAATCTTTGGTTGCAAACTTGGAGCATTTTGCACCATTAGAACCTGATTCATTACTCCATTGGAGCATGTAGTTTGGTTGTGTGGCTGATTGCACGGAAAACACCACTCATAATCTTGTGCCAAGTTGTTTTGAACTGGAACTAATTCCCTAGAAGTACTTACAACATTGGGATTATAGTGTTGGAAAGGTCTAGCATTAAGAGCTTGTCTTTGGCCTTAATTGTTTGTTTGATATGTCAGCCTATTAAGCTGTTTGGGTTGGTGTGAAGCTTGGAAAGGTGCTTGATATGGCTTATAGTTTTGATGTTGCTACTTCTTTGGATTCACCAACTCACCTAAGCAAACTCAATAAAAGTGTAGGAATAACCTAGGAAATAGGAAAAATTAATAACTCGTTAGGAAAATAAAAACCTACACTAACAATCCTCATTTTACGTGTTCCTCTCATCATCACTGCAGGTTATTGCAATTGTTACTAAATTATGTTCACACTTAATTTAGTTGGACCTGTTTTGCAGATTGTTTCAAAAGGAGTAAAAGAAAGCTTTTAAGTTAATGCAATCAGTGAATGTATGATTTCTTGACAAGAGAAAACAAGGATCAGTTGTAAGGATAACCTGACAGTCCAATTAGGACTGTCAAACCATCATGACAAATGAATATCTAATGGCAAGGCATCAGACAGTCAAATGAAAGATAGATAATCTAACTGGTTTTATCTTTCAGTTATGAGACAATTGAGTTATTCAAGTGATCACATTCAGTGTGAAAGAAAGGTATTTATAAAACTATCATTTCATATCATTTTGAACATGTGTTTCATATCAGTTTCATTTATTCTATCCTATGCATTTGATTCAAAAAGAAACATATATAAATCAATTGCATAAGGTAAAGTAACTGATCATATTTAAAGAAATGTTTATATGTGTCCCACACAAGTCGTGGGAGTGACTAAACTGAGCAATGTAGACATATGCAAGCTATAGATCTAATGATAAAAGGAAATGCAAAGGACATATGAGAATATCAAATATCCATCATTGCCTTTTTGTTGAAGGTTGATGTCAGTTGAGAGTTGGTCTTCATATCCTTTTCTTCAGCTCCTGATCATGACAGTGTACCTACAAAATTTTTGGGGAAGGCCCTGTTAGAAGCTCCGGATATTTAAAATTATCATATGCTTTTATCGATAGACATATCAACTTACACACAATATGCATTTCATGTGAATGGATCAAATCATACATTTGTAATAAATCAAATCATCATGAGAAAGATCAATCAACTTCATAAGGTATGTTTTTATGCTAACTTGTTTGTTCACTATGCAGGTATAGGAAAAGTAATGTTGTTGATTTGAAGACATTAAAACATGTGTAGAAAATGTGGCTCCCACAAGAGTTGAGCCCAGCATGTTTTCCTTTTTATTCATTTAAAAGGATATCAGATTGAAAGACATGATGCATCATTTAAGATAAAATTATGCATCATAGCAGTCAACTTGTAAAAGAGTGAAGTCATGATAAAGGTGAAAAGGAGCAGTTGCTCCTATAAACTATGCCCACTTGATAAACAGACTATTAAAATCAAATCATACATGTGAAATTGCTTCATTACATGTTACAAGAGAAGCATTGATCCTTATTAAGTGCCATGCAAGTACAAGTGCATTGATCAGAGAAGTGATTTCAGTCATAAAAGGTTTCAGCATTCAAAATCAAGGATATTTCAAATGTGAGAAACTAAATGTAAATCCAATCACTTTGGACCATAAAGGAAATAGATCAAATTTTCTAAAGAATATCAGACAATGATACACAGGTATGTGCCAACAAAGTTCTATGTGCAAGACAAGTCAGAATAGCTACAGGAGATCAGAATAGCAAGTTACAGGTGGTAATTTGAGTAGGCAAGTTATCAGGTTTACATCACGAAATGAAATACAGCCATGCCATAGACTGGAGTATCATATAATCATTTCATACTTATGTCATATTGAACATCATGAAGTGACAGGAGGTACAAAATATCAATTTCTGAGTAAACATTATCATATGAGAAATGATAACAACTAGTATATCTACAAGAGGAATCATGAAATGAAGTTTCTACTTATGCCAAGTGATGGTTAACAGGAAAAGTGAAAGACTATGTTGTTCTATATGTGTCTCTTTTCACATTGTCTGAGTGAACAGGTAAAAGAAATAACAAACACGCTCATAGAATGTCAAAGCCTTGTGTCATATGGTGTCTTGAAACTACAAGCAAGGTCAAACAGAATGAAGAAGCATCTGACAATGATAAACAAGAGAAGATTCATCATGCTATAGCCTGCTTTGTCATTTTTTGTATAAAAGTCAAGAGAATAGTTCAAAACAACATCAAACTATTTAATGAGCATCAGATAAAGATACATAGATTCATATGGAAAATCACAAGTATGATACAGTCATAAGCTATGCTACAGGAGGGCTTGGTTTTATTTTTCAGAAATGTTAAAAAACCCTTTTAGCACTTTAAAACCCTTGTTTCTTTTCTTGTTGCAGTCAAAGGGAAAAGGTGATAAAAGTATGGCCATGCCAGGAAAGAGCATTTCTGTGCAAAAAATGTAATACCCACTTCCAAATTTTGAAAACCCTTGTTTCATTTCTCTTGTTACAGTCAAAGAAAGATACAAAAGTTGAGCTGAGCTATAGAACGAAGATATTGTCATGGCCATTACAAGAGAAGCCTTGTATGGAAAAAAATATAAAACCCTTGTAAATTTTGAAAACCTGGTGCTATTTTACATCTGCAGGGTCAATAAATGATATAGAAACAAGAAAATGCCACGACCATACCAGAGAGGATATTTTCTCAAAAACAAAGATACCCATATAAATTTTCAAAACATTTATCATCTTGTTGAAGACATAGTGAAGGTAAAGCCGAGAGAAGAAAAGCCAAAATTCAGCCACAACAATGACAAGTCATTTCTTATATAATACAGATGACCCATCTTAAAATCTTTGAAACCCTTGTCATTTTCATGACATTTCGGTTCAATCTGCAGACAAATAAAGATACAGGAAAGTCAAGAAACAAAGCTTATCTTGTTTTCTTGTGCGAAGAGATCTACATGGCCGTGACCTCTTTTTTGTTTAAAGCACCCAAAACACAAAGTTACAGTTGCAAGTCAAAAACAAAGAACAAAGAGAAGGATTATTAAGAGTTGTATTGTATGCATGCTTAGCAAGTTGTGGCCAGATGAAAGAAAAGCCACATAAGTAACAGAAAATACTAGTCAAGGTTCGAGATATATACTCACCTTCTCCCTATGTGTAAATGCCATTGAAAATGCTTTAAGATTTGACCAGAAAAACACTGAAATAAGGGTAGAATTCCAGAGAGAAAGCATTTTCTGTCCAAACCCTAGGCGGCCATGTAAGTTGTAGAGCCAAATACTAGTAGATGCAAAATGTAAATGAGATGACTTTTAGGGTTGCATTAGTGCTTTTGTTCAATGACTTAATGTTTTCCTTTTCTCATTTTTTTGACTTTGAAATAAAAGACAAATCATTACCTTATCCAAATGCCTAAAGTCAAGACTTTAGTCTTGAATGCTACCTAGTGATCATACCAAGGAGGGGCCGACAACATTAATTTTTTTTGCATCTGATTTTTGATAAAGTCAAAGGATTGAAATCATTAGAAGGAGAGGCTCAGTGCCTTATGTATTTTTATTCTCTTTATTTCTATGTGGTCGACAATGTGATCGAAAAAAACCTTGTATGTAATGCCTTGTAATCATATGCAACATGGTCGAGAGTCCAAGATCCCTCTCACATGCATGGAGACCAAGTGTGGTCAACAATAGGAACATCATTTGAAGACAAGGGTTTTTATATGCATGAAGAGATGACAGGAGTGTGGATAAGGTAAAGTTTTTGCATGGTGATATTGTTGATAACTAAGAGGGGGGAGTGAATCAGTTATCATAATTATCTTTACTTTCTATTCTTCTTTAACAACTAGTTCAACATCAAAACAAATAAGCATCCATGTCCATGAAAGCAAAAACAAAATCAATACACATAACACAATGATTTTGATGTGGAAAACCCTGTTAAGGGAAAAACCACGGGGTGACTAACCCAAGATTGTATTCTCTATTAAAAGAATAGAAGTACAAAATGGCACTTGCTAATTAGGGCTCACTGCCCGAGCACACTGCTCACAAGAGGCTCACTGCCTACAAGAGACTCACTGTCTACAAGTTATAAAGAAAGCAACAAGATACTTGAATTGATGAGAAGAATCCACATATGCTGAAGTTCAGTTCCGGTTATGCTCAATATACTGATCTATTGCACTTCATTCTTCCTCTTCTTTGGTGTTGTTGTCCTGTCACATACCGGATCTGTATTATTGCTTCCACACCGCTCTCTGCTTTTCTTTGCACTTCATAGTACACCACACACACCTTTAAACTGAAATCAATCTGGTATACATATCTGCACCAAGGATTTCATCAACTTCCTAGTCGGCATCTGGAATACTTAATATCTTCCCAAACTTTGGTCTGTCGGCTGAATCTTTGCTTACCAAGTGATGCTTATCAAAGAGATGCTTATAGAAGTCATCAATCATGTCGGCCACTCATGAATGATACTTCAAGAAGCTTGACCACCATCAATATCCCATCCAGATTAAGGTCTGATGCTCTGCCAGTCAGGTCTTCCTCAGTCTACTCTGCCAAATAGGAACCCAACACTCAGGTGCTTATATCTTTTCATTCTATCATCACCAAAGACTCAAACTCTAGAATATATTAGTCATGGTACTCCTCTTGACTTCCTCAAGTCTGCACTTTACAAAGATACTTCCTCTGAGAGATCCAGACCTGATTGTCAGACCTTGCTGCATGCTCTGTTCTTGGTCACCGGACCAAAATACTCTTCAATCTGACTTCCGGTAGAGACACACGATGTCCTGCGGATGTGTGGGATGGACTTTGTTGCCATCAATGACAACATTCATGAAGCTACAACGTGTCTCATGCCAACAATCTCCCCCTTTAGCATTGATGGCAACACTTAGTGAAAAATGACTAAGTGTTATAGTATACTCCCCCTTGGCTGATGCTATGTTCTTATGTACACTTTTTCGGAGCTCCCCTTTAGCTAGGCTCCACATTTTTCACTGCTCCTCACTCCCCCTTTGATATCAATGGCAAAGGGTAGGATCCGCATGCCAAAATCTCCAAAATTAATCTATACTTGGCCGCATAAATATATATACATAACATACTTACATATACTGAAGTATATCTACAAAAGTTGTCTTCAAGTGGACAAATTTTGTTGCCCAAATTTGCTTCATCCTGTCCAAAATTGAGGTGTGGCCACTCAACAGGAATGCAAAAGCCTCTGCCCTCTTTAGATCTGTCGGATCACTGGTCCAGGCTGTGGTCTGAGCATCAGTTAGGGCCTCATGCATGGCCTCTAACTTAGGGATAATTATCCCTCTAAGTTCACTTAACCTACTTATTCTATTTTTCTTCTCCTTCTCAACCTTCTTAATTTCATTTAAGACTGCAATAGTTTGACACTCTTGTTTTATTATGGAGGAGGTGAGAGGATCAAAATTCTGAGATACACTTGACAGTTTATCCTCTTGCTCTTTCATTTTCTTCTCAATATCCTTTGTTACTTTGGACCAGGATAGACAAAATTTATACATTTCTCCACCATCTTTAAGAGCATTTTCTAAGCTCTTTATCCCAATATCCATATTTCTCCTATCATTGGTTATTAGTCCTTGTACTTCAGAGAATCTCTTTCCTAAAAACTCCTTCCGGACCTTTTCTTCTACTGACTTCTCTAAGGAATCAAAATGTGTATGAACATAATTTATAAGAGACTTTAGATTACCGGATGTGGAGGCTGAAGGATCCTTTTGGAAGGATGGCATGATCTTCTCCAATGCACCAGATGCAATCTCTATTAGTTCACAGTCTTCCATGTGAGACTTCAAAAGTTTTTCTTTTGCTTTTGCATGGGCAAAGGATGCTATCTTCATAGTCTAAACCGGGGAGAGGGAATCAAAATTGAATGGTCCTTGAAGTAGCTCCAGTTCATCTAATTCCATCATTTCTTTTGTCAAGAAGTCTTTGACTTCTTCTATAGTGTCTCTTGCCGAAGACAGAGTTTTCTTCCCTTCTGCAGCCTCAGCACTGTCACTTGTGGTCTTCTCTATTTGACCTTCTTCTCTTCCCTTCACCTCTTCTTCTTGACTGATTTTCTCTTTTGTTCTTTCTTCTCCTCTAGATCTAGAGTCTGCTGGGGAAACCGGAGGAGAGATGTTTGCTTCTTTAAGGACTTCCTCTTCCAGAGCAGAGGAATCTAGATCCTCAGTTTTCTCCTCATCTTCCTTTGTCTCTTCGGCAACTGTCTCAGTAGATTCTCCTTTGTCATTCATGGTAGAGGGTTCATCACCTAAGTCCTCTATAACAGGAATATTGAATCTTTTATAGGCATTCCGGAGATATCTTTTGTTTCTTTTGCCACTTTATCAGTTTCTCCAAGCGTAAGTTGATTCATTCTAGCTTTGCTCCGGAACTCATCCTTGCAATCTTTGAAGTTCATATTCATTTGTTTCAGAGTGATTGAAGGATAGAGTTGAACAACTATCTATTTCTGGATCTCAAGGTCCTTTGCCTTAGCATTGTTCTTCCTTATTTCTAGTTCCTTCTGTAGGCTCTTGGGAATTAGAGATATAATTTCAATGAATGCCTTATTATAGATATTTAGATACATGACTGTAGCTTCTTGCAAGATCTTCTGGTCAGCTTCATTATATTCATCATAGAACTCAGTCATTGGTTTTAGATTCCCATCCATAGTGACTGATTTGACTACATCATCAATGGACAGAGTAGGCCTTTCAACAAATTCCTCTGCCTTCTCTTCTTTGCCTTGACTGGTAGAGGGTTCACCAGATGTTTTCTTCTTCTTCTTCATTTTCTTGACCTCATCATCTGACTCAGTCTCTTCATCATCCTTTTGACTAATGTAAGACTTTGTGGCCTTTGTCTTAGTTCTCTTTTCTCCCTTTCCGGTTGTCTTGACTTCTAGTTTTGATGCCTTTTGGCTCTTAGAGGTGGCAGGTGCAGAGCTCTTGGAGGATTTAGTTCGGGAGGGAGCTTGCACCGGATCACTTTCCCTTTTTGCATCTTGCTTCTCTTTCTCTGCCCTTTCCATCTTCTCTCTGTTGGCATCAACTGCCTCCTTTGATATTCCATGTTTCTTGGCAAATTCTTCCACTTCTCTTCTCACTTTTCTCTTGATTTTAGACTGTCTTAGTTCAACATGAATTTTCACACTCAATTCTTGAAAGGTTCCAAACCTTTCTGCCTTAGGATCCTTGGGTTGACTTAGCATGTGTTGAACACGTAGCTCTACCATTTTCTCATCTACTTCATACCCCATTAGCATGATCCAAACCGTCCTTGGCTCCACTGCCTCCATTAGGCATTGATTAGTGTCTACCATAAAGCACGCTATATCCTTGTATTTCTCAACTAATGATTGAGGGATTCTTTCTCTGGCTTACATCATCCTCTGAAAGTTCTTGAAGTAGCCCCAAAGTGTTGTATTATGTGCCTTGGCATCACCAAGCCCATACAAATAATCCCTGATTTGTATGGCAATAGGTCTGTCATTTTGCCATATCCAACCACTAGATCTGGGTAGCTCATTCATGTAATAGAAGAATAGACAGAGTATCAAGCCACTATATTTGAAAGAGTTCTTCTTGTCCTTCTTTATCTTCTGCAGATTCTCCAAAAGTTGGTTCAGAAGGAGCTCACAAAGATCATAGTCAGCATTCTTTCTTAACATTTCATAAGCAGTATATACAACAGTTTCGGATACAGAATTCTCCCTGCTAGAGTGATATATCTTATAGCCAATTATCATAGATGCAAACTTGATATCCAGAGCAGTGATATCTTCTATAGTCATTGCTCTCTTGTCAAATTTTGATCCGGTAGCCTCACTCACAATTTGGTTTTTGACGGATTTGAGAGTAGGCAACCCACCAGATGAGTGCAATCTGGTTACCACCCTAATGGCATCTTTAGTGATCTTAAACGACCTATTCAATCATGTGAAGTTGTCATGCACTCTACTCAAAACATATCAGACCCATTCATCTTCTGCAAAATAGGGGAAATAGATGCAATGTCCAAAATGTTTTTCCTGGATAGCCTTGTACTGAGGTTTGAGTTCAAATGAATCATCTATTAACTGCTTGTGGTAGATATCCACTAGCTTGGATTCCCCAAATTCTTCAATGTTCGCATGAACGTATGCCCTAACATCTTCTACATGCAAAACCCCATGTGGAATGCTAGAAAATGTGCCTAGGGGATCAACTTATAAGGATTTGTAGGGATGTTTCTTAAATTTAGGGCGTGGCCTATCAAAGATCTTCACAACATTCGGAGTGGCCATTTTTCAAAAGATTCAGAGAGAGGTTTTCAAGAATGGAAAATACCTTTTACGCTTCTAGGGTTCACGATATGAACCGGATCGGATTGCTGGGAGAATCAACTTCTGCAGTTGATCTTTGAGAAGTTTTGAGGCAATTTACTTCAGAGCTCCTTCTTTTCTTCTTCTAGAATGCAAATGTGCAAATGATGAACAAGAGGACCCTTATATTTATGCGTAAACCCTAATTTCACATTATAATAAATGCACAACTTAAGTTATTCCGGTTGCTCCTTGTCCTGAAAGATTTTTTCGGATCACTGAGATGCACTTAGAGTTATTCTCGGTGAATATTAGCAATTATCTACCTTTCTCCAAGCATTCCATTTATCCACATATCAAGATACCTCAAATTTGAATCATACCGGATCTAACTGTGAAAATCCTATTCTTACTAGATGACTGTCAAACCAGATTAATTTCAGATGATTAACCTCTTCAAATTCCTTGCGGATCTTTCATATATCTCCCAAGGGTTATTTAGATGTTTCTCTGAGAGCCCTTTTAATCCGCAACCTTCCATGTGCCAATTTCAGGCACTATTTGACTGGCTGGGGGAAATTGTTTTCTTTTGTGACTCCCCCTAAGCCAGAGCTCATCTATCTAGTTTTCGGAAGGAATATCAGCACCAGATTCTGGTGCGGATCCATCCTCAACATTTTTTGTACTCCTCTTTACCCAAATCTTGTTCATCTCCCTCTGAATTTCATCCGCATTCATTTTTCCTTTTCCTTTGTCTTGGTTTTGATTATGATGCACCGGACCCTTTTTGTCCTGATTCTTACTTCTGCAGAATTTGACAATATGACTGGATCTATTGCAATTGTAGCAAACAATATTTCTTTGCATATTTGATTGATATCCTCTTGATCTACACTGATTAGCCATATGTCCCATTCTATTGCATGCAAAGCATCTACTATTGAATGAATTGTTCAATTGCATATTTCTGCACTCATGAGATTTGTGACCATACCTTTTGCATTTAAAACACTGTCCGGAGAAGGATGAATTAGTCTGATTCATTCTTCTTCTGCACTGATTTGCTTTATGACCAAAGTTATTACAGTTGTGGTAGTATCCATTGAAGGATGGATATCTTTGAGCATTAGGTTGCCTTACCGGAGGTCTTCTAGGCTTGTTCCTTGGATTTCCTGATCCAAAGTTCTTCTGACCGGATCCAGAGCTTTCACCTTTCTCATACCCCAAGCCTTGCTTGTCACCTACCCTCTTTTGGCTTTCAAGAAGAACTTCAAGTTGAGCAGAGTTTATCTTGAATTTCTCTTTGTACTCATTTGCTGTTTGAAGATCCCTTTTAAGAGTGTCAATTTGATTCTCAAGTTGTTCTTCATTATCTCTAGCTTCTTCAAAATCAGATTCCAAGTGCCTGATTATTCTATCCATTTTGTGGCAGTCTTCTGACTTCTCCTTGAGAGATTGTTTTAGATTATCTTCAGTCTTTCTTTTCTCTTCAATTTCTTGGGTAAATTTCATAACCCTTGATTCCATTTCATGTCTTACCATGATGACCTCTTTTGATAACTTCTCACATAATTTGTTCTTCTCATTCAGATCTTCATTAGAATCATTGGCTTCACTTTGACTTGCTAATTGCTGAAGAAGTTCCTTTCTCTTTTTCATAGAGATGCTCAGTTTCTCCTTTAGTTCATTTATGAAATCATCAGCTTGTTTGGGTCTTTCTCTTAAGTTATTGACTTCATAGTGAGATTGCTCAAGATCATCTAAGGCAGACTGAAGTTGTTCCCTCATATCATACATATCCATTGGAATGCCCAGATCTTCCTCAAGCTGTTAGGCTCTGTTTGGAGGAACTTGGCTCTGATACCAATTGTTGATAACTGAGAGCGGGGGGGGGGACGAATCAGTTATCATAATTATCTTTACTTTCTGTTATTCTTTAACAACTAGTGCAACATCAAAACAAATAAGCATCCATGTCCATGAAAGCATAAACAAAATCAATACACATAACACAATGATTTTGACGTGGAAAACCCTGTTAAGGGAAAAACCACGGGGTGACTAACTCAAGATTGTATTCTTTGTTAAAAGAATAGAAGTACAAAATGACACTTGCTAATTAGGGCTCACTGCCCGAGCACACTTCTCACAAGAGGCTCACTGCCTACAAGAGACTCACTGTCTACAAGTTATAAAGAAAGCAACAAGATACTTGAATTGATGAGAAGCATCCACATATGCTGAAGTTCAGTTCCAGTTATGCTCAATATACTGATCTACTGCACTTCATTCTTCCTCTTCTTTGGTGTTGCTGTCCTGTCACATACCGGATCTGTATTACTACTTCCACACCGCTCTCTGCTTTTCTTCGCACTTCATAGTACACCACACACACCTTTAAACTGAAATCAATCTGGTATATATATCCGCACAAAGGATTTCATCAACTTCCTAGTCGGCATCCAGAATACTTAATATCTTCCCAAACTTTGGTCTGTCGGCTGAATCTTTGCTTACCAAGTGATGCGTATCAAAGAGATGCTTATAGAAGTCATCAATCATGTCAGCCACTTATGAATGATACTTCAAGAAGCTTGACCACCATCAATATCCCATCTGGATTAAGGTCTGATGCTCTACTGGTCAAGTCTTCCTCAGTCTACTTTGCCAAACAGGAACCCAACACTCAGGTGCTTATTGTTAGACTTAAGGCATACAACTAAGAGGGGGGTGAATCAGTTGTGCGAAACTTTCTCTTTTTAAACACTTGAATCTTCTTTAGTGATTAGCATAATATTAATCATGAACCATAATGCATTCAAATCAAAAGCAGAAACATATCAACACATATGACACCAAGATTTTGACGTGGAAAACCCAGTTAAGGGAAAAACCACGGGGTGATTAACCCAAGAATGTATTCTTTGTTAGAAGAATAGAAAGAACAAAATGGCACATGCCAATTAGGGCTCACTTCCCGAGCACACTGCTCACAAGAGGCTCATTGCCTACAAGAGACACATTGTCTACAAAGGAATAAGTATCACCTTTATGAACTAGAGAATAGCATCTTCAGCATGCTTGAATCAGTTCCATTTAAGCCCAATACTTCTGCTTTGCCTTTCGCACTTCTCTTCACTACCACACACTCATCACTGCAAGACACACTTCAAAATGAATTCACAATCCCTTATTTATACAAGGCATCGACTTAGGAACAATCATCTAAGTCGGTAAACACCTACAAGAACATCCAGAAGACGTGTAATACATCTGGTCAGCCAGTCTCAAGAAGAACACCAATATCCGTGGTTATTCTTCAAATGCAAATTCTAACTTCAATGCCGACCACCAACATTAACTGAACACGATCCAACGATCATCATAACCTTCCCTAAATCACCAAAAACATCTACACTTCATCATCCTACTGGAATTCTTTTCTCCTTCATTTGGAGCTACAAGAACACAGTCTGTCATCACTGTCATGAATGAATAGGCTCTTCCGGACCTTCAACCCACGAACTAATCTAGTTGATACTTCACAGGGACGTCCTCAACACTCCCTCAGATCTGCAGAACAGGATAATGAAATACCAGACCTATCTGTGGCACTCTGTCACCTCTGAACACCTGCCGGAACCGGTTCTACTTGAGCGACCATAACTTCTTTAGATCTTCATGCGGACCTCTGAAATCTTGACTGGAGCATCTCAAGACTTATATCTACAAACCCTTTAAACCGCATCCTCTGATCCTCAACCTATTGAGGACTTTTACCTTCTTGTCATCACTGTTCTTCACTGTTCCTGATTGAGACTTATTTTCTCAATATCCTCAGCACACAGCTCATCTAATCCTTCTCATTAATGCAACATGAGTATGTTGCCATCAATGACAACACCGGTTAGGCCCATACTTGCAACAATCTCCCCCTTCGTCATTAATGGCAACATATGATGTGAAAAACTATCAAGACAAGAACTTCTCCTTGTTGTTACAACTCCCCCTAACAACAACAACTATTCACATGTCTTCTCTTCCTTTATTGCTCCCCCTTTGATCATCAACCACTTGTTTTTCACATGTCTTCTCTCCCCCTTTGACATTAATGGCAAAGGGCTCATACTTGTAACTTCACTACTTCATAACATACCAACTGCTCCCCTTGAGTAGCAACTCCCTTATCATCAATCCGGATCATAAGATATGACTGTGATATCCACCGAATTGATGCGTATCAATGCATCCTAGTTCATCACCGGAGGGGCAATAACCTCTAACTTCTCCCTGAGATACTCAAAAGAGTCCTTGGGAAGAGGTTTAGTAAAAATATCTACAAGTTGATCCTTGGAGGGCACATACTCCAATCTGACTTCACCCTTGTTCACTTGCTCTCTCAGAAAGTGAAACTTGATAGATATATGCTTAGTCTTAGAATGCAACACCAGATTCTTAGAAATATTTATTGCACTTGAATTATCACAGAAAATTGTGATAAGCTCCTCATATTCTACTTGAATATCTCTTAGCATCTGCTTCATCCACAAAACTTGAGTGCAACTTCCTACTGCTACAATGTATTCTGCTTCAGTTGTAGACAGGGATATTGCCTCTTGTTTCTTGCTTAGCCAAGAAACCAACCTTTTTCCCAAAAAGAATGCTCCTCCACTTGTACTCTTCCTATCATCCACATCTCCTGCCTAATATGCGTCTGTATATGCATGAAGAGAAAAATTATGATCTCTAGGATACCACAGACCATACTTAATTGTTCCTTTTAAGTACCTAAAAATTCTTTTGACTGCCATGACATGAGATTCTCTAGGATCAGCCTAGAATCTCGCCACAAGACCAACAACCTACATTATAACTGGTCTAGTTTGAGTGAGATACAATAATCCTCCAATCATTGATCTGTACTTTGTCTGATCTGTCTTAGGAGATTCATCATTTTTGCTCAACTTACATTTGGTTGCCATGGGAGTGTTCATTGGCTTTGAATCTTCCATTCCAAATTTTCTCAACAATTCTTTCACATATTTGGTCTGAGAGATAAAGATTCCTTTCTTTGTCTGAGTAATTTGCAGACCCAAGAAGAAATTTATTTCACCGAGCATTGACATCTCAAACTCACTTTTCATTTGATTTGCAAAGGTTTTACACATACTGTCTCTTCCTCCAAATATGATATCATCAACAAATACTTCAACAATCAAGATGTTTTCATGATCAATTTTGAAATATAGGTTACTGTCAGCAGTACCTTTGTTGAAACTAATCTTCAAAAGATGTTTGTCCAGTCTTTCATACCAGGCTCTAGGGGCTTGCTTTAGTCCATACAGTGCCTTCTTCAATTTGCAGACCATATCACCATGCTCAGATAGTTGAAAACCATCTGGTTGTTCAATGTACACTTCTTCTTCTAAGTCACCATTCAGGAAAGCAGATTTGACATCCATCTGATACACCTTGAAATCCTTGAAGGCAGCAAATGCAAGAAATAGCCTGTCTGCTTCAATTCTTGCCACCGGAGCAAAGGTTTCTTCAAAATCAATTCCTTCTATTTGAGAGTAGCCTTTGCAAACCAATCTGACTCTATTTCTAATTACTTCACCAACTTCATTTAGTTTGTTCTGGAAGACCCATTTGGTTCCAATCACATTCTTGTTTCTAGGTCTGGGAACAAGATCCCAAGTGTGATTTTTCTCAATTTGCATCAATTCTTCCTCCATTGCTTTTGTCCAGTTTTCATCATTGTAGGCTTCATTTATTGTCTTAGGTTCAATCTTTGAAATCAGACAATATTCATCTAAAATTTGAGCAATTTTCCTTCTAGTTTGCACACCTTTGCTTTTGTCACCTATGATTTGATCTTCAGAGTGGTTTAGTCTTACATACCTTGGAACTTTGGGAGTTTCTTGCACTTCTACTTCTTAATCAGGCTTATTTAGACCTATCTCTTCTTCTTGATTTACTGGATCAGTCTGAATCTGACTTTCAGGAGAGGATTGAGCTCCTTGAACCAGAACACCATTTTGAGCATCTTCATCATACTCATAAAACCTTGAGGGTTTCTCTATTCCCTCATCAACCTTCACATTTGTACTTTCTATCATCTTTCTTAGTCTCTTGTTATAACACCGGTATGCTTTGCTTTGAGTAGAGTAACCCAAGAATATTCCTTCATCACTTCTAGCATCAAACTTGCCTAAATCTTCATCTCTTTTGATGTAACACTTGCTACCAAAGACTCTGAAATATCTTACAGTAGGAGTAATGCCAAACTAGATTTCATAAGGGGTCTTACTTGTATTGCTTCTGATTTGAACTCGATTAAGAGTATAGACTGCAGTGCTGACAACTTCTCTCTAATAGATCTGAGGAACATTTGCTTCCATAATCATAGTCCTAGATGCTTCCTGGATGGTCCGGTTCTTTCTCTCCACTACTCCATTCTGCTGTGGAGTCCTCGGAGTAGACAACTGTCTCTTAATTCCATGTTTCTCACAGAATTCTATGAACTCACTGGATGTGAATTCTCCACCTCTATCAGACCTCAGACATTTCAACTTTATTCTTGTTTCATTCTCTACCATAGCCTTGAATATTTTGAATTTTTCAAGAGCTTCTGATTTCTCCTTTAGAAAGGTTACCCACATCATTCAGGAATAGTCATCTATTAGCAGCATGAAGTATCTATCACCTTGAATACTTCTGGTTCTTGCCGGATCACAAAGATCAGTGTGAACTAAGTCCAATAGTCCGGCAGAAGACAGTTCCTTGCTTTTGAATGTGACTCTGCTCATCTTACCCAACTGACATTCCTTGCATAAGCTGTTAGTAGGTTTCACCAATTTTGGAAGATCTCTTACAGCCTGAGTATTGCTTATCTTGATGATATTATCAAAATTCACATGACACATCCTTTTATGCCATAACCAACTCTAATCAACTTGAACAAATAAGCAGCTTTTACCGGTACCAACCAAGTGGAAGATATTACCTTTAGTTTGAGTACCGGATGCAATCTCTGTTCCGGATCTTTCAAAAAATTTGCATTTTCCATCCTTGAATCGGAGATCATAGCCTTTGTCCACCAACTGTCCAACACTGAGAAGATTGTGCTTCAAACCTTCAACATACATTACATTACCAGTTTTGTTTCTTCCATTAAAAGAAATAGTTCCTCTTCCTCTGATTCTACCAGCAGAATTATCACCAAACTTCACCACTCCTCCTTCATACATTTCCAAATCTATGAACTTATTCTTGTCACCTGTCATGTGGTGAGAGCAACCACTGTCAATGACCCAATCATTCTTTTCTTCAACTTGGGCAGCCAGAGCTCTTTCTACAACTTTATGATTGATAGATACAGAGGATATTGGTTCTTCTTCCTTGATGGCAATAAACACCCATTCACTTCCGGATTTGTTTCCTGTCTCTGATTCATCATCTATTACTCCTTCATTATCATCTTCTTCATGAACATAGTAACAATTCTTTTGGAACCTTGATCTATTAGGATTTGGCTTTGAAAATCTTTCCAGACATTTTGAGGAAAAATGACCAATCTTATTGCAGTTAAAACACTTAAAAGGCAATTTTTCTTCATACTTACCGGATCCTCTTGGCAGTCTCTTTGCAATGAGGGCTTCAAGTTGAGCAGTTTCTATTTCTTCTTCTTCCAAGTCTTTTCTTACTTTTCCATACCATGACAATTTCCTTGATGAGTTCTCTCCTGGATCAAATCCTTGTTTACCTTTCACAGAGGCACTGGCTTTGAATGCAGATTCAGTTTTGGGGGGATCATCTCCAAATTTGGTCATTTCAAAAGCAGCCAGTTTGCCAACCAATTGGTCTCTTGTGACAGTTGTATGGGCTCTGAATTCATCAATGGCAGCAACCTTGATTTTGTAAGAGGCAGGAAGGGATCTGAGAATCTTTCCAACAATCTCATTTTCATCCAAGACTCCACCAGAATTTCTAATTCCACAAACCAGCTTATTCACTCTTGGCATAAAAGTGGTAATATTTTCATCATCTCTTATCTTCGGTTTTTCAAATTTCCCTTTTAGACTTTGTAACCTTGCACATTTAACATACTCATCTCCTTCATGCAGAAGTTCCAGTTTAATCCAAATCTCATAGGCAGTTGGTAGGTCAATAACATTTGAGAGCTCTGAGTCAGTTAATGCGCTTAGAAGAGCCTCTTTGGTCCGCATATTATTTTTAGCATATGTGATTTCATTTAGGGTTGTCGGACCACCCTGTGGAGGTACATACGCTTTTGTGACCATGGACTAGTACGCCTTTCCCATACATTGCAAGTGACATTTCATGCGACCTTTCCAAAGAGAAAAGTTGGTTCCATCAAACTTCAGACTATCCTTCTTGTATGACGACATCCTGGATCTTGTCAAGCGGTTAAGCTCCTTTTAGAGGAACTTAGCTCTTATACCAATTGTTAGACTTAAGGCATACAACTGAGAGGGGGGGTGAATCAGTTGTGCGAAACTTTCTCTTTTTAAACACTTGAATCTTCTTTAGTGATTAGCATAATATTAATCATGAACCATAATGCATTCAAATCAAAAGCAGAAACATATCAACACATATGACACCAAGATTTTGACGTGGAAAACCTGGTTAAGGGAAAAACCACGGGGTGATTAACCCAAGAATGTATTCTCTGTTAGAAGAATAGAAAGAACAAAATGACACATACCAATTAGGGCTCACTTCCCGAGCACACTGCTCACAAGAGGCTTACTGCCTACAAGAGACACACTGTCTACAAAGGAATAAGTATCACCTTGAACTGGAGAATAGCATCTTCAGCATGCTTGAATCAGTTCCATTTAAGCCCAATACTTCTGCTCTACCTTTCGCACTTCTCTTCGCTACCACACACTCATCACCGCAAGACACACTTCAAAATGAATTCAGAATCCCTTATTTATACAAGGCATCGACTTAAGAACAATCATCTAAGTCGGCAAACACCTACAAGAACATCCGCAAGACGTGTAATACATTCGGTCGGCCAGTCTCAAGAAGAACAACAATATCCGTGGTTATTCTTCAAATGCAAATTCTAACTTCAATGTGGACCACCAACATTAACTGAACATGATCCAACGATCATCATAACCTTCCCTGAATCACCAATAACATCCGCACTTCATCATCCTACTAGAATTCTTTTCTCCTTCATCCGAAGCTACAAGAACACAGTCTGTCATCACTGTCACAAATGAATAGGCTCTTCCGGACCTTCAACCCATGAACTAATCTAGTTGATACTTCACAGGGACGTCCTCAACACTCCCTCAGATCCACAGAACGGGATAATGAAATATCGGATCTCACCGGACCTATCTGTGGCACTCTGTCACCTCTGAACACCTGCCGGAACCGGTTCTACTTGAGCGACCATAACTTCTTCAGATTTTCATGCGGACCTCTGAAATCTTGACTGGAGCATCTCAAGACTTATATCTACAAACCCTTTAAACCGCATCCTTTGATCCTCAACCTATTGAGGACTTTTACCTTCTTGTCATCACTGTTCTTCACTGTTCCTGATTGAGACTTATTTTCTCAATATCCTCAGCACACAGCTCATCTAATCCTTCTCATTAATGCAACATGAGTATGTTGACATCAATGACAACACCGGTTAGGCCCATACTTGCAACAATTATATCTTTTCATTCTATCATCACCGGAGGCTCAAACTCTGGAATATATTAGTCATGGTACTCCTCTTGACTTCCCCAAGTCTGCACTTTACAAAGATACTTCCTCTGAGAGATCCGGACCTGATTGTCAGACCTTGTTGCATGCTCTGTTCTTGGTCACCAAACCAAAATACTCTTCAATCTGACTTCTGGTAGAGACACACCATGTCCTGCGGATGTGTGGGATGGACTTTGTTGCCATCAATGACAACATTTATGAAGCTACAACGTGTCTCTTGCCAATAGATATTTGTGTGGTGAGACAGGGATATATTTTTCTTTGGGGGCATATAAGAGGTAATTATGGAGCTGTTATTTTAGCATGGAGGCATAAGGGGGTATTTTTCTTTCTCTTAAGACCTATTTTTGGCATTAAATCATGCAAAAATATGCAAATGTAAAAGGAGAGATAAGGTGATTGTTTTCTTTTCATCTATCATACATGATTTTACAGCTGAGAATCAATGTAAACAAATAATAAAGTAATATTTTATAAATTACTTTATTATTTTTCACAAGTTGTAAAATCATAGAGTTAATACAAGATGTACCTAATAGTAAAGTAATTAGCACCTAATTACTTTATTCTTTGCCTACATCAATTTTGCAATGCAAAATCATGCAAAATAGATGAGTTGAGTTAATTGAGGTTATTTGGAGACTTTTGCATGATTTGAAGGACAATTTGGAGAGTTTTGGTCAACTTCTTAGTCAAACACATGGAGAGGATCGGTTTTGAGCTATTTTTGCTCATTTTGAGGCAGTTTTGACCCTTATTTCTAGAGATTTCTTGGTTTGCTCGTGGATCAAATTGAAGGACTTATTTTTAGAGGTAGTTAGCTGCAGTTATATTTTTCATGCCTCTTGGAGAGAGCAAACTATATATTGTAAAGCAAAAACATAGGTTTTGCTAGTTCTTGCTTTTTTGCTCTTTACACTTTGAGAGAGAAAAAAGTTTTGTAACTCATTGATTACAAATTTTATAGAGATTACAATAGGTTATAGGGTCCATTTTCTTGTCTTTTATGCAATATTTTCCTTTATTTTTCATTAGAATCAAGTGTTTTCCTTTCCATTAATGCTACTTGTATGAGTGATTTGATGAAATTTTATTGTGTTTAAAATATCAAAACCTTTAAAATTATTGTCTCATTCTTACTTGCAAGTGTTAAGCATAGTAATATCACATGTCTTAGGTAGTGCTATTGAAGTTTGTTTTCCTTCATGTTGTGAAAAATCTTTTTTCCTTCATAAAGAAGATAATTTCTAGCCTTCCTTAGAAACATTTTTGTGGTTACATTGCCAAAAGTGGATTGTGTGGATAGATTTCTGAGATCTATTGTGAAGTCAGTTTTGCAAGTTTTCCATCAAAATTAGGTGCATCACCTCATTTACAGTATTAGTTTTAGTGATTCCATCAGATCTTTTTTACCCTTTTTCTACAAAAGTTATTATTTTATCAAGGGAACCAGCCTATTTGGAGGTTCAAGTTCACCATAGGTCACCCACAGCCTGAACTTGATCCCATGTTTTGGAGGATTGCAGAGTTTTTGCAGATTTGTGTAAGGGTGCAATCCTAGTAGACAACAGTTTTTGGCACGCTTAGTGGGACTTTGAACTGATTTTCAGTTCAAAAAGAACTTATTATTTCTGTTGTTTTAGTATGATCAACAAATTTTACAGCCTTTTAGAGGTTTATTTTCAAAGTACCTGGTGACTTTAATTCTTTGGTTTTATAGATCAGATCTTGCAGCTTATGAAAAAGTATCAAACAAGGTCAAATAAAGATTTCGAGAAGAAGCACATTCAGTTATCTCCACCAAAGAGGAGAGTAAAAGCAGATAGAGTGATTAGACCAGCAAATACAATAGTTGTTTCAGAACTGCCAAGTACACATCAAGAATTTACTTCTCACCAGAACCCATTATTTACAAGTTCATCATCAGTGTCTCATATTTCTCCACCAGCAAGCCCAAGAGAGCAAGTGCCTATTTTTCAAGAAGATCCTATTTTTCAAGAGCTTAAGGAAGAGGAACCTGTGTTACAAGAGGTACTAGTACCAATCCAAGTGCCAATACAAGTACTAGTTAATCAAATGTCTTTAGCAGCTGGAGGAGTACCTGGAGGAGGAGGTGCTGGAGGAAATCTAAGACCACCACCACCAAAGAATTAGCCATTTGTTACCTTTAATGGGGGCAACCCGTTAAATTTAAGGCAACATGATGATATACCAGTGGCTGCATTGAAAAGTCTACCTAGTTTCAACGGTGAGGATGGAACTACACCGATATAACACATCAAAGATATAGTATCATTGTGTTTTGTTCATCATATCACAGAAGAGAATGTAGCAATCAGGGTATTAGTAGCATCTTTCAAAGGTAAAGCTCTTCAATGGTTTAGAAGTCTAAGAGTCAATTCTATTACATCATGAGATGAATTAGAAGCTACTTTGAATAGACAATTTCAAGATAAATCTGATCATTTATCACTTTTTGAGCAAATGACTACTATCAAGAGGGCCCCACAAGAGCAAATGACAGATTTCAATTACAAATTTCAAAGGACATGGAATAGAATTCTAGAAACGGTAAAGCCCTCACCTGAGCATGCATTTTTGTATTATTTGAGAGCATTAAATAGTGATATTGCTATCATGATTCAGTCAGTAGGTGGGGTTACTATATTAGCTGCATTTGATATTGCAATAAGGGCAGAAAATAGTTTAATACAAGTTGGCAAAATAGCACCTAGGCCTCCTATGCCAATATTTCCTGATATTCAGTCATCAATACCAATAGCAATACCTCCTATTGCATCAATTCCTACTATACTAGCCTTTGGCTATCAAAACACGGTTAAAAATGCAGCTGATCCAATTCTTTCTGATATTCAAGAGCTTAAAGGAAATCAACAAAACATAACAAAATTATTGCAGATTACAAGCAATGATTTAGTGAGTCTAAAAATTCAAGTAAATTAGAATAACAAACCATACCAAGCCCCATATCAGGTAAATAGGCCTCCTTATCAGGCAGATTATAAAGGACAAAAAAGAAACTACAATAACAGACCAAATCAACAGTATAATCCCAATGTTGTTAGTTCATCAAAAGAGCTTGTGCCCATACAAAATAATATGATTCAAGATTATGCATGGTGTTATCCATGTAATCAACCTCATAACCAGGCTACTTGCATGAATGGAGTGGTCGGTCAGGCACTCATGGTACAAAATAATTATACTGCTGCTAAAAATACAAGTGATGTAAGTGATCAGTTGGATGTTCAGCCTTAGTATAGTAATCCTGATGTTGTTTTAATGAACTGGCAAGCTAATGAGTTTTGTGGTGTAAATCAACTACCAGGTCAGAAATAGTCTTTTACTAATATTGCAACTAATACAAGGTCAAAAAAGAGGGCTGTGGACTTACAACAACAAGCTAATATTAATAAACAACAAGCTAACAAAGGGAAAAGTATAGTTTCTACAAGTCAACAAGGTCTAAATCAAGCTTCCATTTCTCAAAATATTAATATTCTGCCAAGAGGACAACAAACAGCTGAGAAAAGATACCCTGAAGCTCTAAAACAACCAAGTAAAGATCAATCAGATACTGTTGTTCCTAAAGTACAACAAAAGGTTAGTGGTCCTTTCAATATTTTTGATCATATGAAGAAAGCTACTATTGGCATGTCCATATTAGATGCTTTACACATCACTGGTCATAAAGACCTATTACAAGATGCTTTAGCTCAGTTATCTTTATCAAATGAGGGTCAAACAACTCAGCCCCAGGTTATGCTCACCAATGAAGCATAGAACAACAATGAACAACCAAAACAAGTGATCAAACCACCACCTTTTATGTTACTTTGATAGTTGGTGATCATTTAGTACATAACTGTATGATCGACTTAGGAGCTAGTAGCTCAGTGATGCCAAAACAGCTAGCTGATAAGCTTGGTATAAAATACAAGCCTATTGTAAGAGGTGTTGTGCAATTAGATGGTACTGAAGTCAACACAGCGGGAATATTCAAGAATCTTAGTCTCACTTTGCATGCATGTCCAAACTTTGTCATATATCAGGATATACATGTCATTGATTTGCCACCAAGTTTTGCCATCTGTTTGTCCAGAGATTTTACAGCAAGATTAGGAGGTTATTTGTCTTCTGATTGGACACATTTGTTCTTTAGAACTAGATATGGAACCAAGGTCACAATAAAATCTGAGCCATTAGCAAATGATCACCTTGAACCTTACACACCCAGTCCAATAAATGCCAACCTTTCCATTTTTGACCAAGAAGATCTGATTGCTGTTCAAGACCCAAATACACCTTTAGAAGGAATACTTGATCTAGTTTTAGACTAGTGGGTAGCAGAAAACCATGAAACAGATCCATTTGATCAGATGGATGAGATAGGTCTTGGTGCGTATATGATTCAGGAGAAAAATATAGTCATTCCAAATCTACTAAAAGGAGAAAATTAGAAAGTTGTAGAACCTGAAAAATGACGCTTGGAAACTTTATTTTGATGGTTCTAGAAGTAAGATTGGTGCTGGTGGAGGAGCTGTTCTAATTTCTCCAACAAGTGAGAGATATTATTCATCTTTCAGATTTGCTTTCAGCTCTTCTAATAATTTAGTTGAATATGAAGCTTTAGTTCATGGATTAGAATGGGCTAGGAAAATGAACATTAAATGCCACAAAGTCTTTGGAGACAGTGAATTAGTTGTGAAACAAGTCAGAAATCTTGCTGTTACAAAGAATGATTTGCTGAAATTATATAAACATAGAGTTTGGGACATGATAGAAGAATTTGATGCATTTAATTTGATATCTATACCTAGAACTGATAATAAACAAGCTAATAGACTAGCTGCTATAGGAGTTGAATATGATATTCCTACAGAAATGAAGAATATTCATACTCCTTTATATGTTAAAGTTGTTGTTAGACCATCAGTTCTAGATAATAATATCAGTTGGCAAGTGTTTGACAGTGATGAACAAATTGTAAATTTTTTAATAGAAGAAGCCGTGTTTTCTGCAGGAAATCAGTAGAAATTATTATAGCAATATGATGACTAGATACTTCAGTTGAAGTCAAACAAATTACCTAAGGGTTTAGTGACCTTTGAGTCAATTTTTAATACTGATGATTAGGTAAGAAGGGACAAAGCCAGATTATCACTAAACAGGAACATTATGAACCTATTGAGATCTTCAAAGATAAGTTGCTCAAGCTTGGAAAGGTATGTACAAGAGAAGAACAACAAACATTCATTTAGCTTTGTTAGGAATTTAGTGATGTATTTGCATGGGAATATGGAGATCTAAAAGGTTTCAACCCAGAGTTGGCTCAACATACTATTGAGCTTGAACCCAAGGTAAAACTCATTAGACAGAAGCAAAGACCACTAAATACAAAGCTGGAAGTACTTATGAAAACAAAATTGAATAAACTGATTGAAGGTAACATAATCTTTCCGATCAAGCACACTTCATGGGTTTCTAACTTGGTTCTTGTCAGAAAAAAGAATGGGGAAATCAAATTATGTGTTGATTTCCGTGATTTAAATAGAGCATCTTTAAAAGATCATTATCCTTTACCATCCGTGGAACAGATATTGCAAGTTGTTTTTGGATCAGAAAGATTCTCTTTACTGGATGGTTATTCAGGTTACAATCAGATCTTAGTGAAAGAGGAAGATCAGTACAAAATTGCTTTTACTACTAAATGGGGCACACTGGCTTACAAAAAGATGCCATTTGGCTTATCAAATATAGGTGCTACATTCCAGAGAGCAATGGATATGGCTTTTCAAGGTCTAATTAATAAGTTTGTACTTGTGTACTTAGATGATCTAACTGTTTTTCTAAGAAAGTTGATCACTTTCATCATTTAAGACTAATATTTGAAAGATGCAGAGAGTTTGGGGTTTCACTCAACCCAAAAAAGAGTATTTTTTTTTGTTCGTGTTCTTTTAGTGTGTCAATATAACATCATATGATTTGTTGTTATTTAGATCTAAAGAACATATTTTATTCAACTATTACGTCCTCTCTTACAACTACTAGTACCATACTTTTAAAATATTAGACTTTAAATGTACATGTACTATGACAACTATTAGTCATTACACCACTATTAATTAAATTAAATTATTTCGATCCACCAAAGACCTTTCAAGAACATTTTCTGTAAACAAGTTGAAAGTACTTTTTCATTTGATGGCAGGGATTCTGACCATGGTTTAAATTTGATGGCCGTATGTCCGTATTTGACTATTTTTGCTGTAAAATACAATCAAAATTTTAAAAAGATTGTATCACATGAAAGGGTAAATTTTAGATAGAACGGCAAAATTTCTATAGAGTTATTTTGATATATGTATTTAGTTTATATATATATTTTTTATAATAAAAATATATCTTAATATTCAAGAGACAAGTTTGAGTAGATAACCGTCATGAAAAATTTGCTTGACAGGCAGGGTCGACCGTCAAATTTACGCCCTGTTTCCAACCCAACGTAAGGAACAACGTAGCCTCCCGTTTCAGTGAGTAGATACAAAAATTGCTTGTCCCTCCTTCCCTTCCCACGCTGCAGCATCTCATGGAAAGATGATGACATATTAACAAAACAAAAGGTCAATCAATCAGAACTGAATTGATTAATCGCAGGCGAGAAACTGCTAGATGTCGGTCATATAATCCCATAGAACCATTCAGCGATCAATTTGGGGCAACATACCAGGTACAAATCCTCAATTTCTAAACGGTTCGTTATTTTCATTATAAGACGTTTACAGTTTAGAAACCAATCACCCGATTCCGAAATTGCCATGGATGAAAAAAACCAGCAAATTAGGGTTTAAATTACAACATGAAATAAAAACCCATCATTCTCTGGCTACTCCAGGGGTTGATTTATGGCCTCGATTTAATTATAACAGAAGAGTTTTCGTAATTGGGTATTTGAAGGTCTAAGGAGTTTAATGAGAGACTACTATAATTTTGTTGTCAGAGTTTGTAGGGTTTGTTGTTGGGGTATTTAGGGAAGGGCCTAAGATGGGGAAACCTCTGATTTAACCATAATTGAAGGGGGGGGGTTATCACAAGCATTCATTGGGTATTCAAAAGTATCATGAGAAAAACCGTTTTATTGTTGCTAATGTTTTAGGGTTTCTGAGAAAATAATTGTGAATTGAGGTGTTTAGGGCACAGCCCAAGATGAAGAGGCTTCTGATTTAATCACAACAAAGGTGCTATCACAAGATTTGTATTTGAAAGGTCTAAGGGTTTTTATGAGAGAAGAGCATTGTTTTGTTGTTCTGAATTCCGATTTTTAAGGGCTTCTGGGAATATAATTGGGAATTGGGGTTGTAGGGTAAGGCCCAAGATGGGGAGGCCTTTGATTTATCAGATTCTGGATAAGCCAGCCACAAGCTGCATCATTGGCTTATGCAGTGCAGTATGGTTTTATATACAGAAGAAAAGTCTTGGGTATGGAGATGTGGGGCTTAATTACGAGGCTGCTATGGAGGGTCAGCATTGGAGGTTTATAACATCGGCTTTTTCACATATAAGTGTTATTCATCTGGTTTTCAATATGAGTGCCCTGTGGAGCCTTGGTGTTGTGGAGAGCCTGGGACACATGGGTTTGGGGGTTCAGTTTTATCTTCAGTATACATTAGTGTTGGTTGTGTTGTCTGGATTGTTGGTCATAGGGACATATCATGTTTTGATTCAGAGGTTCAAGATTGATTATTTCCGAAGAGTCACTGCAGTTGGGTATTCTTGTGTGGTGTTTGGGTGGATGACTATTCTTGCAGTTAAGCAACCCTCTTCAAAGTTGGATCTTTTTGGGGTGCTTTCACTGCCTATTAGCTTTGCACCATTTGAATCTCTGGTCTTTACATCCATAATAGTGCCGCAAGCAAGCTTTCTAGGGCATTTGTCTGGAATCATTGTTGGTTATGCTATTGCTTGGGGTTTGATTCAAGGCATGAATAATTACTGGGCAATTTCTATGCTTGGGTGGATTGTGATTGCTTTCATGTACAGCTTGAAACGGAGTGGCATGATTGATCTTCCTTTTATTGAAATAGAACCTGTGATGGATGCTTCATTGCCCACTGTTGGTTTCTTTACACCCGACAATGTAAGAGGGCTAGAGGGGAATGTTCTGTCCACAAGGGGATCTGAACTTGTATGAATAACATGCTTAGATGGGTGTCCGACATAATGTTTTCTTGGTGGATTTCCATTGTATGGCACTCCATTGAGCACTCATGTGACAGGCTCATTATTTGTAATTTGGAATTCTTACTTTATGAAGAACCTGGATTGGGCCAAGTATCTTACTTAGACACCTTTTAAGCAGGTCATTAAACCAATATATCTGGTGCCTTATACAATGGGAAAGGTAAATGTTTCTTGTAAAGTTGTATTTGATATTTTTGCTGCTTCATTGATGGGGAAGGAATTTGCTAGAAATTTCATGTTTGGAAATTAGATGGTTCATGTCAGCAGCGGTTTTCCTAGTCAAGCCTTGCACAAAAAGACATCAAAATTATTTTACAAATTCAATCTCCGCAGCAACCAATAAATATTGGAACTGTGAACTTTGCGACACTAACATTGATAAGATATTGTCATCTCATCAATCTCAGCTGTCATTTTTCCTTGGCAATCTGATTGTCACATAGCCTGTCGAATCGTCTTAATTCTTTTGTGGTTTGTGTTGAAGATTATATTTTTATACCATGCAAGATTTCTATTAGATTAAGTAATAAGTTGTTGGCAATGGCAAAATTGTACGTATTTAGGTACAAATGTGGAAAGAATTCTGCGCAAGTGATATGTATTTTTAAGTCGGATGTTCAAATTTTCTTAATTCTTTTGTGGTTTATGTTGAAGATTATATTTTTATACCATGCAAGCTTTCTATCAGATTAAGTAATAAGTTTTTGGCAATGGCAAAATTGTATGTATTTAGGTACAAATGTGGAAAGAATTCTGTGCAAGTGTTATATTTTTAAAAAATATTTAAATTGTTCAGATGTTCCATGAATGGTGGTTATGGAGGTAATTTGGTCATATAGACTCTAATACTTAAAGAAATTCATCACTCTTTAACTCATGTTGTATATAATTGTGGTACTATTTTGTTACTTATTTGATATTCTGCTCTGAGTAGAGTTCTATTGATTATTATCATTGGAAAATGTATGTACTCTCTCTTATGATTATTATTAGAAAATGTATGTACTCTCTCTTATGCTTATCTTAACCGATTTCCGAGTTTCTGCATGGAAAAAATAGTAAATTTTGAGTAATGTTTTTAATCATTCTCATTGTAATATCGTACGTACATTTCTTTCCTCAGAACCTGAATAATAAAGAGGAGTAAATCTGATATATATATATATATATATATCTTAGATTTTAGATTTATCCTTGTTACCTGTAGGACAGTGCTACTTTTGGCAATTGAACCTTGTGATTTACCTCTGTGTTTGATTAGCCTAATTGTCTGCAGTGTACGTGGGCAGTGCAAACAGGCAAATTATGTATGAGGTATATGACGGAATTTATTCATGGTTTTCCTCTAAGTTATCAAAACGGGTACGGGTATGTGGGTGCTGCGATATGCCGGCACGACAGATTTTTTTTGAAGGGCTGGGTACGTTTTGGACGTGTTTGTACAAAACACACACACATTTGCAGCCTAAAAACATAAGCTATATTAAATAGTCTCCTCCTAGTGAATGTAAGTTTATTAAATAATCTGAAGCTATATTAAAATAATCTTCAGAAATAAAATGTAAGTTTATTAAATAATCTGAAGCTATATTAAATAATCTCCAGCTATGAAGTGATTCAAATTAAGTTTGAACTTGCAGTCTTGCATCCAACAGGTATAAGGGAGCAACAACGAGTAGGGCGTTGACACCCACAAAGAAATAAAATGAAAATGCACTCACCTGTCTGGAAATCGCATCGGCATGTATTTTGTTTGTCTGTCTTCCTCTTGTGGCAGATAAAAATTGTGGTATAAACAAAACTGAAAATGTTTAGGGCTTTTTCAGTTAAAAAAACAACCCTTAGAAACTTGTGTCTGTAGGTTGAAATGGTTTGGATTTTGCTCAGAATCACCATGTTGTTGTTGGAATTGTGCAGATTTAGCAGGTGAAAGTCGGAATCATTTTGGACGCTAAAAAAGTGTACCCTTGTTGAATCCACAGTCAGTTCAAACCAGTATCTGATTTCGTAAATGAGGCGATTTAGTAACATAGTTTTTTCTTGCTTGATGGATGCACCTCAATATACCAACTTAATATAGGGAATAGTTGTTTAAAGATGATAGTATTGCAATCACGAGCAATTTAAAGTTTTAGTTGCCAACTAGATCAAATAGGGGAATTGCATTCTATTTCATTACCTGCATGTGGCAAATATAAATTGTTTTGAAGGTCTAAGAACCCCCTTATCGTACATTCATTGTGAAATATTCTAAACTAATTACACACAAAGGGTAAACCCTAAAAAGATCTTAGCAGTAGATAGTTGTATTTATAAAAATATTTTGCTTTTTCTTTTTTTTGAAAATACATATACCCAATAAACAGTACCATAATTTATACTAATTATAGTCACCCATCTCTTTGCATATTCCTTGCTATTTGTTGGTAGAACAATATATATGTTATACGGGTATGACTCCTAATAACATTATGTTCTAACACTTCCCCTTAATGTTAATAGGGGGCATAACCTATAAAACCTTAGTAACGTAGGTCTTCTTTGCTAGAGATAAACATGGACACAAATGTATGCCAAAATGAAGATCATGCATTCCGGACTACATGAAAGTCATCTTGTCATAATTTATAACCTAGCATTTTAAATAATGATGCTTTTAATGGGGTCTTATAAAGTTTTTATTGGAGCCAAGGTCTCCTCAAACGAGCCTCCCCCATGTTCATTACATAGTGCATGTAGGTCTTTTATAATACAATGCTTTACAAGTGGAAGAATTATAGGAAAGAATTACAATATACCCGAAGGACTTATACAATAAAGCATGTAAAATGCCTGTAGGTCTTACATACAATGTCGGTAGGTCTTCTATGTGCCCTTATGTCTTATCCAATGCTTGTAGGTCTTACATGCAGAGTTAGCCACTAGGAGGTGTTATTGTCATGCTCTCTCCCCCTCAATGGAAACTCTTTAAGGCCAAACATTGATGTAAATTTGGAGAATTTGGTGTTGCACAGAGGTTTGATATGTGATTGCGGTTGTTGGGATTCCAAATTAGTTCTTCTTGATCACAGTATATCTGCCACCTGATAATCAGACTAACAGAATTGAAGAGTAATTTTATGACGGAAAACTTTCCTATGAATGAAGTGCCCATGAACTTCAATGTGCTTTATTTTTGGATGTTTAAGTAGGAGTCTTTGGCAAGAGTAAATAACTTTGGTTATCGTATAATAAAGTGGGACTTTTACTAGTATCCAGATGATACTCTTCCAATAATCTCATAAGTCACATTGATTTCTTTGGAGCTACTTTTGTATTTATCCTCTATAGATTTAAGAGTCATTAGAAGGATGTTGTTTAAGTATTACTCTATCCATGTGATATCACTTGCACTATTGTTTTGAAGACATAGCTTGACGTATATGTCCTATCAAAAGGATCACCAACATAGTCAGTGACACAATAATTGATAAATTTTTATTTTTGGTGCAAGAATAATGAACACCATAATTAATTCAATAACAAGTAAGTCAACTACATATAACATGATAAAAAGATGATATGACGATCTTTATCAAGGAGATCATATGGGATTTCATGAACATAAGTATGCATAATTTGCCATGTTTTTTCAAGGAAAAAAATAGTTGTCCTACTAAACATAGAGTAACGGGTGAGCTATCCTTTCTAGGTTTGCTCCATTGACAGTTTCTTAAGGCAACGACCACCTATTATAAGTAGGTGCTTTATACCCAAGAAATTAGAGGATATATAAAGCTCATACTAATGCAAAATGTATGTATATCAAATTTTTGAAAAACAAAGCTCTTTATAGCTATAGGAATCTTTTCAAGTGGTGAGGAGATTCATGAAACAAATGAACGAAGTCCTTGGGTCATTCATCAACTATTTTGTCATAGCGTATATAAATGAGATAAATGTGTTAAGTAAGATATGGAAAGGGCATTTGAATCGTATGTAATAAATGTTACAAACCTTAAGCTTAAAGCCTAAAATACATAGCAAGTGAACTTCAAGAATGAATTTATGTGATAATCCCGTATTAGTACTAATAGTTGACAACAAGGGAGGATAGACTTAGGAGTACCACCTGAAATTTGGTATATCTGAAGTGTTGATACCTGAGGCCATAAAATAATATAATGCACTGCATACTATTTGTCTTTTATATATTCCTTGAGAACGACAAATCAATGATCTTTCAATTAAAATGGAGGATGGAGGGTATCATAACTATTAAAATTTTATTTCTAATTGTTAATACAATGATCAACAAGAAAGAAGATGTTCCTTTATCAACCGTTTCAACTCCAACAAGCATTGCCTATAAGAGTCGGACTCCAATTACAAAAAAATTAACATCTCTACAATGCTAATGTGAGCATATCATAAGTCATACCAAAGGTAACTTCATACCATATGGCATATGGGGGGATAAATATAGGAGCAAGACTGAAGATGATTTGAAGTGGATAGAGAACTTTGTTAGCATTAGACTCAAAGATTTGGGTAAAAAAACCATTTGACTAGAGATATGAATATCAATACGTCAATCTTATCAATCTAAAAAAAATGATTATATCAATATCATAAATTTTTGAGACAAGGGAACTTAGTGTTCCATCATCAGCCATCTTGATCAAGTAATGGCTTTTGAACTCTTCGAAGTGCAAACAAATGTATATAGATATGCCATTTATAAATATGAAACAGTCTTGAAGTCTGGGATGTAAAAGATGTGCAACAAATATTTGAAGAATCAATCACTTACAGTAGATGATCTGAGTAATCACAAGTCTACACCATCTCTAATAACATTGTGAAAGGAGGTGCTACACACACAATTATTGCAGACATGTATTCTCAAGAATGTGCTTTCACAAGGAAAAAATCCATTGTTACATCGTTCACTGGGGATTTGTTTTTGTTACATGCACAATTTTCCATGATAGATTTATTTCCATGTATGTCAAGTGCATAAGTTTGGTGGATGCTTGTAAAGTATTTGACCAGATGAAAGAATGAGACAGCGTCTCATAGAATACGATTGTTGCAACTTGCAGTACACAGAAGACATGGGAATCCTCATGAGACAATCACACTGTTTCACCATAAGCAAAAAATAGATCACCATTCCAATCAATTTATATTTGCCAGCGTACTTCCAGCCGCTGTTGAAATGGGAGCTTTGGAACAAGATATGAAAACATACCAAGATTTATTTTTGGTCTTAGAACCAACAATACCAAAATCTAAGGATGGGGATAAAACATTCAATACTTATTTACTCACATAATTGAGAGCACAAAAGAGACTAGTGATACCGATTTTATTATTTTTCACAGGGGTTTTTGGGGTGGCTAATTGAAAGAATACATTGAAGCATCAAATCATACTTTTGCTATTGGTGAAAATTGGGACAGTTTGGCGTATGAAGCTGAAAAATTGTGTTATAATTGAGGTAATGACATTTCTATAGAGGTAAGTAATTTAGGCTATTATTTTTCTAGCTGCTAATTGCAATTATATTACTCAGAAAATACCACAATGGTCTTCTTATTACTTGGTAAAAATAATATATGTATAGGCAGCAGTAGGTGGCTTTCTTAAACATCATCCAGTTTAATGGTCAAATGTAAATTCTGGCTAATAGAAATAGGACAGTTATTTACCACTTTTTTCTGTAGATGAGGTGTAAATACCATTGCCTATTTGACCATTGAAACGGATGATATTTAAGTAGAGTGGTAGTAGGTGATTGACTACTGCATGTTAGATGAGACATTTGGGATATCTAATATAATACTCCTTTTCCACTGTGACTATTTAGAGATAGTAATTCTAGTGCACTAGTTATGACGAGGTCGCCACATGGCAGAAAATTACTCCACTCCTATCGACAACATATCAGGACTCCATAAAGCTTGGAGCATGACATTTAAAGACCATGATAGAGCCTTAAAGCTCATGTCAATCAAGTTGTCGTGTATGTTGATTTATAGATATACCAAGACCAAAGAGAAAGTGTAATGGGTTTGCCTACATTGTGTAAGGGAGTTGACATCTTCAAATGTTCAAAGGATTTCAAAACTCACCATGTGACTAACACACAGGACTCACCCACACTTCCTCTTTTACTATGCTTGCCAATTTATTCTGCTTGCAGGATACTTTAGAAGTTAGAACTCTTAGCCTGCAAAATTGTCCCTTCATGAAAATCTTGTTGCCAATCAACAAAATTTGCATGAATGGGTGAAGTTAAATGAACCACCATTCCATAGTCACCCTATTGTGTGCTTGAGGAATGAATATAATAAGAGGATTGCAGAAGAGAATGTCTATAGGCTGACATGCATACGAGTTTAGCGAAACTGTCCATTTATTTGGTTGGATCGCCCCAAAAGTAATTCTAATCCTAGATACATATTAGCAAATGGCGGATGGGCGCTCTGTTAAAAGAACATCTATTAATGACTTCTCGTGCCTATGAATAGGTTTAATTCATATTGTAGACCCATCAAAATTGGGAGACGTTGTTTGGCATGATAGATAGATCTACACTTATAGGAAACATATTCTATTGCATTGGATATAAACAAAATGGATCTGCTGAAAACACAATGATAAAGAGGAGTGCTGTGGAAAGCTTGAGATTTGCTCTAAATCACTCCCCTTCATGAGGGGCGACAGATTTCCTAGAAAGTGAATCAAAAGTCCAAAATTTAGGAAATTGAAGTGTTGTGTTTGAATGAGTTCCTGTTGAGCTAAAAGTAATAAATTTTGAATTAGAGTTGGACGATTTCTTAAAGTATCCCTCACCCACTCTAGGAGAGATTGTCTTGATACAACTCAATATAAGCTTAAATTAATAACTTAATCTAGTTCTAGTCACTAACAATAGGATGTAGCCAAAATCAAGTCTAGTAATATACTTTGAGATGGAGAGACATAGATTATAATGGAACGAGATCCCATCACGGGGATGTGCCATTGATCCAAGTGGCTATTCAAGAAGGAATCCCCTTAAGATGATTGCCCCCTCCCAAGATGGTTGCCTCCTCTTAAGATGGTCAACTTGTGAAGGTTATAATTTCTTTATAGTGCTCAGAATCATAAACTGTAACATGCACGGAAGCACTTCTTCCATAAATAATGGTTAACCTTTTTTGAGAGGTTAATGTGTCCATTGTGCAAGATAATATCCCAATCGAAATCTAATCCAATAATGTCTAGTGAGAATCCTTTTTACTTTTTTTTTGGGCAAAAAGAGAACTTTATTTAAAGAACAAATACAATTTACAACATAGAGATTTCCAAATGGCAAGAGCCATTGTTAAGGCAAGAAGAGGAAAAACCCAAGGCGGTTTGCCATTGTCTTGCTTCCAATAGAAAACTAAAAAGAACAACTGGCTACCATACTCTTTGATAGAATGAATCCCATTATCCCCCTTGCTAGAAAAAAAAGAGGAGCCAAACCCATTCAACAGGAGAGTCAAGGTTGTGAGGCCAGAAGCAAACTTCCAAAGGAGACAAAAAAGGATATTCAACCCTTTCAAGCAAAGAGACAAAAAAGGAGATTCAAATCTGATCACTAAGAATAAGTTGGATAAGTTGTGAAGATTTATTAGATGGCAAAGACCCTAACTTACAAACATGCCGATTACGATTGTCCTTTGAAACCCATTTAACACAGTGGTTGCACCCCAACTCAAAAACATGCCAATTACGATTGTGCTTTGAAAGCCCATTTAACAAGGTAGTCTACAACTGCACTCCATTCCCTGGAGATATGAACTAAAGAGATGTCCTCAAAATTGGAGTGAGGTGAAGGATTTGTTCAACTAGAGAAGCCAACCTCCAAGAGGACTCTTGAATACTTGCCTTATTCAAAAGAGAAACCAAGATCGTGGAATTTGTTTCACAGATAACCTTCCACCCCAACTCACAAGCTCTCTCAAGAGCCACAAGAACGGCTTGATCTTCCATCAGATTATTGGTGCTGATCCCCATAGCTGAAGAAACCTTTTTACTTGATGTCTCCACAATAATATGTTTATTTTACTAAAACAATTATAAGGAGTAGCCAAAACGATTAATGTACTCAATTTTGGTTACACATTGGGTGTGTAGAAGGCCCCAAAAACACAATGTAACTTCATTTAAAAAAGATGAGAGTAGATTTGAAGTTTGTTGAGAGTGTTTATTCCATAATCATATGATGGGAGTAGCAAGAGATTGGGAAGGAGCTGATACAAGGAGAGAGCTCTGATTTTGAGAAACCTACTCTTGTAAGAAAATCCCTGTTGGTGAACTATAATTGGGCTATCTAGTGTGATTATAGATCAACATACACCATCAACAACCTAAAAGGAGAAAATAGAGAAAAATGAATTGATTTTAAAACAATAGAAAAGACGCACCAACTGCATTGCCATGAATGTGATATTAAAATTTACTCTACAATCACACTCATCAAGCTCTATATGTCATCTAGTATAACTTGTAAAAGTGATTAGTATAGCCTAACTGGCTCTGATACTATATTAGAAATTAAGATCTTAGGTTACTAATCAGTATAAATAAAATATAAAATAAATGAAATGAGAATTATAGGATGCACAAACTTAACATATTGCACAATATATACATGGGGAAAACCCTTCTTGGTAAAAACCCCCATAAAGCATCAATCTATCATAGAACACGTACAAAATTGTCTATAAAATTATAGACAGAACTTGGGGGTATCACTTATTCTCACTTCCACATGGCCAACAATAAATTTTCTATGCAGAGTGATAAAGTTCACTATCTTAACAACTCTCCAAAAATTGAATTACTTCTCAATGAGAGAGAAACTCCTTAAATATAGAAGGGGTGTCAAAATACCTGTCTTTATCTTGTGTCCTTGCTTCTTTCTACAAAATATGACCTTGGGTAGACCTGTACCTGTAACTGACTTCATGGCTACAGATGAAGATGCCCCTTGTGCATCGTTGCCTGGCAGTGTAGTGGCCTGATTGGTTTCCTTAGATTGCTTGCTTTGAGTGAACAGCTTGATGAGTTGTTGCCCATTTTTTAATACCATTGTAATATCCCTCAAGGACTTAATTATTTCATAAATTATTGCTCTTTATCCTTGCTTGACATCTTTTGCTTTCGCTATTCCCTATTCTAATACCATGTTTCTTTGTTAGTTTTTGACATGTGGTACAAAAGTCATTTTTTTTTCCTATAATATATATATATATATATTTGTTTTTCCACAGGTTTACAAGAACACAACTTTGATACCACTGAAATATTCTAAACTAATTACACACAAAGGGTAAACCCAGAAAAGATCTTAACAATAGTTATTTGTATATATATAAATATTTTTTTTTTTTTTTTTTTTTTTTTTTTTTTTTTTTTTCTGAAAATACATATATCCCCTCCAAAATACAATAAATTGGGAACTAGTTGAACACAAAATTGACAATGCTAACTGGGAACTAATTTGCGTTATTCCGGCTGAAGACTGAAGACTTAGTCCTAAATCTGACTTAACTGCTGACATGACCTTTATTTTCTAACTACTTGACAGAAACTCCATTCAGCGCTCAAAATTAAAAAAAGAGACATTACACGTATCCACTGTTGGCAGCTAAGAAAGTCAAACATATAAGTGGGGTTTGACCAGAGAAACGAGACTCACCAGGACTCGCCTGGACTCGGCGAGTTGCGGGCTGAGTGAGCCCAGACGAGTCCTGGGGACTCGGACTCGGACCCGGCTGAGAACTCACCTGGACTAGCCGAACTTGCCGGTTCCAGGCGAGTCCCATCAGGGAAACTCGGCCAGGAAAAAGTGAAAAAATCAGGAACACGGTGACAGTGTATTTCAAAATACATTTAAGTATAAGTTTGTATATTGAATTTCTTATACTTTAAATATTTTGAAATATACTGTCAGGATGTTTGAGATAGGTTTCGGATCCATGGGATTTAACATGCAGATTCTAGATTTTGGAGGATCCATCAGATTTCAGACTTAACCAAATTTTCAGGTTTTCAGGGTTTCAGACTTAGTCAAATTCAGGGTTCCAGTTTCTCACAAAAAGAGAAGAGGACAAATCATTGGATCCTATTGATTTGGTTGAGATAGATCCTATTGATTTGCCGAGTTTTTGTCGAGTTTTCTCTGAATTTTTGTTGACTCGTCAATTTTGGCATCATTGAAGACCTACCATTTACTCCTTCGTAGGAAGGCGAAGGATGCAGGCTCCTCTGAGCCATAGACTTCTAGTTATTGTTTTGATATTTCATATTTGTTTGGAACATTTGATGTCATGGATTTCATATTCCATGAGTTTTGTATACATTTGACTATATTTATATATCTGAGTGTGCTATTTCCTTCAACAACTCAGCTACAATTTGCGTTTATACTTATGTGATTGATGTATACTTGTGTATGTGATCAAATTAGCTTCTATTTGATGATGTTATTGTGTCTTTAAGGTTTATTTAATAAAGGGTGCATGAAAGAAGTTTTAAATCCTTAAAAATCTCTAAATTTCTTGGGTTTTTCACTTTGCCGAGTCTGCGCCGAGTCTTGGTGCCAAGTCCCAAGCCGAGTCTGCGCCAAGTCACTATGGGGTTGAGTGATAGATCTAATTATATATAATCATTAGGAACAATATTGCTGCAGTAATTTTGATATGTAATTGGCTTGGTTATATCAATGAACAATTCACCAAGATGCATCCTAAGTTCTAACCACGTATGGTTGAGATCAAATGGACCAATATGCTGCTCCTATGTCTTCTGTCTGTGAAATCAGCTTAATGTAAAATAATCACAAAGGAATGAACATGAACATGAACATAAAACAAATATAAGCTACAGTATACACCTCACTATGAGCATAAGTTTACCCTGGTGAAACTCCTAGTGCAGATGGGGGCACCTCTTTTGAAGCCACTAATTTCAAGAATAATAGCCATGGCTCAACCATGGAGCATCATAAGACCATTATGAGATGACAACACACTTCTACGATGACCTTCACACTTGCTTTGCAATGAATTCACTACTTACATGGAGAGTTATCTACACTTCCTAGACTTTGTTGCAATCTTACAGTCAATTCTGTATGCCTTTGCCAAATTCCATTCATACTTATTTATGCCTATGAAGGGATTAAAAACTGATGGTAATATCCCTTGGGCAGTTGAAATTAATGGTAGGGATCCTTAATGGATTTACCTACCATCTGGGCAGTTCTTGTTGTCGGTTTTTGTGTTTGGGTGAGTTTGGCATGTGCTTAACATGTCTAATAAATTAGCAAATGCCTAACTCGACATAATTTGATGAGGTAGCTTTAGGAGAGTAGTAGTGTCCCATGTGCTATCTAGTGGTTGTTTCAAGGTCCTTATTATTGCAGAGTGATGGATTAGTTGGAGTCGAATTTGTGGATTTTTTCATTGTTCCATGGGGATGTGTCCCTGGGGTTCTGGCTGATCTACCTGTGACATGGATGTAATGTCCCCTTCCATTTCCTGAAAAGAATCGAGGGATGTTGTCATGTCCTGTTTTTAATAACTCTAATCGCATGATGTAATCCCCCGCCTAAATATTAAATTGCTGCCAAAGTCAGATTTAAAAATATTAAACCAACCAAAAAGGAAATCGAATGGAGGGTGGCGCCAATATCATATAATCGATGGGAAGAATACTTGAGGAATGCACCTTTTTAGCAGTAATAAACAGTTTATACCTTCCCATCTCTTCTGGTATTGTGTGTCCTTAGTGTTAGTACAGATCCTTGTGATGTTCTTTGTCCTTGGGACTGTATTTCATGTTGGTGCCTTTATGCAGGGATACATGTATTTTTGCAGGTTGTGAGATGTGCTAGGAATAAGAATCAGTTTTTGAGTAGTGAGAGAACATCTTTCTCCTTCACAGAACTGTTGTTATTTAGCCTTCTTATAAATTGATGATGCAAAGATTATGATTTACGGGGTTGTGTATGAGAACCTTATTATTATTGGTTATATAGTGTGTTGGTCACTTGTGTAGTCTCTAATAACCATTTTGGTGCATCGCCTTTTAAAATTAATTAATATATTCTTGAAAGGGCAGCGGTGGTCTCATGAAGGGGTGTGACTGTTTTTTAAAAAGGCAGCAGGTGTATTGGAAGGATGTGACCCCATAAACAAATAATATAAAGAGTGGGTCATTCTTTGGAGAGAAGGCATCAAGCAGAAATAAAATAAAATAAAATCAATATATAATCAAGGAAAAGAAATATATGAAGCAGGAATACACACACACACACACACACTCCAGTCATACAATAATATATTGCAGCCATTTGGAGTAAACTTGTCAATCCATTAAGAGGTATTGAATGAGCAATAATCTAGCAAATCCCTTAAGCAATCAGTTTTGAATTTGAGGAAGTGTTTTGCAAATAGGAAGGACGAAATCCCTTCCAAGTTCACGAGAGTTGAAAGGACGGCTCCCCTTTCATGCTCTTATCAAGTTTGGACAGGAGTTGGATGGACGGACAGCCTTTCATGCTCTTGCGCTTGATCAAGGAGGACGGAAAGCCTCCAAGGTGGACTGGGAGTTGGAAGGACGGCCCACCTTCCATGCTCTCGGCAAGGTAAGAACAAACATCCTTGATATTGCCATTTGCAAATATTTCCAAGGAATTCACGATCTGATTAGCTGTGAGATTGTGCTATGATGTATTGATCTGAATATTATTGATGCTATGATGTATTGATTTGAATATTATCATAATTTTTTGATCTTTAATATTTATAATATCATTTTTTAGTGATTATTATTGTTTGCAGGCAAAGAAATCAGGAATATCCCCAAAAGGGACATTACAATTGGTATCAGAGACAGGTTATTCTTGCCCACCTGTGAATCATCACAATGGACAAATGAGTAAAAAGAAACTCATCCAACAAAGAAAGAGAGGAATCCACATTATTGCTCCATACTGATCTCATCCACTGAACAATCTCATTAAAAAATGCTCTCTTCCCCATTCATCCATACAGTAGGGATCTACGACCAATATCCCTTGTGATTGAATTTAATTTTTAAACAATCATCAATAAGATGAAAATCCAAAACTTCATTAGGCATATTGATTGCAGTATCTCTTAGGGACATTACATCTGCTCTCTGTAATTGCTACTTTTTGTCTTTTGACACAAGCATTCAATGTGATCATTTTTCTAGATTTGTGGATTGTGAAGTGAACAGTTACTAATTGCTTGCATGCTGCAATCTTTTGTGTCCACTCTCAAGCATTAGTGCAGCTCTAGCAAATCTGGCCGGTTCTTTGATGAACATTTAACTAAAGAGGGGAACTATGCAATCTTGAATGTGTTATTTCATGTTCAGGTTTGAGATAACAGAGAAGATCCTCTTATCTTCTTGATGCAGGAGCATCCTTGACAGAATAATTTATCCTTCATGTTGAACACTGTTCTTTGGTGTTGTGGCAGAGAAACCATGTTATACTTGATGTGGTGGAGATACCATGCTATGCTTCATGTGGTTTTAGCAGCAGAGATGCTGTTTAATACTTGCCGTAGTGTTGTGGTGGAGACAGCATGCTATACTTATGTGGTTTGATGTTGGAGACTCCAATATGATCTGGTGTCCTTATGGAGACAACAACAAAACACCAATACGTGGTGCTTTGTTGGAGATACCATGATACATTATGAATTTGGTATTGCAGAAGAGATACCATGTTGAATTCAGAAGTATGAGAAGATCAACAAGTGTCATGGTGATAACTGTGGCATGTATCAACTGCCGATGCGTTTTAGCAGTTTTTATGTACACTTTGGCAAGCTAGTTTCCAGCTGTAGAGGTGTATCACATGTCATATGATCCTTTGACACATGTTAGGATGTCAAATTTGACTTGTAGTTGAATTCAACCATATGCTGTTGTGTAGCTCAAGATTTTGCTCAACGCGTGGGATCTTGTAACTGATGGAAGGTGAATATTTCATATTTCCCACCAGTTATATTTCCAACATTTAATGGATTAGAACTGTGAAGATAACTATAGAGTCTAAATTTTATGGGCTTTTTCGAAGGCGGATTGCATATATTTTGTGCAAGATAGGTTGGCAGGCTTTTGGAAGCTCTACACTATGGGCTTCTGGGACCTAGAAAAGTGAAGCTGGGGAAGAAAAACAAGCCTGAAAGAATTGAGAGTGCAATTTGCAAGAGGGATTGCTCAAGTGCAGAGTGTGTTTATAATGGCAGTTTAAGATCAAATTGTAGGAATGCGGCGCGTTCATGTAATTCTGCCAAAATAGTCGATGTATTAATTTTCTACAAAATGATGTTTTCATTTCGAGTTCATGGTTTACTCTTCCCATATTTTGTTGTGCACTTTGACCTGAGTGGTTGAGGATTGTTCACTTACCCTGTACCTTATCACATCTCTACTAACAACATAGTTTTAAGCTGAGATGTGATATTTGATGGGGTTGTTTGTTTAGAACAAGTTGATGACGTGAACAAAACCTAGACCTAGGAGGTAAAACTGGTAGCTAGCAGTACTGTGAAGAATACACCTAAATGGTTTTACTTGTTCGAGTTTGGACCCATGTCATTAATCTCACAAAAATACAAGGTCGAGTTGAAATGACAAATCAGTTAGTCGACAACTTTTATAAAACACTTGATCAATCCGTTCACAGATATTCATATAATCCCACCTCTGGTGTGAAAGATTCCACAGGCCCATAGTTGGAGTATTTTACAGTCACGTGCTATGCAAATGGTAAAGGAATAACAACAATCGCGATTGGAAGGGTTTTTGTTGTCAAATTCTGTTGCATTTTTTGCAGACTAATTGAACATAAGGGCATAGGAAAAGACTGCCCAATTTAGGGCACACCTTATAAAGTGGAAAGTTGGTTATCAAAACAACTTCAGTTGTCAATGCCAAAGTGCTCATGGCAGGGATAAGTGTGAACTTGTGCAAGCAGAAAGAAAGGTAAAAAGAAGTGTTTGATGAAGTGTGCACTCAGCCTAGGGGATTGCATTTAAACTAAGGAAAGCCAAGGAATAGATGCACACTTATAGACCGGGTGCACACATAGAACAGAGGCACACGCCTCACCAAGAAGAACGCCAAAATTTTAAAATTGTTAAGCATACAGAAGGAAAGTCTAAACAAGGAATGATCAAGGTCTAAGGTCTGTATTGAAACACACATCTGATAAATAAGTGTGAACCTTGTAAAGAGGATTCAACACATTTAAGTTCAAATTCAAAAGCTACTTTAGGATCAGGGCGTGCATCTCATAAAATAACACTTCAAAATTTAAATCAAGGTTTAAAATTGTGTTCTAAGGCATGCGTGGCATCTCAAAGGGCGCACTTAGTCATGCAAAGGAAAGCGCACTGATTCGTTTCAAGCAGCCGACTCAGCATATATGTTTGAGAAAGCTTTATTAATACATGAAGTTACTCATCTCAAACAACCGAACAGTTCAAAAAAAAAGAAAAAACTGCAAATTCTTTACTATTAATAGGTGGTGCTACTTCAACCTACGCATAACCTTTCAAAAGAAATATCTTTTATTTAAAGCATAAGGCGTCACTTCCAAAAGTCATGCCTTCTCAAGGCAATCAGCTATAAATCAAAGATGCTCTTCATAGTTTCAAATAGAAAGTCAAAAATGTATTAATAGATCCTTGAAGGCCCTGTTTTAGAAGACAGATAAATTCTTAAATAGGCCTCTCCCCTCCATTATCTTCTAGGACAACAGGTCGCAGCAAGGTACAGGAAGGCAAGCATTGGTAGAAAATACCACATTGGTTTTTACACTAAAGAGTCAGCCAATGGCTGATCCAAAACTCACCTTCAACGGTGTATGGGATAATAAAAATCAAAGGGGAGCTATACTCCACAATAATCCAATCATAATCAGGCCATGTCATGAGATTGAGATAGAAGGCAAGGAGATACCAAGAGATCTTAGGGAAAGTGAATCAGATTTTATCTTACGAATAAAAATTTATACAAATGTGGACCACCCAGTGTATAAATCTCTGTTTGAGTTTAGTATAAAATCTAAATCTGTTGGAGGTAAGAACACATGGAAAGGATGTTTCTACTTTTGAAACTCATGATGATCATCTTGGACCTGGAAATACCTCAAATAAGATAACTACAACCAGCAATTATGATAACCACCCCTCGAATCTTGAGTTGCCCAATGAAAGGAGAGAAGAATTTGGGGATATTTCTAGAAACCCTTTTGGACGTAAAGATCCCGAAAGTAGACCGAAAAGATATAAAATCATTTCTGAAAAGAACATTGCATTTGAGGTCATAGATGTGTGTTGTGCTTCTAATTCCCATCTTAATGTATGGAAAGCTCACTTTCCTGCTTGGACTCAAAGGGATATCCATGTGCAAAGATTGGGCCAACTTAATTGGTTCTTTGAAGATGTAGTCGATACCAAAGAAGAAATTGATTTTTGGATTGATGCTTCCTTTACTTGGTTTCAAACTATACTAATGCAAGATGTCTCCTCTTTGAGAAAGAGAGAAAACTTGTCTTCAATTACGGACCAACTCTTGGTTTTGTTGTTGCAAGAATTTGGGAACTACAAGTACATGAACCAGAAGCATATTGGACAATAAATTGCCCTCATACTTTAAAGGATGTTATCAATCTTATGATATTAAAGGACTAAGTTGGCGGTTGGATTGAGGCAAGTATACTAACAACAATTTTGCAGGGACAAACAATGTCTAGAAATTACAAATCTACCAAGATGATTGGGCTCTGGGCTAGTGATTGCTTGAGGACACGCAATCTTGGGCAGGGCGGACTGTCATGTCCTGTTTTTAATAACTCTAATCACATGATGTAATCCCCCGCCTCAATAATAAATCGTTGCCAAAGTCAGATTTAAATAAATATTAAACCAACCAAAAAGGAAATCGAATGGAGGGTGGTGCCAATATCATATAATCGATGTGAAGAATACTTGAGGAAGTGGCGCTAGTGATTTGGAATAAAGTCTAATTAAAATTAATTAATTTATTCTTGAAAGGGCAGCGGTGGTATCATGAAGGGGTGTGACTGTTTTTGAAAAAGGCAGCAGGTGTATTGGAAGGATGTGACCCCTTAAACAAATAATATAAAGAGTGGGTCATTCTTTGGAGAGAAGGCATAAGCAAAAATCAAATCAAATAAAATAAATATATAATCAAGGAAAAGAAATATATGAAGCAGGAATATATATATACTCCAGTCATACAATAATATATTGCAGCCATTTGGAGTAAACTTGTCAATCCATCAAGAGGTATTGACTGAGCAATAATCTAGCAAATCCCTTGAGCAATCAGTTTTGAATTTGAGGAGGTGTCTTGCAAATAGGAATATATATATATATATATATACTTACTCCAGTCATACAATAATATATTGCAGCCATTTGGAGTAAACTTGTCAATCCATCAAGAGGTATTGAATGAGCAATAATCTAGCAAATCCCTTGAGCAATCAGTTTTGAATTTGAGGAAGTGTCTTGCAAATATATATATATATGTACTCCAGTCATACAATAATATATTGCAGCCATTTGGAGTAAACTTGTCAATCCATCGAGAGGTATTGAATGAGCAATAATCTAGCAAATCCCTTGAGCAATCAGTTTTGAATTTGAGGAAGTGTCTTGCAAATAGGAAGGATGAAATCCCTTCCAAATTCATGAGTTGAAGGATGGCCCCCCTTTCATGCTCTTATCAAGTTTGGACAGGGGTTGGAAGGACAGACAACTTTCATGCTCTTGGGCTTGATCAAGGAGGACGGAAAGCCTCCAAGGTGGACTGCGAGTTGGAAGGACGGCCCACTTTCCATGCTCTCAGCAAGTTAAGGACGAATAGCCTTGATATTGCCATTTGCACGTATTTCCAAGGAATTCACGATGTGATTGGCTGTGAGATTGTGCTATGATGTATTGATTTGAATATTATGATGTATTGATCTGAATATTAATGATGCTATGCTATGATGTATTGATCTGAATATTATCATAATTTCTTGATCTTTAATATTTCTAATATCATTTTTTTAGTGATTATTATTGTTTGCAGGCAAAGAAATCAGGAATATCCCCAAAAGGGACATTACAGATGTCCCTGTCACATTGGGACATCGCTGTTAGATGGTAACATCCCTGGGATATTCCCATTGCATTGGGATGTCACTGTCAGATGGGAACAAACCCAGGGACATCTCTGAAATGTCTGTGTATGCCCTATCATCTCCAGGATGGCCAAGAAGACGTCCAAATGTCCCTAGATTGTCCTAGGGACAGCAGGGTATCTTTGATTGCCAAACACAAATTTTAAAAAATAAAACAGGAAAAAACTATGTTAAGAGATTCGGCAGAATTAGGTGGCATATTGCATGGGTTTGGTCTAGGTCCAGGTATGGGGCTGGGATGGGCTTGGGTTTGCCCAGGAACAGTCCAAGCACCCTGACTTCCTTGTGAGTCCATCTTTGGGGCCCTACAACATTTTTAAGGGAAAATGGGAACATAGGGAAAGCCTTACACTTCCACTTATTAAGAAGATTATGGTGGGGCTCATCATGGGGGCATTGGCGCCATTGTGGGCAACCCAGTGGATGTGGCAATGGTGAGAATGCAGGCAGATAGGTGGCTACCCTTTGACCAGAGGTGGAACTGTAGGAGCGTTGTGGACGTGGTGGGGTGAATGGTCAGGCAAGAGGGCATCAGATCACTCTAGAGGGCACCACATTGCTTTAGGCAGGCTCGGCTTTGACGGTGTAGAGGGCCATGATTGTGACGGCCTTACAGTTGGCTTCATATGACCAGTTTAAAGAGTCCATTCTTTCCCATAATGTAACGGTGGATGGAGTGGGTATGCAAGTGACAGCTAGCTTCGGTGCTGGATTGTGGTGGCCATGGCATCAAATCCTATGGATGTTATAAAGACATGGATCATGAACTTGAAGCCGGATCCTGGGCAGCCGATGCCTTATTCTGATGCCTTTGACTGTGCTCTCAAAACTATCAAAGCTGAGGTTCTTATCGCTCTTTATAAAGGACTTATTTTGATCATCACCAGATACGGTACTTTAACTGTCACGCTTTTCATCATTCTTGAGCAAGTTAGGAAGATTTTAAAGGATGCCAATTTCTAGCTTTTGTTTAATTTATCAAAGGATGTCGTCAGTTTCTAGATTTTAAACAGTGACAGTTGTATTTTTAGTATTTTGAGTACAAGGCTGCTGATGGTGGATCAATGAATTATGAGTATTTTGATTTTTTTCAAATTATATATATATATATATATATATAATATCTAAGTTGCTGAACGTGGGTACCGGTACGGGTACTGGAACGTGGGTACAGTATGTCGGCAGAAATTTTTTTATAACATATTATTAGCAATTAAGTTATAATTATCTTAAATTTTGAAATTAAAAAAATTAAATAAAATTTATAACATAAATTTAATAAATTGCATAATATATTACATAAATAATAAACAGTTTATAATATAAATAATTAAATTTAATTAAATTAAATTTAAATACAGTCTATAATATAAATTATAAAATTATAAATTTTAAATTATAACTATAATTATATAAAAAAATATATTATATTTTATAATAATAAATATAGTCTATAATTTATAATTATATATTATATTAATAATTATATGTATGTGAATGCTTCTGGATTTGACTGTGTTACTTATTTTTACTCAACGTTTCGGATCACGCTTAGTGATCCATCATCAGGGGAATGAGAGTAAGAGAGGAGAACAACAAATGATAAATTGCAGACCAAAGCACCATAAAAAGAGGGAGGTAGAGGGGACACAGATGCCAAGGGATGTCTCGGGGAAGGGGAGAACAACCAACTCATCCGAGACATCCCTTGGCATCCGTGTCCCCTCTACCTCCCTCTTTTTATGGTGCTTTGGTCTGCAATTTATCATTTGTTCTCCTCTCTTACTCTCATTCTCCTAATCATCACTGAGTGTGATCGAAACGTTGAGTAAAAATAAGTAACACAGTGAAATCCAGAGGCATTCACATATAGCATCATGGACTGTGGAAAACTAACGATTTCTATAAATAATTATATATTTATTGTTATAGAATATATATTAATATATTTTATAAACTGTATAATATAATAATAATAAATATATAATATAAATTATTTAAACTATAATAATAATTATAAATTATATATTAATAAATATAATATATTATATAATTAGCCGATAAGCTTTTATATGTGAGCATTATAGTGCTCGGGATTGTCTCACGCCGTAAAAAAATTCCACGCTGGAAAATTTTATAAACTCGTCGGTTGTTCCTATCCGCGTATTCCTTAAACCTCCTATGGGTAAAAGTGCTAGTTTATAATTATTATTATAGTTTAAATTTAAAACGATAGTAAAAATTTTAAAACAATTTCTCGGCTCTTGTCCTCCGTCGTCATGCCTGGTCTTCCTCCTCGCAGCAGAAAAATGATAGCCGCGAAAAAAATGCGAGCGCCTGGTTTTCTTTCGTTTCAGGTTTTCACTTTAAAAAAATTCAAAAAAAAAAAAAATCGCGAGGGTAAAAATGCCACAGCAGTGCCAGATACATCCCAGAAACGCCATGTCATCGTTCGGAACCTGCAGAAATAGCGGAAACGAGGAAACGCGTTTCGGGTATCAAATAGCCAAACCCTAGACGATTCTGCAGGGTTTCGAGGGAGTACCCAATTCCTGGACGTACCCGTACCCGGAATCGCTAGGGTAAGGCCACGATTCGGCAACATATATATATATCTCTGTGTGTAGCTGTACCCAGCCCTATCAAACCAGGTGAATATATATATATATATATATATATATGGCCATACCCAACCATACCAAAACCAGGGAAAAAAATAAATCTGCCATATCAGCGAACCCAAACCTGAACTGGCAACTTAGAAAAAAAAAATCATAATACCCTTAAATATTGTATTTGAAATTTTCATTTGCAGTTCTGACTTTTACAGTTGACTTCAGTTTTGTATTTGCAGATCTGAGTGAACACATTAATCATTAATCATTATTGTGCTAATGTCCATCGAATTTCTAGCTGTCAATTGGAAATTTGGAACCCTTCAGTATTTCCTGTTTATAACTGTCTTTTTCTTTTGAACCCTGCCCTGAAGGCCCTAACAAATGTGTGTGTGTGTTTCTCTCCCCTGTCATCCCTCTAATTATGAACCATTACTGTGAGGACCAATCATATTGTTATTTTATGGCATACATACCTACCCGGGGATCATCATTTGACTTGACCTTTGTTCTATTGTTTATTGGGGCAAGTATTGCTTCACATTGACATGACCTGTCATTTGCATGAATCAACCCTCTTTCCTTTGACTTTTTTTTGTGTCTTCTTTTCTTTTGATTTGCTTTTGACATAATGATACAAAATTCAAATGACATTGTCACTATATGTTTGATTTGCTTTTGACGTAATGATACAAAATTCAAATGACATTTCCACCATATGCTTGATCATGGAATCTGGATCAAGTTATCAATATTGCTTATTTAACATAATTTCAGCTTCTGTAGTTCTCTCTCTCACACACACATTAATAGTCCTCCCTGATGCCATCTCCAAAATTTGAGAATTTTTTTGCCATCCCCGCAACTTCCCACTCTCCTCCCCCAATACCTTAAACTTTAGTAACGCTGAGAGTTCTCTGAATACAGGGTGATGAGTTTAGTGGGGCCTAAATTTGTCAAGATGACTGTCTCTCTAAGCTAAACCTGCCATCAGATTTGTGAGGTTACAAGCATACCACACAACCCTTTACTTTGTTCAACTCTGCTTATGTTTGACGGCCTGAATCCATTCCTCTTTTTTGTCTTGTTAGTCTTATGATTGACTTGTTGATTTTGAGTGCTTAGTGTGTTTGGTCTGAGTGGGAGGGTGTTATAAAATGTTTTATGAGTTTTAACTGATCCATTTGGATCAAGTTTAACATGAGCCCACCATTTTAACTTGAAACTGGTTCACTTTTGTGAAGTACAACATTATTACAAAGGAAACAATTTCTTTATATCATGTCCGATATTTCGTACTCATAATATAAATAAACTCAATTTCTTTCTGACAATTCTGATTATTATGCAATGTTTTTGGATAATCACGGATTCACGACACATATAAGAGACTTAGATTGAAAATTCTGAATCCCTTGTTTTATGGTAATTTGTATTCTATGCAGTCAATTCTAGGAAATAATCTTAATACGAAAGATGGCACCGCAATTTAAAGTTAGACATTTCAAACATAAAACTTTGTAAATTTCCAAATGCTTCATTTCATCACAAGGGAACTCTCCTGTAATAATAAAAAAGCCAAATAATATCAAGATGTCTAAGGAAACTCAGCCATTTACAATAGCATAGGGTACGCAGCCCTTTACAGAGAGGAAAGCTGAAAAAAACCCAAGAAAGTAGAAGTAGCAGAAGAAAGAGGTGGAGATTTTGCACTACCCAAAGAAACTACCCGAGGATCTACAAACTAATCAAAACTGCAGAACACAATTAATCTTGTGCCCAGCCAACTCTCCAAAAGATTGTTTTGCAGATTGCTTCTTCCTACTTCTGGTGAGGAGGGCATCCGTAGTTCAGGGAGTGCCATTGTTAAATGAGTCATGGCCTTCTGAGCATAGTTTTTCTGCTTCTCTTTTCCTTCCTCGCTGCCTCCCTATAGCTCTGCAATTCGGTTTTGTGATTTTGCCTCCAGTCTGGGAGATAGTAGTGATTCTGGGGAAGGGGATCAGATGAACTTCATTATCGAGTAAGTCTAACATATCTGATTCCTGCTCTTCTGTGAGGGTCTGGAGGAAGTTATCCTCATCTTCCAGAATCTGTTTCATACACTGCTTCTTGTCTAGTGGATTTGCCTTATATTTTGTTTAGGAATTAAAGAACTTACATCTTTTCATTGGGCTCTACAACTCTTGATTTTTATAGTTTTCACTGATATTTCATGCAAAAAATAGAGCAGGATTGTAACCGTCACTTGTTTAATAACTTGTTCATCTGCTCCGAGCTTACATGGCGCAAAATTCTGTAGTTAGTCCCTCCACTCTTTCAAACAAATCAATATGTTTTTTTAGCATACTGTTCATCTCTTGTTACTTGTTAGTCATAATAGTTGCCTCGATGACCTCAAGCAAGTAATGAAATATGGCAACCATTTCTAAGTAAAAATTGTAACTGTAACGTGAAATTATTTAACATGATCGGAACCAACCATTTTCTCTTATCTCGTATATCCATTGGCTTGACTTAATTTCTTTCATTGAGGTTTCTTTTTAATATTTATTTAGACTCACTGCCTGCTTTCATAATGAGTTTCCTTAGGATTCTTGCTTGTATATGTTCTGCAGCAATATATCATATAACATTAATCTTGTATTGTATGTTAATTTCGAACTGTTGGTGTTTTGACACATTGAAGAACTAGTTTTTCAATACATTTTACCATTCAATGTGCTTGTAACAAAGTGGACCTATTATTACCTTTTGTTATTTCATTGTTCTTCTATCTCCGCAGCACAGAATGGCTTTGATAGTCATTAATTGCGGGGAAGTTTCCTGGGAATTATATTGCATGCAGAATCAACATAGCCTATCTGGGGTTGATTCTACACTCTCTTAGCATCTTTTCTTTCTTTTCATGTCATTTGTGTTAAATTTTAAGGGTTTAATGGGTCATATCTACATTTCTGAACAAGACAGTTTCCTTGTTAGCTTATTTCAGTTGAGATGGTGGGATCCAACCAATGAATATATAAACTTGTAGAAATTGAAGAAAGTTGTGGGCTCTACCACCAAGTTACAAGACCCTGCCGCAAAGAGGCCATTGTTGGGATCTGTCTGCTCGAGGGCAACCTTGGTGAACTAGAGCGAGTAAAGCTTGGCACATGTAGTACCAATCTTACAAGAGTTTATTTCATTATGAAGATTGTTGATCACACAAGATTATTGGACATAATATCATAAAAAAGTCACATCAGTGATTAACATGCAAAGATCTAGAAACCCATTTGACGTTGTAGTTTTTTTTATCTATAATGTTTAAACTCCAATACATAGCTCAAATGTACATGGATCCACACATAGGACAATGCAATTATATTTCTTATCAAAATTTTAAGACATTGTTCTGTATGCGGCAATCAATTAGAGATTTTAATATATCCTACAAGTTTGTTATGAAGATTGCTGTGATGTTTCAATATCCATATCAGTAAACTACACGAATTATGACAAGCACGTACACAATTGATGAGAAGGCGAGCTTTTTACCAGGGAAATGTTAGATTAATCTAGAGTTAAGAAAATGAGGCCTCTCTATTGAGGGGTGTGCTTCATGCTGATAGACTCCCTAGACTTTGCTTAGTGTCTATCGATCATTTAAAAAAAGTCAAACAATTCATTCAAAAGATAAGTTCGTTTTTTTTAATAAGAAAAAAATGTTATATTTTTAGGATTATTAACGTGGGAAATATTTTTAATATTTAATTTTATTACATTGACCTTTTAACTTATGTACATTAGTGAATAATCACAATACGTAGGGCCACAAAACAAACATGCATCTCTAACAATATGTATAACGCTGATTTTTAGGTGGAAAATAATTTTCAAATGGTTAACATCATTAAGGGAGAGGACCTAGTATCCATGTTCTAGTAGTGGACATGGTGTGGTGCACTTAACCCCCCAATTAAATATATGAAAAGAATAGTAGTTGAGAAATAATATATTGGTAAAAATTTAATAAGGAACCAATACATGTGCATGTATACATGTGTAATAATACACTTCACATGTCATATCAAAGAAACAACCAATCATATGGTGACACATAAGGTAATCATAAGGTGATTGGTAATGGGTGATTTGGTGCACATGTTTTGGTCTAACTTTTTTTTGGGTGTTTTTGGACAATTTGATGAAGATGTAGTTGATTAGGCTACATTGTTGATACCTAGAACTCCAAACAATAGCTTTAAGCTCTTAAAGTCACATACGAAGAAACCCAAAAATATTTGTAAAAATTTGATGTACCATTTAGGAGTTTGGAGTGCATGAAGTTAGGGTGGGGGGTACTGGGTCCTCTCCCTTAATAACATCCATAGTCATTTCTCTATCACCTTTTAAGTGGAGTGTAATGGTAAATCATCGAGTTTTAATTTAAGATATTTAGGCTTTTATCATAAGATCACGATTTTTTTCTATTCATTATCATTTGATTGAAATGTCCAAAAGGATCAAATACCATTGATATAAATTTTAGTTAAGTTCAAACATGAGCAAAGATGATTCAAAATATGAAACATTTGGTTATGGAGATAGCCATCCAAGATTAAGGAGCTTCAATGAAAACACAAAAGAGACCTAAAATGATAGAATAATTTTATTCTATCAAAGATGCAAATATGTGGATGAGATTATAATCAAGAGTATATGATTTGTGTATATATAGGATACACCACCAAGAGATGTGAATGTACAATCGATGTGGGATAAAAGAGATGTACTAACATGTGTGTAGTACAACTCCACCAAACAAGAAAAATACAAGTTACATGTGCAAATGTAACCTACTGAAGTAGATATTTATTTAAACAAATTTATCCAATTCTATGTACAAATATATAAGAAAATAATTAATTAAATGCAAGAAAATAAATTTATACCAACACCCCTTCCATAAACATAACTTGGGTGGATAAAAAAGATAGATGGATGAGTCTCGACAAATGTGTAGCCATATTAGATACTCATGCACAAAATGATTGCCCTCAAAAGATGAGAGTCTATAGAACAAAACTTCCCCTCAAATAGAGGAAAAATAAGATAGATCATGTAACCCCCACCAAAGTGTAGTCTCTTGCACCAATGGTAGATGCTTGAAGTTGAATGCTAAAGAGAACCCATAATTGCTGAACAACATTTCTTCCCTTGGGAAGAAACAAACATAAAGGTGTTTGCCCACCAGACAAAAAAAGATTAAGTCACATGTGTAAATGTAACCCACTTAAGTAGTTACCTAAGCAAGTTTATCTTATTCTAGGTGCCAATATGTAATAAAATAATTAACTAAATCTAATAAAATAAATATATACCAACACCCCTCCCATAAACATAGCTTAGGTGGGTAGGAAAGATAGATAGATGGGTCTTGACAAACATGTAGCCATGTTAGGTACCCATGTACAAAATGAAGCCCCTTAGAAGACGAGAGAGAAAACCCATAGAACAAAATCCCCCCTGCCCTCAAATAGAGGAAAAAGAAGAGAGACCATGTAGCTTCCACCAAAGTGTAATCTCTTGTGCCAATGGTAGGTGCTTGACATTGAATGTTGAAGAGAATCCATAATCATTGAACATTTCTCCCTTTAGGACGAAACAAATACAAAGGTGTATGTAGGATATCTTCCCATTTCAAAAAGGAATATGAGGGAAGAAAGATAAGAATGTATGATGTCTTTGGAAATTACTCATGATGTCAATGTTGAGAGGTGCTACAATTAAATCAGGACTCCCATACTTAACTAAAGAAAGTGACAATCCATAACCTAGTGACAATCTAAAAACGATGAGATAATAATTGTGATGAAATTGTCATCAAAGAGGATATGAATGTACTCAAGGGTGTCTCCAAACCTATAAGATGGGACTCACAAAACAAACTTGATATGTCAAGTACTCACCTCAAGAAGCTATATCTGGAAGATGATGAATGTGATCCTATTGTGTTTAATCATTGTAAGCCCCATCAGAAACAACATTGAACTCTAAAGAAGTAGGAGTGGAATGCCAGTATGTCTCTAGAACCTCAGTCAATGAAAGGATACCAAGGTTTAGGGGACCATATTGTATCTTTTGAAAACTATCCACATTAGATCCATGAGTGTGAACATTAGTTGAAGGAACATCAAGTGCAAAAGTGTGTGGTGTATAATCTAGATCGATCATTTGCCTCCCTAGTTGTAACAATATCTTCTCTACAAATCTTGAATGATCGTCGAATCTAGTGTGAACTCAACACTCTTCCCTATCCCACTATGTGTGATTTGATAATAGAAATGAGATTAGTTGAAAATGAAGGTATACAAATGACATCATGGAATGATCCTTTGCCCATGTCAATAGGCCCTCTCCCACAAACACATTGATGTAGAGGGGAAGCTATTGCAAAAATTATGGGTTCCCAATGACAAAGAAAATATGATTTCTACAACTGTCTACACAAGGTTCTCTGGTCCTTCAAAAGTGACAGCAATAAACACCCTGTAAACTGTCCTATTTGCTTGTTTTCCTAAGTTCAACTCGCAAGAAACAATCAACACTCATTTACTTTTCATTATTAGGCTCCTAAATACTTTAACCAAATCCAACAAACCTCATTCAAACCCTAAATAACATTGGTTAACTCAAATCAATGCATTTTTATCAAACCCTCAACAAACTAGGATTTTATGACAGTCTAAATGCTAATAAAAACACATTGTCCTCTATAATTCACGCAAACCAATGAATTATCACTTGCCCTTTGGTGGAATCATGCAAAAGGACTTGTAGAAAATATGTTTCAAATTTCATGAATTTTCACCGTGGGAATCAAAAGTTATGTAGTTTTTTGTAAACTTGGAAACCCTAGTTTCTGAACAAGGCAGCAAGCATTGTTTTTGCCACAACTTGAGCAAAACTCAATGAAATCACTTCAAAAAATTGCATTTGAACCTTAAGATATGCCATTACCATCCCACACAAACACAGAACTGCAACTTGACCATACAACGCCGTACTAATTTGTTCTTTGCTATTTTTTCAGAAAACTGTCAAAGCTGTTAGCATTAATTTAACCATATCTTGCTTAATATAACATGAAATTTAACCAAATCACTTGCATTGGAATCTTGACACAGATCATTAAACTTAGATAAAACATTTAATACCAACTACGTATTTTATTTTTCAATTTTATAATCCTTCAATTATGCCCTTAGTGACTTAAACATGGTGATGAAGTCCTATATGTTGTCAAAATTGCATAGATTGAGATTTATTAGTTCATTTTCCAACAAATGTCCTTGGATTTCATCTGTTTGACTAAACAAGTTTGACAATGTAGTCCACATAGCCATAGGTGCAATAAGGTGCTCAATGTGAAACAACATAGGATAGACATACATGTATAAATGGCCAATGGCTTCTTCACAACTATTCAACTACTTGGTCTTTGAATGTTTATCTTTTGGTTCACCATCAAGCTCATGAACTATTTAGTACAACTTCTTAATTTTTAGTAATTTGTTCATTTTAGATTTCCATGTAGAATAGTTGTTGGGGGCGAGAAGTGGAATTGAAGATTGCTGCATGATGAAGCAAGAAAGATAGAACACAAATTTGAAAAGCGAGCACAACGGCAAAAACACCCCTTTAAATTTACTCAATCAATGACCCCCCTAGCAAAATATGATGATGGCACTTTATACATAGTGTGAGTGTAGTTGTCACTTGCTAGATTAGCGAAGAGGTCATGATTTTAGTGTATTACATAAGCTAAAATAGACCACAATGTTAAAAGTACAATTTTGTGATAGAATGAGATAAATTAGACTATACCAATGACAAGGACATGAAAACTTATGCACTTTCAAAAAAATTACACCAAATAATGTTACCATATGAGCTCAATGGAGCCCTCGAAGTTCTCAAAATGAGAACTACTCAACATCACTTATGAGAATCTACAATTTCTAAAAGATCCAAACCCCAAATTCAAGCATTATTTGCACTGATGTGAAGCTCTCAAAAAATTAGTTCAAATCAAACAAATTGCTCAAAAAAAAGAATCAATACAACTAAGAACGAAGCCTACGAAGTTTGAATGCCAAAACCAAAATACAAATGGAGAGGGGGTAGGAGTTAGGGAGAAAATGCTAATGTCACCTTGATGTCAATAGACACTAGGTGATGGAATATGCTTAGATTAGGTGGAATATTCCCCTAATACCCAAACTACTGTTCATTTGGCACAAAACCACCTTGGAATTGGAAAATTGCTCTTTTGAAAATAAAATTGTTGCATGAGATTGCCTTCCTACAGATAAAACTATTTACTGGTTGTTTGAATAAAATATTCTACAAATCTTCAACAATCAGGTGCCGGTGTCAATGGAGTTGTTGGGTAGAGTGGAGGATTGCAGTGGTGGCCATTGGAATTCTTGCCGAAGGTGGTGGTTGGGGCCACAGTTGTATAACCACTGATAGTGGTGACTATAGATTGTTGGAAATTGTGGTAGGGTTCATGCCACGTGGCCCTTGCAGATCTTTGTGGTACCTTGCACATACGGTATGAATCTTGCCAAGTTTGTGCAAGATATAACTGCCAACATAATTTGTTGTGTTTTCTTTTTATAATTTGAAAAGCAATCTAAAAATAGATCAATATTTTTTTAATACCTTCACACAAATACTTGCACCAGTGTCTATGTAGGGGAATATTCTTGCACATAGAATATTCTGTGATCCTACAATTTATACAATGGGAGAGGGCATAAATTTTCCTTGAGGGCTTGGGGCAAAGTGCTTTGATTTCAATGAAATGATAGTTGATCTATAGCTTCTTAGACCTTTGGATATGATGGTAGGGTTAGATTTCACCCAAAATGCTCCAAAGGATCGAATACTTACTAGATCTGATACACATTCCAAGTGAAACCCTTTGTAGAGTTGGCTACCAATGTTTTATTTGGACACAATAAAAGGAAAAACTAACTTCTTTAGATGTTTTAGACTCAATGGTGAATTTAGATTTGTTGCATCAAGCTCCAAAATTCACCTACAATTGAAATCCATAAAGAGGAACCCCTCTAGAATTTGGTATTTCTATCAACGATTCTCTAGGTCATCATTTGATGGAAGAGAAAAGCATATCAACTTTTCAAGAAAATACAAGATATGTAATTTAGATCTCTAAAAAGACTAACAATAAGCAATCCCAACAACTTTGATACCATGTAAAATTTGGCATGGAGATAGCCACCCAAGATCAAGGAGCTTCAATGAAAGAACAAAAAAGACTCAAAATGAGAGAATAATCTCTTCTATCAAAGGATGCAAATATACAAATGATATTATTTACAAGAGTACATGACATGGGTATATATTTATGATACATCACCAAGAGATGTGAGCATACAACCAATGTGGGATAAATGAGATGTACTCACATGTGTATAGTACAACTCCGCCAAGCAAGGGAAGCATAAGTCACATGTGCAAATGCAACCTACCTAAATAGATACGTATCTAAGCAAATTTATCCTACCCTAGGAGCAAATATGCAATAAAGTAATTAACAAAATGCAAGAAAATAAATATACACCAACACCCCCCAAAAACATAACTTAGTGGGTTGGCTTACTTCTTTTTGTATGCTTCTTTTTGTGAGGGGTTTCGGGGTCCCTCTCAAAACCTGTTTGACCACTTTAATAAAAAACATAGCTTAGTGGGTAGGAAGGATAGATGGATGGGTCCCAATAAATGTGTATCCATGTTAGGTACTCATGTACAAAATATTGCCCCTCAGAAAAAGAGAAGAAAACCCATAGGACAAAACTGCCCCGCTAAAGAGAAAAAAAAGAAGAGAGACCATGTAGGCCCTCAAAATGTAGTCTCCTACACCAATGGAGATGCTTGACACTAAATGCTAAAGAGAACCCATAATCACCAAACAACATTTCTCCATTTAGGAAGAAACAAACACAAAGCTGGACGGAGGATCTTTTGATTCCAAAAAGGAATATCAGGGAAGAAAGATAAGAATGCATGTCTTTGGAAACTCATGTGTTGCCATGATGTGGAGATGTGCCACAATCAAATTAGGAGTCCTAGGCCTTATTGAAAAAAGTGACAATCCATAATTTAGTGGAAACAAATGAACAAGATATAAAAATGATGAGACAACAACTATGATGAAACTATCATCAAAGAGGATATGAATGTCCTATAATAGGCACTAATTTATTTTGTGATATCTAAAGTTGTATTACTCTTGCTAAGAATCTAGCTCTACATCATAGAATAAAGTATATTGAAGTCCATGTGCACTTTATTTGAGAAAATATTCTCAATGGTGAAATTACTATCCAATCCAACTCAACCATGGTCAGGTGATAGATATGTTTGCAAAGCCTCTATGTAGTGCCAATTTTTTGTAAACTCAAAGCAACATTGGGCCTCAAGGAGTTGCTATTGAGGGGAGTGTGTATAACAGTGGCACCTCCTAGTGGCCAACTTTGTATATGTAAGACCTAGACCTAAAAGGCAAGGCATTTTGTAAAAATCTAGGGAGATATTGGATGAGACATTGACCAACAAGCTAGGCAGTTGTAAGACCTAAAAACTATATATTGTTGTATCTCTCATTTGTATTCCTCTTCCATTTAAAAAAAATATTGTATGTGTAGACACCTAAAATTCACATCTAGAATAATTAATTAATTAATTTCATCCATTTACATCAATAATCCATTTCCATCACTAATTATTTAAATTAAATAATTGAAATCCATTTCCATTTCATTATTAAACTAAATTAAAATAAATCAATTCCCACCTCAGTATTAAATTAATTAGCCTATGTAATCGAGACTATACCATATGTTTATTTCTGGTTTTAATATTAATGGAGGTTGCATTTCACTGATAAAAAAATTTAAATTGATTAGTTTCCACCCACTTAAAATAAATAAATAAAATTTGAATAAAGTTATACCTCCAAAATTCAAATAAATAGGTCCACATCATCCATCCACAACAATTAAATTAAAAAAAGTGCCTCTTGCACATGAACCAATGCCCCAAGTGCATCTCCACCATGCATCCATTATTTAATCTCAACCATCCACATCCTCATGCAAGCACCTATAAATGAAACTCTCAATCATTCATCCACACCACATGCCTTCTATAAGATACTTTCATATGCTTATGGAATAAATACATCATTTGACAAGGTACATGCTTACCAAAATCTTGAAGACTTCATAAGCAATGACATCACTCATACCTATGAGCAAGTCCACTCAATAAAGGGGATCTCTTGCTTAGTAAGTTAAAGTAAGAATTATTTGTGTTGGTGTGAACGAAGTATATTACCTAACTAGTTCCACATTAGGTCCTATTCACACTTGTCTAGTTAAGTTGCTTAGGGCATTTAATATTTGTCTCATAATATAGGATTATGACACTTGTCATGATCACATCTCCTAGGTCTCAACCTTGCCTATATAAGCAAAGGCTCTCATTGTACATTATGATACACATTGTAGATCTTGTGAATCTTATGCATCTTTTATCTTGTATGCATCATTATCATTATTTGGCAATATAATGTTTATGTTTCTTCTCTCTTGTTGTGGAAGATTATTTTGGTTGTAGGTGAGCTTGGGCATCCCTGATTCTATTGTGTGACTCTTACATGGTATTAGAGCTTTGGATCTACAATTCCCTTCCCTTGTTTGGAGAGTTTTTGTCAAGAAGTTTCATTCGGTGCATCTTGGTGCAAAACATTTCTCGCCATTGAGTCTAAAAGGTCTGAGAGATAAATATTGATATAAAACACTTCATATTTCAGAGCTAGATATTTTTTGCCATTTTTGGGGTTTGCAGAAAATTCGTTGTTGAGATTTTTTTTGTACGATCCGTACGAAATCTGTACAGTCATACAGTTCCATATTGTACAAATCTGTAGTCATTGTCAGTTGAATTGACAAAAAAATTGGCATATTTTGGGAATATTCTCCTTGTGTGGTGCGATTTCATTTCGTAGAGGGTATGTGTTTGCATTAGCAGTGATCATCGCATTAGCAGACATCATCATTTGCATCATCTCTGTGTAGGTCGATATATGTGACATCATTGGTTGGTTGCGTAATTTTTTTGTTTTGAGCACGATCACATTGGAGGATCAGTTACTAAAGGATTGGCGGTGCAGATTTTTCTTGGAGCTTGTGAACACATCTATCTCGTGGGGGCACTAATCGCAACAAGTGGCACTCCCTGCATCACCACCATCTTCAGGCTGTGCCACCACTCCTCAACCTATTTGCCATCTTTGCTCGGTGGTGTTGCCAGATCTTGCCATTGCCACTAGTCTAGCAGCCTAGGCGCCATCGTCGAGCCACCAGGGGACCACCCCTGATCCCATTTACATGTGGAAAGGAACTTTTCTTCTAGAAGGCATATCTTACACATGGAGCTAGATTTTCATGTTTTTATAGGTATCGAAAAGCTAGTTTTGAGAACTTCGTAGTGGTATAGGTATTTTTTCTAGATTTTATGGCAAATGCCTAATTTTACTATTTGAAGCCTATGCTTGCATATTTTCTTCGTCAAGCCATATCTTGTGCCCACAGTATCTGATTTTGAATTTCTTATAGGTGTCGGAAAGGTATTTTTGAGCACTATAGATCCATCCATGCCATTTTTTAAGATTATGTATTAGATATTAGAATTTTAGTTTAAATTTTATTTTGCATACTTTGTCTCATTTCTTGGAAAAAATGTTGAAATTGGTGGTTGTTTTTGCTTAGGGGGCTTCAATTTTAGTATTGATATATTGGGGAGGTTATAATTTTAGTTGAGGGTTTCGTGCCTACATAATTTGGAGATCTATCTTAGTTCCTTATGAGTTTTTCATTTCATCCTCCTGTTATCATCTTGCAAAGGGGGGACTATAAGCATCAGAGAGATGGTATTTTGAAGGTCCTCTTTTGCTGGCAAGTCTCGAGGTTGCGGAGGGACGAGGGACACAGGGTTGCGGGGTCGTGGAGGAATTTTGGACCAGGACCAAAAGTCCCATCGGGCCTCGAAGTCCCGTCGAGACCTTTTCCATATACGACAAGAGTCCCAAGAAGCAGGGGTCGAGAGAAAGCGGGGACCAAGTCCGCGGGAGGATCGAGAACTTGTGGACCTTTTTGGAAAAGGTCTAAAAATCCCATCACTTAGCCAAATTTTCAAAGGAAGGAAAACTTGGGGATTTTTACTTAGAACTTTTATGAAGGGAACCCATTTAAAATAGTCTTAGATCGGGCATAAATAACGGGTTTCAAGGAAGAAAGGCACAAATTAGGACTTTTGATGGATTTAGGGCAAAAAATGCATGTTTGGGAACTTGGCAAGATTTTGCAAATGCTTGGCTTGAAAAATAGGAATCCCAACACATCTAGACCCACATGTTGTAGCAATGATTTAGCTCATGGTGGGTCCCAACACAAATGGCAAGACATGACTTGACCATGAAATACATGTAAGACAAGTGAGTGCCACTATAAATATTTTTTTAACCAAGATAATACATGGTCATGGGGATGTGGGGGTGTAGGCTAATCTCGGTGAACAATTAGAAAGCAGTGTGCAAAAAGAGCACAAGTCGACCATGATGTAAGGAAAGGGCAAAGGTAACTAGGTGAAGTGGTTGCATGGAGCACTAGGGATTAAGTGGAGGGGGACATCCATATGTGTATAGGCAACAATGAGAAGTTAGATGGGTTTGCAAGCTAGGAACTTCATGGGCTCGCACTAGAGTGAGTTCTAGGGCCTTGAGACTTAGTGCGTGGTAGCATGGTAAGCACAATATGACACATTTTGAACATTTAAAAGGTGATTCCAAATCCAAAATGGATCAACAAATGACACAAAGTGAACCAAGGTAGAAAAATACCAAACAACACACCTGGTCTTAATAATTTATTCCAAATTTTGTAACAAAGACACAAATGTAAAAAGAACCACTGCAAATAGGAGACAAAAAAGGATCCCAACAATGTACTCCCCTTGAATGCAGCACAACACTTACTCTATATTTTCACACAATTCTTTAAAGGATCCAAATGAAACTAGATATACATGTACTACACCAAAATTGTATGTTAGGGTTTCATAATAGTCGAAGGTTTCACCATGACACATAGGGATGTAACTCCAAACAATGTCCCTTGGCTAGACAACATAATATAATACCAAAGGTAGAGGACTGATAAACTAGGATATTGGAACACCTTAAGTTAATGTGATAAAAAATAGTTATGTTTGTTATACAATTTGATTAAGAAACATTAAATGAGGCACATAAAGTAATATACAAGTCACAGATACACATGAGACATGAATTTATGTGGGAAACCCTTATGAGAAAAAAACCACCAACAAAAGGACATTTACAATTGTATTATTCAAGAAATTACATCTAATACAACATATCTCTTTTACACATTGTCTCATTATGTAGACTAACAACATATAACCTCCAAATAGGATTCAACTATGTACAATAATGTCTAACCTTAACCAACCCATAAAAATTGATCGATATAGTAGAATACCAACAATCACACAACCATCTCATGAACATAGCATGACATCAACATACTACACATTACATGGAACATGACTTCTCAACATGAGTAACCATTACACATAATAAGCCACTGCCACTCACACCTAGTCAAAGGTTGTTGACGCACTTTACCTAAATTATGTACATGCCTTTCTACATTATAGCCAAAAATTTCCCATGGATTGCAATAGCAGAGACAAACTCATGATGTACTATAACTACTTGTGGTACCTCTAGGCATCTCCTAGAACATTACCATGCTCTTGGTTGTTACTGCATGTACTCCAACATCACCACAAGTGCACCTGCACTGTAATGGACACTTATAGTGATATACCTACAATTATGTAGTTGTGAATTCTTCTTGACATGAATTGTGGTTAGGAACATATCAATACCAAAACTACACAAATCTCCATGCTAAACTACAACACTTTAAACTCACCACAACCTATTACAACTTGCTACAATTGTTTAGTAGTCTACTAGACAATTGCCACATGAACTTAGAACAAAGTCCATCAAATTCTTCCATTATAAACCTTATTAGAAACTCTCTATAGGTGAATATAACACCAAAGTTGCAATAATGGATCCAATCCAAAACTTCCTCAGGACCTAGACCTCCCGAATAACAAGGATGATCAAACCTTGGTTTGCTTCTTGGACTCATCAATGCTCTAGCAAATTTATCTTCTATATTCAATTCTTCTCCTAAACTAGAAGCTTCCTCATTGCATGGTTCCTGTACTATTCTTTCATCATCACTATAATATTTAGCTTCAACCATTTATCCTTTGTGCAATCTCAAGGGCTTCCAACCTTGATTTAATAACTCTTCGAATGTCAATCAATTCACCATCCTTCCACTCTCTTCAATCACCTTCAACATCATATTATCCTCTCTAGTTTCAAACACCTCTTCTTTTGTTAACATCTCCTTTGGCTAAATTTTAGTTGATTAAATGCACAATTTTCTAGTATGGTTTTGCCTTTAACCCTTCTACTAATCTAGTTCTAAATCAACTCTAATACCACTTGATGCAACCATAGATAAAGATTCTATTGAAAAATAGACTATTCATGTAGCCTAAACATGGATAAACAAAAGTCTAATAGAGAAAACAATAGAAACAAATCTAGAAGCGAGTGGCCATAAATCAACAATACTATTATTCAATTCTTAGTAATCAACATATATGTTGCATTCAAATATCTTGACACAACAACTCACTACAAAGTTTAGGAATATAATGCTTGTACAATTGTATATGCACATAGGCTATGTTCCCATTATAATAATTGGGAACTTAAAGCCCATTGTTGGACCTATCTCCTCTATTTTATACCTTATTCTAATTACTTTGATGTCATTTTTTATAGGGATCACTTCAAATGATAAGGTACCACTAATTAAAGGGTTGTGAACCTTCTTTCATAACCTTTCTTGGGACCAACTCAAAGTATTCTAGTCTACACAATATTTAAACTTTTGCATAAAACCTAAAAGGGCCCTCTACATGTTACAACCTACCAATTAAGAGGACCCATAGGGTGGATGCTATGTGGCATTCAATCTATGCATTGGAACTTGATTTGGTTCCATCTACAAACCTCCTTAGGACCAATAAGCTTCGAAATGTCCTCAAATACTACCACAAAGCTAAACGATTGTCACATTGTGAGATCTTGGTTTGGGACTTGAAATAAAGTGTAATGGTGATTCAACATGAAAATGCCTTTGTGATAAGAACTATCTTCTATGGTGAGAATCTAATAACTTGGAAACCACTAAAGACCTACAAAATTAAAAAGACATGAAATAATATATTTTTGGGTGATGGTAGATTTCTTAACCCTTGAGATGCTCCTACATCATGATCTCATTATTATGTTCAAGTGGTTTATAGGTGTTAGAGTTGAAATATATGCGTATCGAGAAAATTGACATTACATTTAATTAAGCATAACTAGTAGAAGAGAAACCTACTACCCAATTCAAAGTCTCATGGCCTTCAATTCTAGAGCAATGACCTCTCTCTTGGCACCTTCTTCAAGAGAGAAATGATTTTTCTCTTCTTTATCTTCTTTTCGTTATGATTATTCTCCTTCTTTTGACACTAATAAATTTGATAAATTTTATGTGTAGAATGAAGGGACATGACAATGCTAAGTGCTTTAGATTGAAAGACTTTGATTGCATAGTCTCCCAACGAGGAAATGATAAATGTGCCCATTAAGATACAAGTGACGATATGATCTATGATGATTTGAAAGGTTCAATCATTAGGGCCACCTTTTTAAACCCTCACACCAATCTAAGGGGTTGTGACAGTTTGTTTGTCACTCGTTCTTACCAATGATTGATAATAGATTCTACAAAATTGATTGAAAAATCCATTGTCAACAAACTATACTTGTTGATGGACCCACATCCTTATCTATATGCACTTGGATGGAAAGATAGTGGTTAAACATCATCGATCATTCGCACATGCACTCTATTTATTACTTTTGGTCCCAAATTTGTTGATAAGATCAGTTGTTATGTGACTCAGTTATGGACTGTTGTGGCATATTGTGTTGAAAACCATATTAGTATGATGGTAAATTTCACTATGATGCATGTAATAACACAAGTACATATTATAACAAGATAATAAAATGTACCTAATTAAATTTACTAAAAAAATAAACAAATTATTAGTTAGTTGTAGGTAATCACGAAAGCAATTAATTAAGTAGAAAAGCTTGCATTAGTTTTCATAAGGCCACAATCTAATTCATCAACAACAATAGTCAATTTCACCACTCCACATGCAAGTCTTGATCAATTGTTGTAGTCCTATTTATATGTGTTTTAGGAGCCTAAGACACTTCCCCAGGATACATCATCAATCCTACAATCAAACTTATTTCTATTGTAAATATTCCTATTGCTCCATTTTGTCACACATCAATGATAAAAAGTTATGAAATCAAATAAAAAATTCAAGATTTATTTTCTAAAGGTTTCATCCAACTAAGTACATCACCTTATACTTCAATTTCACTTTGCTCGAGGAAGCCATAACATGACATCTTTGTATTAAATTTTGTGCATTAAACAATTTAGCAAAAAAAAAATAATGGTTGAACGTTGTATTGATGACCTACAATATCTACTATAAGGTGCAAAGTTTTTCTCTAAGATTGGTGTAAAAAGTTTTTATTGAGTTAGGTTTGATCCTATTTATAGGGAGCATAAAAGACAACTTTCAAGACCAAAATATGTCTTTTGAGTGGCTATCACTATGTCTTTTGTGCTCATGAATGCTTCTATCATCTTAATACAATTGATGAATTATATGTTTAGAGATTACATTGACCAATTTGTTATCTTCTATTTAGATGATATCCTTGTCTTCTCCAACACTTGGAAGGTACATCTCCAAAACTTTGAGCATATTCTTTGCATTATCAAACACAACTAGTTGTGTGCCAACCTACCCAAATGTTCTTTTTCTTAGACATCAATTTCCCATCTTGGATTCATCATTGATGTGGGTGATAGAATTTAGGTAGATCTTAGAAAAGTGGAAGTTCTTCCAAAATGGTTGAATCCTTCTTCCATCATAGAGTGTTACTATTTTTTCTCAATTTCTTAAATTGTATTGTAGGTCCGTCCTTGGTTATTTAGACATTGCCTCACATTTGCATTAGTTAAGAAAAACCAATGTCGTGTTTCATTGGATAGAGGAACATTTAGGTGCCTTCGACACGTTGAAGAAAAAACTATGTTCACCTATTCTTGTACTTCCCAATATTTCATAGCCTTCCAAGATTAGGATAGATCCTTTGTGGTTGCATGTGTCTCAATTTTCAAGCAAAATGTCCATTCAATGGCCTAACATTCAAAAATATTCTATCCAAAAAATGAAACTATTCAATTCTTATGACAAAGAGTTGAACATCTTAGTCCAAACTATCAAATATTCCAAAGACACTATCTTTTCGGCAAAGAATCTATTGTCCATAATAATCACTTACCTCTAAAGTAATAAAATTGAAGAAGCTAGGCATAAGAAGTGGGATTCCTATAATTTGCAATAAATTTCACTTGGTGATCAAATACAAAAAGGGGACCACTAAAACTATTACAAATTGCTTGATTCATCCTCCTATGACTCACTTTGACTATGGTCACCACTTCGCATCTTGCACTTTAGACTTGGAATCCTTAGTATTCTGATGATCCAAATTTTGGAAAATCCTACAAAAGTCTATAGAATCATGCATCGTACAATCAAGCACTCTTTTAGGATTTTTACATCAAGAAACATACACAAGATTGATTAATTTTATGTACCTTACGATCACCGCACTTTTTTGCTAAAGGATGCACTCTCTTATTCTCTAGAATGGTCATTTTGGAAATCAAAAGACAATCCATTATTTACAACATTTATCCCATTGGAGTCACTTGAATCATTAGGTACTTCACATCTTGAGGTGTTGTGTAGTTTGTTGTTGCTTTGGAAGCTGAAAAATATAAATATGGTCACACTTGTTCCTTTGCCCTTTCTTACAAGTTTTGCCTTGGGAAAGTATTTCAATGAACCTAGTTAGTGGTTTGTTGATGGTTGTTTGTCACCATAATTGTTTTTTTGTGGTTTTACATTGATTCATCAACATGGCTAAGTCGATTCCTTATTGTAAGACTAGTTTTGTGAGAAATTTATTATTTGCTTCTATTTGGAAATGCTTTGGTCTACCTACCAACATTGTTTATGAATATGATTCATATTTTGTGGTCCATTTTAGTGTTCCTTTTATAAAATTTGAGAGTTCCTATTAACTTTTCCATCGCCTTTTATCCCTAGTTGGATGATAAAAAAGTAAATTTTTTAACCATGCCCTTTTATAAAGTCTCTCAATAAATCATCATACCTCTCAAGTCAAGTGGGATATGAGATTAACACACATTGAGAATGCCTACAACCAAGTAGTCCATTCTTCCACATCTCATTCACATTTTGAGATTTGTCCTAGTTTTCAATGTTCGGCTTCTTCTGATTTACTCTTACCTTTTCCTTTTCTCACATTTATGAAGCACATTCACAAAGAGCAAGATAAGGCTCACCCCTTCATGCAATATTTGTAGTCTCTTTAGTCCAAAGTTGTTCATATTATTCAAAAGAATCAAATAAAAACATAAGTAACTCATGGATCATCATCATGTTCCTCATTATTTTAGGTTCAGGAAAAGGTTTGGTTGTAATTGGACAAATGTTGCTTCTAGGAGAAAACACAAAGTAAGGTCAAACCCCTTCAATATGGATCATGTACTATTCTCCAACATGTTCCCAAGAATTCTTTTCAACTTGATACTTTAACATAGTTGGACATTCATGATGTTATCATGTTGATAGATACTCAAACACTACCATGAGTCAACATTGGAGTTTGAGCTTCCCATCAAAACTCTTGCAAATGTTGATCTTGGCATTCAACTTCTGTAGATGCCATCAATTTTTTTGACATAAAGATTGAAATACCCAATAGGGTTTTGCAACATTGGATACCTTGTACTAAACAAGGCCAAATTTTGCATAAGGACCAATGGATTTTTAGCAAGAAAATTCTTAGTAAATTTCTCTTCTTTCCTAAGATTATCGAAGTCTAATGTTTTTTATTTTTGGGAGGAATGACGAGGATTCATAAAGTAATGTATGCATATGATTAGACACAACTAGTTTTATTCTATAGCTCCTATGTCATAGTTGTTAACTATTACAAATATGAAGATTTTAATTAGACTTGTGTTAGACTAAATAAAACTCTCCTAATTAGTAAGAGGGGAAATTTAATTAAAGTATATGCGATCCTTATGAAACTCCAAAATTTCCCCTCTTTCTAATTAGGAGAGTTTTATTTAGTCTAACACAAGTCTATTTATTTTCGATAGGTCATGTAAATCATTTTTTCATCCTATTTTATAAGTAGTAGTATACAAATTGTCATGTATCCTTATCTGTACATCACTTGGATATATTGAGTGCTATGTAGATCACTCTTGATCATGATAGATATGTATTTTTGAACCACTACTCATAAAATATGAGTCGATATTGACTAAAAATTACATAATTCAATTCCCATAAATCATTACATAATTTAATGCACCATAATTAAGATGCTCTATGATGTTGCTATGATGCTCTCCTATGAATGTTTCTTGATGATAACTTAGCATGTCCTAATAGGTAGAAATGCATAAAGGCATGTCAATTTATACGATACCCTAGCACACAATTTGATTTATAAATTCACACTTTAATCGATTTATAATGATTAGTTGGAAGGAGGAAATAGACCCAATTGAAAAAATAAATTAAAAATTTTTAGATTCAAATTCATGTGTGGGAAACCAATCAAAATCACTTCAACACTTACAAATCTAAAAGAAGATAATAAATAGCAAAAATTACAAATCAGATCCAAACCTTTAAAATATACAAATAAAATAAGACTAAAATAAAATTATTTACTAACTTCTATACAAAAACATCAATTTACATACTAATCATTACATAAAAACAATCTAATCAAAATAAACCCAAAACATAAAAAAAAACACACCAAAATTACACATTATCACATTAAATATACATGTTGATAGTCACAAACACCTAACATGCTACCACTAGTTTTAGTAGAGAGTTATTCCTTTCTACACTCCATCAAAGGTACAAATGCTCTCTTAAGTTTGAGTTGATGGCCATAACAACTATGAAAATGGGATGGGGAGTTTTTAGAGTCAGGACACTATTTTCCACCTCAAAACAGTCAATACGGACATATCCCAGAGAGAGATTCAACCACTTTCTTTGTTTCTCTTGAGCAATGATTGATGGATTTGACACAGATTGATGTGAAATATAGAGAGTTGGTTATGTGTTTGGTAGAACCTTCTTATCCAAACAAATGCATTTGGATTCTCCAAACCAATAATAGTTTTCAGAGCGTTCTGAAACCTGCCTACCACAGAAACAAACAGCAAATCCTTCGACACTTGGCTTGCCTGAGACACATTCATTTCGCCAGAAATGCTTTATGGATTGAATAGTCTTATCTTCTGTAATGTCGTCTTGACAAAAAGTTTCAATGAAAGAGATGGCTCATGGAACAGATCTCATGTTATGGCCCACTCCATCATTGGAGAGGCCCGGTTACAAATATTTTTATTCGATCTTTATTACTAAAGTGCAATGTGTATGGCCTAACTTTTTTTAAGTGCAATGATCAGTATACAAGTGTTATATTTTTATGTAAAAGTTGGTAGATCATTTGAACTTTGTTTAATTATGATCACACACAATTCAAGAAATGGTTCTTTTAAGTAATAAATAAATATGGTACGAATTTTATCTTGAAAATTTTTTTAATCTAAAATTTGTTAAAGAAAGACCTAAATATAAATTCGCTGAATCCTTTATAATTGTGGAAAAGAGTCCACAAATCTTACACACTTTAGCCTCTTCAATTTTAAAAATACATCCACATTCTATTAATTATTTTAATTTTTACAATCTCCATATATGCACCTTCCATTATTGTTGTGCCCACTCAATCCTCTTAATCAATGTTCTACTCTTTTATGTTGAAGGATATATTTCTAGAGACAGTTATGCTATCTCAAACTTTTTGAAGAATTTTTTCTAGGACTACTAGAGTTCCTTGCCTAAGTTGAGTATCATACTCTTTTCCATTTCATCTTCTCTTTGAATGTTTAGAAGTGCACTAAGTATTTCATTGAGGAACTTCATGTCTTCCATTGCATGTTAATATTTTTCAACATTAATCATGGCTTTAACCATTAATCATTAGTCGCCACATAAGATAACACAGAGTCTGTACAAGTTTAGGCATCTTGCCACCACATGCCATCATTATTATTCAAACAAAAATGTGTCAATCATTAAAATAATGTTGTTTACATTTTCAAACTATAGATGCTACTAGCATACCTATCTTTAGAAAAATCTATCTATTATGTCGAGAGATGTCTTTCTCGAGGCGCCTATTTTTTAATCAATTTGTCATATATAAGTTGAATAAGCACATAAAATAGATGCCTTGAGAAGGATATCTCTTAGCATATTTTAGATAGATTTTTCTAAAGATAGGTATGCTAGTAGCTCATCTATAGTTTGAAAATGTAAACAATATCATTTTAATGATTGGCACATTTTTGTTTGAGTAATAATGATGGTGTGTGGTGGCAAGATGCTTAAACTTGTTTGTGTCAACTTTTGTGGCAACTAATGATTAATGGTTAAATCCATGATTAATGTTGAAAAACATTAATATGTAATGGAAGACATGAAGTTCCTCAATGAAATACTTAGTACACTTCTTGACATTCAAAGAGATGACGAAATGGAAAAGAGTATGATACTCAACTTAGGCAAGGAACTCTTGTAATCTTGGAAAAAATTCTTCAGAAAGCTATATCCTTCAACATAAAAGAGTAGAACATCGATTAAGAGGATTGAGTAGGCACAACAATAATGGAAGGTGCATATCTGGAGATTGTCAAAATTAAAATAATTTATAGAATATGGGTGTATTTTTAAAATTGAAGAGGCTAAAGTGTGCAAGATTTGTGAACTCTTTTCCATGATTATAAAGGATTCAACATATTTATATTGTAGGTTTTTTTTTCAACCAACTTTTTTTTATCAAACATAAAATGTGGTCTCATAAAAATTCTCTTGTTGGAAGGATAATATATGCTTTTATTAAATTTATTTTAACAGGTAAGGGTATTCCTCTTTTCAATTTTATTTTATATAGAAATTGCTCTCCACAACCTTTTATTTGTTTTCAATACATTCTCGTATTCAGTGGTAATCCCATAAATAAATGTATGTATGTATATGTATTTTAAAAAGAGAACATGGCTATTTGCAATCTTAGTTTTCCCTAAGTGATAAATATATAGATAAAAAAAATCCATTAAATGAAATACATATATCTATTATACTTAAGAGTTAAACAATATTATAATATAAAAGATAAATTTTGAAAATGATGAAAGGAATGATTAGATGATGCATTTTTGTATATTCTTGCCAATCCCTTGTACACAATTCTTTGAAACATTCTATCAAATAGGTCAGTGGGCTTGTCTATACTTTCATATTTTGCATTCATGTATATATGATCTACAAAACTCCTAATCCTTTATGATTTACTTACATTCTTTATAAACACACACACACATAGTATTATAATAATATGAATTTATTTTAATTACTTCAGAGTTATTTTAAAAATATAGAAACATCCTCTCTATATATATAAAATTTATTTTAATTACTTAAGAGTTTTTTTTTCCATATAACTTATCTACCTCTTATGTATATATATATATATATATATATATATATATATATATATATATATATATATATATATATATATATATATATATTTTATATTATATATTAATATAAGGTCTTATATATAGAGGTTTATAATATAAATTTATTTTACTTTAAAGTACATTTCTCTCTCTTTATAGGTTTTTTATATATTGTATCCTAAATACATTTATCTAAAAACATTGAGATATATCAATTTTGAATTATTTTTATTTCCTTAAGGAGTTATTTTATTTACATAAGAGTTATTCTATAGTATTATAATAATATGAATTTATTTTAATTACTTCATAATTATTTTAAAGTATAGAAACATTACTTAATGATCCATTTTTATATAACTTATCCATCTTTTTATAAATCTATATATTTATATAGTATTATATTTATTGTATATTTATATTTTTATAGAAAATTATATATATTAAAAATAAAGGTTTATATGTAATATATATTAATGTAAGGTATTATAATAATATAAATTTATTTTAATTATTTTAGAGTTACTTTTTTTTAATATAAGTTATCCACCTCTTTTATATATATATAATATATATGTATGTATATGAAGGTATTATGTTGCATATAGTTTGAACTTTTTAATATTAATACCTTGAATTTAAATGATGAAGAAACACAATTAGTAATATTATATTTTTAATTGAGTTATTTATAGTTTTTTAATTTATATTTGGAATACATATAATTTGAATTTTTTTTATATTTGGAGTAAGTTGATGTCAAATTTATTTGGATAATTTTTATATTTTTATAAATGTTTAAGTCCATTTGGAATGAAGTCTATAATCTCTTATATAATCCATAGTTATAAGTTTGGATTATTAAAAATGTTCATTTAAGTCCAATTTATTTCAAATATGTCTAGTTTAGTTGAATTGACTTACTTTGTTATTAACTATTCTATATATTTCTACAATTAATTTAAGTCAATTTTATTTGAAAAAAAAAGTTTGCTATATTTTATTTGGAATATCCCTATTTATTTGACATGGAATCCAAATTATTTTGGATAGAACTTTAAATCTCGTTATAAGTGTAGCTTATTTAAAATTGTGCATATGTGCATAATGTGAAGATAAAAAAGGATCTAGCATGTAAAATCACGTCTTCATTTCCACTAAATTTAACTAGCATGGATTCAATAAAAATATTTGTATTATGAACATGACTCTTTTTTTTTTTGAAAATGAGATCATAGGGTTGAAGTAGGAACTTTCTACTACTATTGTAGATAGAGATCAGGTTGGTGGGGCACCTCCATGTGGGTCCTCACCTACTTCAGCTGGAGGGTCTATCTTGAAAAAGGTTGGAATCAATGAAAATTAGGACCCAAAATCTTGGACAAATTTTTTCAAATCGCCCAATCATCAAATTGTTGGAGAGGTAGGGCTGTCTTTATGTTCATCACAAGAAGGCATTTATTTGAAGGTCACAAATAAAACTATTGATGGGCTTATTTCCAAAATGGATAATGCACTAGTGGGCAATTTTTTTGGGTGTCAACCTAACATAGGTTTGGTTTGAATATGGACAAGCTCTAAATGGAGAGTAAAAGCAAATATGGAGGTGAGTGTCCTACCTAAGGGACGCTTCCTTTTTTCATTTTCTCTTAAGGAGGACCATATCCAAACTCTTATTAGCAACCCTTAGTTCTTTGGGAAATTTAGTATTTCACTATGTAAGTGGAAGCCAGGTTTTGATCCCGACGCTAATCTTTGCACAATGGCTTTGATATGGATTAGGCTCTTGGGTCTCCCTCTGGAGTACTAGGATGAGGAAATTATTACAGGCATAGAAAACTCATTTGGGCATTTTTAAACACTAGATAATGTCACCAAATACATAAACAAAATGGTTTTTGTAAGATGTGTGAATGTTGTGGTTAATAAAGTCCTCCCAACCTCCATCCCATTGGAGTCTAAACTTGGTCGATGGACACAAAGCATTCCATATGAAAATGCCTACCTTTTCTACCAAAATTTCTCCAAATTAGGCCACTTGCTTGATGTCTATCCTAGTGTGGAAAAAGAAAAGAGAGACAACACTAAAATTGGAAAGAAGAATAAAGACAAAATATGTGAGGTGAATGCTGAGGTGGGGGGAACCTTTAATTCTATCCCAGAGCTCATCATCTCTAATATGATAGATAATTTGAAGGAGAGAGAAATAAAGCTACATAACATGGGAAATACAAACCAAAACGTTATATCTATTGAGGGGAGACAAACATGGCACCAATATCTGGGAAATACAAATCCTTCTATAGAAGGATGTCCACCATACCCATTAGCTAAAGGAACTAAGGAATCATCATTGGCTATTGTCAAAGATTAAGGTCCATCCCATCAGAAGGAGGAAATTGGTAAGACGATTGAGATCTCTTTAAGCATTGCTTCCCCTACTTCCCCACAAAGGTGAAAGGGAAAAGGCACCTAGAAAATCAAAGAAACAAGAAAAATAATAGATGTAGTAGTGAGCTCAAAATCAGGGATGAAGCCCTTAGGTAAACAAGAGCGAAGGAGATATCCTAAGAAGTGGCCAGTGGGAAATCAAAAACCCTAGAGATGTCATGCTCTAAGAAGTTAAAAAATGAAAATTATCTCATAAGAAAAAATCCTAAAAAAATGCTTAAAAGATCTTAATGCAAATATTCTACTTTTACAAGAAACAAAAATGACTTTTAATTCTTTCTCTATTGCCAACAAAAAGATTTGGCATTATATGGGGTTTCAGGTAGTGGGTGTTGAAGGAGCATGGGGCGTGTTATCACCATGCAGAGATATTCATTAATGAAATGTACTTTAATTTCCATGCACAAGAATTTTCTTAACGTTCTTTTCACACATAGAATTTCTAGAGATTCCTCGATCTTATCCAATGCATATGCCCCTAATACTAGACCTCTAAGATAACATTTGTGGGAGGAACTAACTATTTTCAAGAAGGATTATTTGAACTATAGATGGATGGTGGTGGGGAATTTTAATTCCCCTCTTTACCCCTCATAAAATATAGGGGGTGACTAGTTATTCAGATAGTATGATAGAATTGGCCAATTTCCTCTCAATAGGGGGTCTAATGGATATTAAGCTCTATGCAATACTTATTTCACTTGGTCTAAGAAAAGGGTAGGCAAGAACCTTATTAAAATCAGATTGGATAAGTTTCTTATTTTTTCTAATTTGTCAATATTGGACAAATGTAGCTTCTTAGCTCTCTTAAGAATAGGATCAAACCATACTCCTCTTTTGATGTCATGGGAAATGGGTATTAGGAAAGGGAACTACCATTTTAGATTTGAAATAATGTGGACCCTCCATCCCAATGTCAAAAATCTCATTGAAAATTGGTGGATTTTTGAGGTGAAAGGGAATGTGATGAATAAGTTGATCAATAAACTTAAAAATGCTAAGATGAACATTAAACTCTAGAACAAGCATTCCTTCAGCAACATCTTTGAACAAAAATGGAGACCAAGAAAAAACTTCAAAAAGTCCAATATGAAATGGATACTATCAGAGCCTCAGAAGAAATCTACTGGGAAGAAAAAGAAATTCTCTGTAATCTACATAATATCATTGAAAAAGAGGAGATTTAATGGAAGCAAAAATCTAGAATCCATGGCTCGAAATGGAGGTTAGGAACACAATTTTTTCCATCAATCAATTTTAAAGCATAGAAAAAATAATAGAATTTTAGAACTAATTAGAGAGGATGGGACAAATTCTCTAAAGAGAAGGAAATTAAGTAGGAAGGGGTAAGGTTTTTCAAAAATATGCTTAAGTCTACCCTAATACTAACCCTTCCAAAGAGAAGGATCTTTTGGATGTCTTTCCTTGTTCTTTGTCACCTAGTGATATTAATGAGAGGGGTCATGATGTCTTAGAGGAGGTTAGAGTGAATTTTTATTCTTTTGACACTTATAAATCATTGAGCCAAAATGGTTTACCATCGACTTTCTTCCAAAATTATTGAGATGTTGTTAACAAAGATGTAACCAAAATAGTTCAAGAATTCTTTGATACTGGGTGTATCCTAAATGAAATCAATAACACATTCTTGGTCCTCATTCCCAAGAAGATAGGTGCTAATAAACTAAATGGTTTTTTACTTATAAGCCTCTGTAACATGGTCTAGAAAATTTTAGCCAAGCTGTTGGTGTTGAGAATTCAACCTTTTTTGAAAAAGATCATACATATAAATTAAAGTTGTTTTATTATAGGAAGACAAATTTTAGATGTTATTATTTCTTTCCATGAGGTTTTTCACTCTATGGACAAGATCAAGAAGGAGAGCATGGCACTAAAGCTTGACATCTCAAAAGCATCTGATAAAGTCTCCTAGGACTTCTTACTGAAAGTCTTACACAAATTTGGTTTCCAAGGTAAAGCTTTAAATTGTTTACAAATTTGCTTCACTACACCAATGTTTTGATGATAATTAATGGCTCTCCTAATGATCACTTCATCTCAAAAGGGGGCCTTAGACAAGGAGATCTCCTATCTCCTTATTTATCCATCATTTGGGCTGAAGTGATTGGTAGAAATATAGCTCAAAATATCAGAAAAGATGACATAAAAGGTTTCAAACCAGGATCATCCCTAAGCTCTAGTTCTCATCAATAGCTTGTGGATGACACTATTCTTCTAGGGACAACTATTTAATAGCAGAAGCCAAGGGTTAGAAAAAGATTCTCTCCCAATACGTTGTAGTTTCTAGTCAGCAAATCAATTTGGACAAAAGTGGGATATTTTTCTTCAATACCAACCAAGAATTACAAAATTAGATTTATGCTACCATATGTTGTAGCATAAATCAGCTCCCAACCACATATTTGGGAATACGTCTAAGTGCTGAATGAATTCAAAATAGCAAATGAAATAATTTAATAGAGAGAATTCATAGGGAGCTTATTCCTTTGAAATAATTTAATAGAGAGAATTCATAGGGAAAATTACAACTTATCAAAAGTTCTCTTCAAAGTATCCTTGTGTACTTGCTATGTCTTTTTAACATCCCCCAATTCCTGGTGGAAAAAGTGGAATAGATCCAGAGAAGATTTTTATGGTCAAGAATGGAGGATAAGTAGAGAATCTCTTTGGTGGCATGGGATAGTGTTTCTCTTCTAAAGAGATGTGGTGGGTTGGGGTTGCATAAAATTAAGGATATGAATAAGGCCCTAATTACAAAGGTTGGGTGGAAACTCATAACAGACAACAATAAGTGGAGCAAAATCATGAAGGCTAAATATTTGAATAATCAAAATGGCTTGTTTCTTATTTCTTTGCCCAATCTCCTTGCTAGATCTACAATTTGGAACAATATTATGAAGTCTAAACAACTATTAAGAAAATGCATAAGATGCAAGGTGGGCAATGGGGAAAGAATCTGGTTCTCAGAGGATCTATGAATTTCTCAAGTGCCTCTTAACCCTCTTATCCTTATGGTCAAATAAAAGAAGAGCTTTGTGAGAGATTTGGATGGTACATTATGGACTACTGGAATCATGACACACAAGATACTTCATAGAAGATTACTAGGTATTTTTGATATTGTTGTGTTGGAAGATTTAATTACTAAAACTAGACCTTTCAGATTTAATTCATTTCATAGATAGGATAAAATAGTGTGGACAAAAGACCCAATTGGAAATTATTTATTCAAACATATATTTAATCTAATTCTAGACTTTTTGGCACCTGAATTCAAATGGAACTTCATATGGAACCATAATATCATCCCTAAGATTAACTTCTTTTGGTGGGCCACTTGTCAAGAAAAAATACTCACAATTGACAATATAAAGAATAGAGGATTTTTTTACCAATAGATGCATCTTATGCAAAAATATTGAGGAATCCATTAATCATTTGTAAATTGAGTGCCCCTTTTCCTAGAATATTAAGCAAGCTATTCTAAGTAGATTTAAAACCCAATGGGTTTGGCCAAGGGAAATCAAGATGTTGGCTGCTAGCTGGGTACCTCCCTTTGGTCATCATACTATCAGAGAAATTTGGAAGCAATCCCTTCCACACATCTACTGGGGCATCTGGAAGGAAATAAATAATAGGATATTTATAAACAAATGTAGGCCTTGGAATGTGGTTCTCATAAAAATTTGCTAGGTCATTCAAAAGAATTTTGTTTCCTCCCAAATCAAAAGGCCCAAAAGTCCCCCCACTATTGTTGAGAGGCAATTTATTGTTAATTAGAACATCTAATCTACCTTTGATAATGTGGATACTACCAAAATCTAGAAGAGAAGAGCTATTGTGTGGACTCCCCTGATATGGGATAGATAAAACTTAATTTTGATGGATCTTCTAAAGGAAATCTTGGGTAGGTGGGTGGTGGTGGGCTGCTTAGGAATAGCAAGGGGGAGATCATTGCTTCTTTTGCTAAGAACTTGGGTTTTCAAACCACCAATAATATTCAAGCCTCTATAGCTCTTCTTGGTATATCCTTGTCTAAGAACCTTGACATAACCGAATTCAAAACTTATTATAGATATTCTAAACTCGAAGTCTATTCCTCATTGGTCCTATAAGAACATTATAGATAATGCTAAGGAAATCTTAAAGTCTTTCCAAAACATTAAAATCATACACATATATAGAGAAGGTAACCACACTATTGATTTACTTGCAACTTTGGGTGGCCTAATTAATGATTATTCCCATTGGCATGAGGAGGGGACTCTTCCTCCTAATGTTAGAGCAAGCATCTCTAATGATTCCAACAATATTCCTTAATTACTAGTTGTCAGTTTTATTTATAAAGGATTGTCTTGTCAGGAGGCTATTAAGAGGAAAGTACTTAAGTAATCATGATAGCTTGGATATCACTACAAAGGTGGAGATTGATAATTATGACACGTCTTTTCACATTGGCAATAAGAAATCACTCTTTGGAATCCTCAAGATTTCTGTCTGCATCAACCTTAGGTGTGTTTTGTGGCCCATTATTAAGTTTGATAGGGTTGTAAAAGGAATTAGCATTATGGGGGTATATATGCTTAGAACCGAGTCCTCTTTGTGTGAGAATATTAGAAACAATGCCACTATCTAGAATATTTTGAGGAGGGGTGGTCTCACTCCCTTCATGGAAGCCATCAAGGGGTATGATCCCATGATTTCTAGTGAGTTTTCAAGATCCTAGAAGAACATAACCATCTATGTTAGAGGAATTTCCTTCAATATCTCTAAGAAGATCATTGCTATGGCTACGGTATTACAAATGGAGGGGCTCAATTTGTAGAAAATAATTAAGTCCAGAGACCACCAACATATAGAAGCATTTCTTAATAACGAGGAAGAGATTTCCAAGTTCTATAATGGATTAAAAAAATGACCTCCCCAAGCCTTGGGTTGAAGTGGCAAACATCCTCATCAGGTATTTCATCCTCAAGGCGAAGTATAAAATGATATACTCATCACTTTCCAATGCTCAATCATCTTCATCATAGGAAGAAAATGAGATTTCCTTTTTTCTTGTTAGAATTTTATATTAAAATGTGTTGCTAGGAAAGTTTGAATTGCCCCTACATCAAGGCCTTATTTATTGCATTTACAAGTTCAAACTAGCTAAAATCCCCATCCCAACATTGTTCCCTAAGGTTGTTAACCTTGCTAAAATCCTACCCAAGATAATTAATTTTACCACCATCGCTCTTTCCTCAACCCTTGTTAACCTTATGGGGGGAATTGCTCTTAAAGCTATTATCATTAATAAACCAAAACCCCCCAACGTTAGTCTCTTGATCCTAAATGTAATTTGGTGGTTATAATTTTTATTCCACCCATGCCTAAGATGGAGTAAATTAAAACTCCTAATCCCATCCCATAGGTAACATGTCGACAAGGGTAAGAAAATCATGTAGGATGATCCCTCTCCCAACCCCCTTCCTAGTTCTTCTACTCCCCTATTGAGGCTACCAACCCCCTAGTTCCCTTGTTATATGGAGCCTAATTAGACTTAGAGGTTAAATTTTCTCCACTTTTATTAGTGCGCTTTCCCCCCAAATCATTTAACGGGGGAATCGAAAGGGGGGCGGAGCCCCTCTTGCAGGGCCTGGGGGTGACCCCCCCGGCGGGGGCTTGGGGGCGGAGCCCACAATGGGGGTCTAGGGGCAACGCGCCTGAAGCAAAAATTGCCTATTATTTTATAAAGGCGTCGGGAGTTATTTTTCTATTGGTTGACATAAAAAAACCTATTTTGTAATCGACATAAGTCTTGATAAAATGGTTAAAGGTTAGGGTTTCCATTGACATTGTATTGTAGCATTTGCAGCGGTATTGAGTTGCAAGGATTGCTAGTTGTAATCGGTTTGATTTGCAGGATAATAATATTGGACTCTCTGTTGGTGGATGTAGCCCGAGTTTGGGTGAACCACGTTAAAAATTGTCTCACTGTTATTATTTCTGTGTATTTTTCATTCCTTTGTTTAATCTTTATTTTCATTTAATTGATATCTTCTGCATTTAATTCCTAACAAGTGGTATCAGAGCAGGTTGTGTTCAGTTATCATCTACAGGAAGGTCTCACGGTTGAGTGGGAGTCTCATGGTTAAGTGGGAGCAATGGCAAATGAGGGTAAATTGAAGGTAGATAAATTCAATGGGCAGAACTATCAGTTATGGAATATGCAGATGGATGATTATCTCCATTAGAAGGATTTATGGAGGCCATTGGAAGAAAAATCTAAGAAACTGATAGTAGTGACTGATGAGGATTGGTGGTGCAGGAGCACCTACCTGACAGCTGGCCTTCATGAGGCAGTTAGTTAGTTAGTTTGAGTCTTGTTAATGTTTTCCAAGAAGGTCTGATAAGACCAATGCATGTAATAAGGTCATGCTGACCATGCTAAGATCATGCTGACCATGCTTTACTATTTTTAGATAGTTTGTTAGGACAGCTGTATGCTGTAGGACCGGTTGGATCTCCCAGCCGCCTGGAGAGATTTCCCAGCCGCTTGGAGTCGGATCAGTAGTACTCGCCAGAGATCCTATATATGCATGAGGATCGGTTGATTTTATTATAGTATTGCATCGAGTTAGATTGCACAGAGTGAGACAGAGAGAGAGAGGCTGATCATTGTATTTGCATCTTTTGAAATCAATAAGAGATCCTGTTGTGTTCATCTTTTGTTTGATCTCCTTTGTGTAATCGATCTGCTGTTTTGGTGGTTTCATGGATTTGCTGATCCATTCCACCGGTTGATTCGTCGAATCAGTGGAATGGCCATGTACAGTAGGTTAGGTTTTAGTTTGTTTTCTGTTCGCATGCAGGTGTGCAGGATCGCCGTCGAGAGATGTTGAAGACCCTAGAATGGGTATGTGCTAGGTCGAACTGATAGTGAGAGTTTGGAAGATCACCCTGAAAGTGGATCGGGTCATCCCAGGAGGTGCGGCGGATCGAAATTCGCTAAGGTTCGAAAATTCGTTAAAACGGCATCATCAGGATATTTCTGCGTATATCCTGCAATCGCTTCGGGCATCGTCATCCGGGTAGATGGAGATGAGCATGATGCAGTCGAGTGCATGAAGTGAATGAACGTCGGGGTGATCATCATCAGGAGTTGCCAAGGAGGAGCGTAACAGCATAAGGTAGAAGATCAGGTTGATCGCGGGCCGAAAAAAAAGTTAAGTTTGGCCAACAACAGGATATTTGAAGGAGTTGCATATGACGTCATCATCAATAGGATATACGTCATCAGGATATTGCGGAGCAGCAGGATATTGAGGAACTGCATGTTACGTCATCGTCATCAGGATAATCGTCATCAGGATATCGGGGTGACGTAAGCATCAAAGGAAAGGTGCGTGGAGTTGAGGGTCATCATCAGGATATATGGGAGGAACCGGATGTTCTTTATCCTGCTGATTAACATGATGTTGAACATCATGATGCTGAAGATAGTGAAGGTAGAGGTTGTCGGTAAGGTGAACAGTGGATGTCAGGAGGATGTTCGCGCTTGCCGAATATGATGATGCTGCCGATAGTCGAATAAGATGATGCTGTTGACATGCGAAAGGGCGAAGGCTTGTCATCAGGAGGATATCGGTCGGCAGAGTAAATGTGATGATGCTGACAGTGTTAAGGAAAACATGATGATGATGATGATGATGATGAAGGGTTGCGGACATCCATGCTGTATGTCAAGGTTTTAGTGTGGATGTCTCTGCATCATAGTGGTATCAGAGCTCAGCAAAAGGTCTGGGCTATTGTGTGTTGATTCTGTCACCGAAAGGGCAGAGGTAGAGTTGATTGTGTGTTGTGTGTTGATTGAGAGGTTGACAAAATGCCTCCAAAAGGTAGTGGTACTGCAAGGGAATTGCAGGAGATGAAGGAAAAACATGCCAGAGAGATGAGGAAGATGAAGGAGCTTGCTGAAGCACTTCAAGCCAGGCTTGTAGCCCTGGAAAAGAACAAAAAGAGGGAAGTGGAAGACAGTGAGTCTGAAGAAGATGAAGATGCTGTTGAAGAGTATGAAGAGGTAGCTGAAGATCTGGATGCTGAAGACCAGAAATTTGCAAAACTGTTAAAGGCAGTGCAGAGTGATAAACCTAAGGTAAAGGTTGATGTTTCCAAGTATAATGGGAGTTTGAATGAAGATGAGTTACTGGATTGGATTGCTGCACTTGATAATCACTTTGAATGTGAAGATGTTGCTGAGGATCAGAAGGTAAAGATTGCAAAGACCAAGTTAGGAGGTCATGCTTTGGTATGGTGGGATTATGTACAATCTGAGAGAAGGAAACAAGGAAAGTCAAAGATCACTTCATGGGATAAGATGGTAGCAAGGATCAAAGGTAAATTCTTGCCTAGGGATTATGAAATTCAGATGTTTAAGAAGCTGCAATTTTTAAGGTAGAAGGAAATGGATGTGAAGGCATATACTGAGGAGTTTTATAAGTTGAGTATGAGATCTGGTCATCATGAGAATGAGGTAGAAAAGGTGGCTAGGTACTTGGCTGGTTTAAGATTGAACATACAGGATGAGTTAGTTTTAGCTAACCCTAAGAATGTGGAAGATTGTTATCAAATGGCAATTAGGATTGAAGAAAAAATGAATAGAGGACAAGATAAGTCCATGAGAGGAAGAGGCAGCAATATGAGGGGAAGAGGATCAGCCCCTACACAAAGGCAAACCAATGAGGGTCAAGAAGACACTGGTAAAGGACAGGGACAGTCTGATTTCAGAGGTGGATGGAAAGGTAATAGAGGAAGATTTGGCAGTGGTAGAGGTTCTACTACATTTTCAGGCAAGTGTTACACCTGTGGTGAGTTTGGTCATCCATCTTTCAAATGTCCAGAGAACAAGGGTTCATCATCCAGAAATGATAGAACTAATGACAAGAGAGTACAACTTGTACAAGAAGAGAAAGTAGAGCAAAGTGTGCAAAGTTCAAACACTTATAAAGGAGATAGGGAGCCTGACAATTATGCATATCCTGAGGAGGGAGAAGCATTGATGCTTAGGAGAATTAGTTTGCAGGCATCAAAGGATCTGATGCAAAGAAGAGCTCTTTTCAAGACCACATGCAAGAGCAAAGGTAAAGTATGTAAGGTTGTCATTGATACTGGTTCAACAGACAACATGGTATCTCAGGAAATGGTGGATAAGCTGCATTTGGAAAGGATTCCACATCATCACCCTTACAAGGCATCTTGGGTGAGTGATAGTCAATCACTTTTTGTCTATGAACAGGTATATGTGGATTTTCAGATTGGAGCATATCATGATAGAGTTTTGTGTGACATTTTGCCTATGGAATGTTGTCACCTACTGTTGGGTAGACCATGGCAATTTGATAGAAGGGTACTGTATGATGGGTATGCTAATACCTATACCATCAAGAAAGATGGGAAGACTATTAGGTTGCTGCCATTGCAGGCAGATGCTGCAGCACAAGGGGCAGCCAAAATCATTTTAGTGGGAAAGAAGGAATTTGTGCAGATGCCTAGAGGAGCAGGCATAAAGGCAGTTGAGGACACTGCAGGAAAAGGAGTTGTTAAGGGCAACAGGTTGAAGAAAGTTTTGGTTTTGACTGACAGAGGTCAGCAGCAGGTGCAGAAACAGGTTTGCACACAACCACTAGTTGAGAGTAATGACAAGGATGTTGTCATAGTTGGGACTATTGTTTGTCCTATACAGGTTGAAAGAAGGACAGAGTTGAACATTACAGAAGTTCAAAAGGCAGTTCAGACAGAGGTTCTGGTCAGACAAACTGACAAACACAAGGTATGTGAGAGAAAGGCCTACATTGACAGGCATGAGGGTTTACTTGCCGAAAAGCAAGTTACAGTTCAGAAGTCTTGGAGTAGCCAAGAGCCAGCAGAGGACAAAGCTAGAACAGATCAGCATATTGCAAAGGCAAAGTGTAAAGGTGGAGGACTTCCACATACTAAACTCATGGGACATGAGTTCTTTTCTGTTGGGGAGTATGGTGCAGGAGCACCTACCTGACAGCTGGCCTTCACGAGGCAGTTAGTTAGTTAGTTTGAGTCTTGTTAATGTTTTCCAAGAAGGTCTGATAAGACCAATGCATGTAATAAGGTCATGCTGACCATGCTAAGATCATGCTGACCATGCTTTACTATTTTTAGATAGTTTGTTAGGACAGCTGTATGCTGTAGGACCGGTTGGATCTCCCAGCCGCCTGGAGAGATTTCCCAGCCGCTTGGAGTCGGATCAGTAGTACTCGCCAGAGATCCTATATATGCATGAGGATCGGTTGATTTTATTATAGTATTGCATCGAGTTAGATTGCACAGAGTGAGACAGAGAGAGAGAGGCTGATCATTGTATTTGCATCTTTTGAAATCAATAAGAGATCCTGTTGTGTTCATCTTCTGTTTGATCTCCTTTGTGTAATCGATCTGCTGTTTTGGTGGTTTCATGGATTTGCTGATCCATTCCACCGGTTGATTCGTCGAATCGGTGGAATGGCCATGTACAGTAGGTTAGGTTTTAGTTTGTTTTCTGTTCGCATGCAGGTGTGCAGGATCGCCGTCGAGAGATGTTGAAGACCCTAGCATGGGTATGTGCTAGGTCGAACTGATAGTGAGAGTTTGGAAGATCACCCTGAAAGTGGATCGGGTCATCCCAGGAGGTGCGGCGGATCGAAATTCGCTAAGGTTCAAAAATTCGTTAAAACGGCATCATCAGGATATTTCTGCGTATATCCTGCAGTCGCTTCGGGCATCGTCATCCGGGTAGATGGAGATGAGCATGATGCAGTCGAGTGCATGAAGTGAATGAACGTCGGGGTGATCATCATCAGGAGTTGCCAAGGAGGAGTGTAACGGCATAAGGTAGAAGATCAGGTTGATCGCGGGTCAAAAAAAAGTTAAGTTTGGCCAACAGCAGGATATTTGAAGGAGTTGCATATGACGTCATCATCATCAGGATATACGTCATCAAGATATTGCGGAGCAGCAGGATATTGAGAAACTGCATGTGACGTCATCGTCATCAGGATAATCGTCATCAGGATATCGGGGTGACGTAAGCATCAAAGGAAAGGTGCGTGGAGTTGAGGGTCATCATTAGGATATATGGGAGGAACTGGATGTTCTTTATCCTGCTGATTAACATGATGTTGAACATCATGATGCTGAAGATAGTGAAGGTAGAGGTTGTCGGTAAGGTGAACAGTGGACGTCAGGAGGATGTTCGCGCTTGCTGAATATGATGATGCTGCCGATAGTCGAACAAGATGATGCTGTTGACATGCGAAAGGGCGAAGGCTTGTCATCAGGAGGATATCGGTCAGCAGAGTAAATGTGATGATGCTGACAGTGTTAAGGAAAACATGATGATGATGATGATGATGATGAAGGGTTGCAGACATCCATGCTGTATGTCAAGGTTTTAGTGTGGATGTCTCTGCATCAATTGGGATCTTCTGGACAGAAAGGCACTAGGAACCATTCGGTTGTGCCTGGCACCATCTGTGGCATTCAATATAATAGAAGCGAAGACAACATATGAACTGATGAAATCTTTGGCTAAATTTTATGAAAAACCCTTATCCTCAAATAAGGTATTTCTCATGAAGCATTTATTTAATCTGAAAATGATTGAAGGTGGATCTGTGACAGATCATTTAAATGAGTTTAATATGATTACTAGCTAGTTAACTTCTGTAAAAGTGAAATTTGATGAAGAGGTGAGGGCTCTCTTGGTTTTATGTTCTTTGCCAGAAAGATGGAATAGCTTGGTAATGGATGTAAATAACTCTGTCTCTGGTTCAAATACTTTAAAATTTGATAATGTTGTTGGTGTTATCCTTAGCGAGGAAATGGGACAGAAAAGCTCAGGAGGGTCCACATTAGGTAGTGTTTTGAATGCAGAAAACAAAGGTAGATCAAATGAGAGAGGAAAAGGTTCTGGAGGTCATGGAAAGTCATGAGGAAAATCAAAGGATAAGAGGTCCCAATCCAGAGGACAGAAGGATTGCTGGTACTGTGGGAAACTAGGTCAATTGAAGAAAGATTGCTTGTCTCAGAAGAATAAAGGAGACAATCAAGAAGGCAATAAAGAGGCAAATGTGGTAAGTAATAAGTCTGAAGATGATGCTTTGATTCTTTCCCTAGATAATGCTGATGATTCATGGGTTTTAGATTCAGGGGCCTCATTTCATACTATACCCTATAAAAGTTATTTTCTTGATTATGTCCAAGGGGATTTTGGGTTGGTTTATTTGGGAGATAACAAACCCTATTAGATTGTTGGAAAATGAAGAATCAAGATTAAGTTGCAAAATAAGAATCATTGGCTACTGCAAGAGGTAAGGCACGTTCCAAGGCGGAGTAGGAATTTAATTTTAGCAGGGCAGCTAGGTGATGAAGGTTGCATTGTTACATTTACTGATAAAAACTGGAAGGTTTCAAGAGGTGCCTTAATAGTAGCAAAAGGTGTGAAAATAGGCACCTTATATCTTTGTACAACTCATATTGTTCCTTTTACTTTAGTTGTTGCAGAGAAAAATTAAACAAGTTCAGGAACAGTGGTTGCAGGTTCACAAGAAGAGACCGAAACAGTTGCTGTAGGTTCGCAGACAACACTATGGCATAACAGACTTGGGCATATGAGTGAAAAATGTATGAAAGTACTTCATTCTAAGAAATTTTTACCAGGTTTGAAATGTATTAATATGGATTTTTGTGAAAGTTGTGTGTATGGCAAATTAAAGAGAGTTAGTTTTCTCAAGAATGGGAAGCAAAAGAAAGATGAAAAGTTGGAGCTTGTGCATATAGATATATGGGGACCAGCTTAGGGATCTTCTCTTGGTGGCTCTTGGTATTATGTTACATTCATAGATGATGCAACTAGGAAGGTTTGGATTTATTTCCTTAAGCAGAAATCTAATGTATTTGAAACATTTAAGAAATGGAGAAGCTTGGTTGAGAATGAGACGGGTAAAAGATTAAAATGTCTCAGATCTGATAATGGTGGTGAGTATTGTAGCAAAGAATTTGAGGATTACTGTTCCTTTAATGGAATTCATAAGCAGAAAATAGTTCCAGGGACTCCACAGGAGAATGGAGTGGCTGAGCGCATGAATAGGACAATAATGGAGTGTGCAAGGACCATGAGATTGCATGTTGGGATGCCTTTAAACATGTGGGCAGATGTTGTCAATACCATTGTATATTTAATTAACAGAGGTCCTTCAGTTCCTTTGGCTTGTGGTATTCCAGAGGAAGCATGGACAGGTAAGAAGGCGAGTTATTCTTTTATCAAAACTTTCGGATGTGAAGCATTTGCACATGTAGATTCTGAAAATAGCACCAAGCTAGATGCAAAATCAAAAAAATGTATCTTTGTTGGATATAGCATTGATAAATTTTGTTATAGGCTTTGGGATGTTCAAAATCTAAAAATTGTGAGAAGCAGGGATGCATTCAATGAGAGGGTGTTGTACAAAGATAAGTTGCAGCAGCATGAGAAGAAAGAAAATGATTATGTGGTGTTGGATGATACTCCAGATAGTGATGTTCTAGTGGTTCCTCATGCTTCGCAACAACAACAAGAAATACCACAAACTCCAGTGAATGAGATTGTCAACAAGGCTAAGTAGACCTCTTGAAAGGTTTTCTCCCTCTTTGTATTCTATTTTATTAATAGATGATGGTGAACCGGAAGGGTATGATGAAGCTATCTAGGTGGATACAAAGGTTTAGTGGGAGCTTGCAATGAAAGAAGAAATGGACTCCTTGCTGAAAAATTAGACTTGGGAATTATGTAAGTTGCCTGCAGGTAAAAAGACTTTACCAAACAAATGGGTTTATAGGCTAAAAAAAGAAGATGGAGGTAAGAAAAGATTTAAAGCCAGGTTAGTTGTAAAAGGATTTGCACAGAAAAAAAGGTATTGATTTTGATGAGATTTTTTCTTCGGTTGTTAAGATGACTTCTATTCGTACTATTTTAAGTATTATGGTTGCTGAAGATTTGCATTTGGAATAGTTAGATGTGAAAACTACCTTTCTCCATGGTGATTTGGAGGAGGAGATATATATGGAACAACCCCAAGGATTTGAGGTCAACGGTAAGGAGAAACTGGTGTGTAGATTGAAAAAGAGTTTATATGGCTTGAAACAAGCACCTTGGCAATAGTTCTTGAAATTTGATAGTTTTATGGCTGAGCAAGCCTACAGCTGGTGTAATTCTGATCATTGTGTTTATTTTAAGAGGTTGGATAATGATAGCTACATTATTTTATGTCTAGATGTTGATGACATGCTTGTAGTAGGGTCTAACATGGATCACATAAGTGAGTTAAAACAACAGTTAACACAATCATTTGCTATGAAGGATTTGGGGGCTGCAAAACAAATCCTTGGTATGAAATTTTGCAGAGATAGGAAGAACATAAAATAGACTCTATCTCAAGCTGATTATGTTGAAAAGGTGTTGCAGATATTCCATATGGAGAATGCAAAAGTTGTCAGCACACCTTTGCCTAGTCATTTGAAATTGACTAAGGAGATGTGTCCAAAGACATAAGAGGAGGAAGACAAAATGTCCAAGGTACCATATGCTTCAGCTGTAGGAAGCTTAATGTATGCCATGGTATGCATGCAACCAGATATTTCACATGCTGTAGGAGTCTTAAGATGGTATATGAGCCATCCCAGATTAGAGCATTGGAATGCAGTAAAATGGATTCTCAGATATTTGAGAGGTACATCGAATAAACACTTATGTTTTGGGGGCTCTAATATAGATTTAGCCGAGTATGTGGACTCAGATTTGGCAGGGGATATTGATACCAGGCAAAGTACTACAGGTTATGTTTTTACTGTAGGTGGGACAACAATGAGTTGGATCTCCAGGTTGCAAAAGGTGGTTGCTTTATCCACCACGGAGGCAGAGTATGTAGCTGCAATAGAGGCAAGCAAGGAGATCATATGGTTGCAATCTTTCATGGAAGAATTGGGCAAACAATAGGATAACAATTATTTGTTTACGGACAACTAGAGTGCCATACATCTTGCAAAGAATTCTACCTTAAAATCAAAGACCAAACACATACAACTAAGGTATCACTTCATCCAGTCGGTGTTGGATGATGGACAGTTAAGGCTGGAAAAGATACATACTGATGAAAATCTAGGGATATGTTTACAAAGGCAGTGACAAGGGAGAAGCTAAGCTCTTCTTCAAATTTGGTTGGTCTTCAAGACTAAAAACAATAAAATTAGAACAATAGGGTCCAGGGTGCTTATTTCCAGTGGGAGCTACAGGGTCAGCAGTCTTATGATCAGTCTCCAAGTGGGAGATGATATGGTGTGAAGTTTGACCAGTCTCCAAGTGGGAGATTGTTGTTATATGGAGCCTAATCAGACTCAAAGGTTAAATTTTCTCCACTTTTATCAGCGTGATTTCCCCCTAAATTATTTAACGGGGGAATCAGAAGGGGGTGAAGCCCCTCTTGTGGGGCTTGGGGGGATGACCCCCTCGGCGGGGGCCTGAGGGTTGAGCCCATGGTGGGGGTCTAGGGGAAACGCCCCCAGCGGGGGTTGCTGGGGGCAGCGCCCCCGAAGCAAAAATTGCCTATTATTTTATAAAGGCATCGAGAGTTATTTTTCTATTGGCTGACATAAAAAACCCTATTTTGTAACCAACATAAGTCTTGATAAAATGGCTAAGGGTTAGGGTTTCCATTGACATTGTATTGTAGCATTTGCAGCGGTATTGAGTTGCAAGGATTGCTGGTTGTAATCGGTTCGATTTGCTGGATAACAATATTGGACTCTTTGTTGGTGGATGTAGCTCGAGTTTGGGTGAACCACGTTAAAAATTGTCTCTCGCTGTTATTATTTCTATTTATTTTTCATTCCTCTGTTTAATCTTTATTTGCACTTAATTGATATCTTATGCATGCAATTCCTAACATCCCCCTCCTATGGACAAAGATAGGCAAAATAACTTCATGGAAAAGAATCCCAAAGATGTGGAATCTCTGCAAAAGGAGACAAATGACCACTTGAGCAATCCTGGTAAAGTTTAAATCCTGAACTTCCCTAACTATGCCAACTTGAAAGACGACATAGACACTTTAGAGGAGAACTTAAACCTTCAAAACAACATCCTCAAATGGTTTCTTTGGCAACACTAGAACACTAGAAAGTGTGGTCAAGGGATTAAGAAAGAATTGTTCAAGGTAGACAAGGAAGAAACCAAAGTTCACTTTGATGAAGAGATTTGGTGGGAAATTAACAAATTATTTTCCACTTTTAAAGATGGGGAAATTTGGAGCAGAAAATCCTCATTATGTAGAAAAAATAGGACGAGTTAAATGAAAAATTGGCTCAAGTTGTTGCTTTCAGTAACAATACCATAAAAAACTTAGCTACCGACCTTTATGTGCTTCAAAATGAACTCCAAAGAAGGAAAAGGGATTCTAACCTAGCTGTTAGCCTTGATGTACTAACTAGTTTCTCTCGCCTAGTGGTTGATCGTTTGTAAAAGGGTTCGGGCCCTTTCAAAAACCCATGTTTTACCTTTATCAATAACATTATTGGTTAGGGGAATATCCACACAAGCCAAGGTATCCACATGAGTTCTTTGAAGATTATGAACATCATCAACTAAAGAAACATCATGTGGAGATGGGTATAAGAAAGGCGTATCATAAATGTGACCATTGAAGTTTCCCTTATTAAATATGGCATGAATGGAAGGGAAAGTACTTAAGGACAAAACACTATCACTAGCAATAGAATAATCATTAGTAGTAAGGACATCACTAGCCATAGTAGAATCAACTTAAACATCATCAGAAACACTATCCATATGAGAAGTATGATCAATTTGAAGTGCATGTATACATGAAGTAAAGGCATCTAGAATTGAAGGGATAACAATAACAAGTTCTATGAAAGATGGAACATCACATACACTATGAAAGAGTGTAGTCATGGAACACATACCACTACCTTTTTCGTAAAAGGAGATGAGTCATCAAGGATTAATGGATTAGATATAACAAAATGCAAAAATACGTCAAAATCCTTAAATCATGTATGAATGAAGGCTATAGATAAGAGTTGTGAGAATCTATAGTAAAAGGGTAAATAATCAAGTGCAACATCTATGGATAAAAAAAGGATAAGTTAAAAAGTTTCAGATCTAAAATAAAATGAGAAATTTCATAAAAATTAGACCTAGAAACAACGATGGGGATAAGGTCAAAACCCTAAAACAATAAAGGAACTTTATGGATGAAAGACATTACACTAGTTAGAGCCAAAACCTTAGGGGAAAGAAAAGTCAAAGCAACAAGGATACTCAATTATCTTAGAGCTAAAATGAAGATAAATACAATTATAAATATTAGATTAGGTATCAACAAAAATTGAAGGATAAAAACCTAAGGAAAAGCCCTAGGGGGTGCAAGATAGGTTGGGTTTACCAAAATGTAGGGAAGAAAGTAAATCCTAAATGGATTCCTTAAGGTCTCTTAAGTATTAATCTAGGCATAACAAATGGTATTTCAATTAATATAAATTGGATCTAAATTAATACAAAGAACCAAGTCATATAATGTGAAAGTAAAATGCATAGTTAGAAATAGAGAGGGGAAAGAGATTACGTAGCTATTCCATTGTGATGTGTTGACTAATGCATTGTGATAAGTGTTGCCTATGAATTGGATAAGAAGTTAGGAAGTTGTGCAGACTATGGTGAACTAATCCCATTGCTATATGTTTATAGATAGAATTGTGGATGTGGTTTTGATTAATTCTAATGATGGCATCCTTTTTTGTGATCTTATCTCCTACTCCTATAGATTTATGCTTGCCTTTGCCTAATTTCTAATTCCTAATGCACTAGTGTTGAGGAACCCCTTTAGGGGCTTGCTATGCAAGGGTTGAAGTTATGAATCTTCCTTTCCCCTTAGCCAACTCACATCTCATGGTTTTCACAATGTATTATCGTTTGATATCCATCCTTAGGGGATGTTGATTCAAGCTTTAATGATCTGCCTAATGCTTTCCTTGTTTGTGAATTGATGCTCTAATGGTATCTTTCTATGATCATTCCTTGTTACAATTAGTGACCTAGGGCATGTCTTTAAATATGACAACCTAGACCCCAATTTTTTAAAAAATAGAGTGCAAGCCGATAGGAAACATCCATGTTTTTTAATTTTGGTTATATTAGAATGCGTCGAGAAGTGAATTTGAAATTAGGTGGACATGATTGCACCATTGATCTTGTCTAAGGGACAAAATTACGACATTGATCACATTTAAAAGGTGCACATAGAAAATAGATGCACAAATTAATAAAAGCTAAATAAAAAGATGGCAAAGTAATTCATATATCTTTCTATCATTTTTTATACATAAATAACCCAAATCAAATACTAAATAAATATGCATTCCAAAACCTAATTAAACTAAACATTATAGCAAAAAAAAACAAAAACATGCACTTTTTTCCTCTAAAGTCACATCATATGCACACCTCCTTTTTATGATGTATGATGTGCCTTTGAATGATGACCATGGGGGAAGATGAATTTAATGCCTCAATTATAATGGGTGGTGTATATTCCCTCTCATTAAAATTTGAATGTGAGTTGACGTGGCGTTTTCTAGAAGTCGTATACAACAAGGTAATCATTGAAGGAGGGTCGTGAGAATATCCTTGAATTTAATGAATAAAACAATGATAGAATACTTTGAAAAGAAAAGGAGCTCTCTTTTAACCTACCAGACACACTTCAGTCGGGATTCCATAATTCCACTCTTAGCTAATGCTCACGTTTCTTATGATCCCTTGTTTGATTTGAACAGATTTTTATAATATTTTAAACTAATTCCTCACATTTAATAATAATAATAAATGTTCAACTAATAATAAACATCTTTTCAATCAACAACTTCATTAAAATTTATGCATTGAAATTTAACATTTTCAATTGATTTTTTATTAATCATTATATTATAATATGTTGTAAGGTCTTGTACATAATATTAATTATGTTTATTTGATTTAAAAGTTTTGATTATTATTCATTTTAATATTAAAAAAATATAATATAACTAAACAAACGATATTATTATAATTTAATTTTAGAAAATTTCAAAATTTTAATAAAATTTTCAAAATATTGTTATATTACAACTTTTAAAAACATATTTTTAAAAATAAATACATTATAATTATAATATAGAAAATGGATAGCCCTTACTATTTATATTCTTAGATGAAAAGATAAAGATTATTTTGTGTGAATGCTACACATAACTACTAACTTCATATCTTTCATAAAACAAGGTTGCCATTATTGTTGTATAATTATGTTAGAGGCCATGCTCCATTTAGTCTCTTATACATAAAAACCCCTTAACTTAAATTTGACATCAAATAATTTGTTAAAATTAAAATTAAAATAGTTCCTAAATAAATGTTAAAAAAATAGTGTGTTTTTTCTTATCTATCTACTTACCTATTTATGTGTTCATAAATCTATTTAGTAGTTTAGATAGCTATTAAAAATGATATTTATATAGAAAATAATAATTTGTTTTGGTTTTTAACATTTTGAAAATTTGGGCATAATTTCTATGATTTATTGCATTACTATTGAAAAATAAAATAGCTCTTCAATTAAAATAAAATAAATTTTGTATAAAATAAAATAATTAATGTATGTCTTTTCTTAGCTATAGCTTATTTATATATCCATGCTGATATTAATAGTTAGATAGATATTATAAATGATATTATATAAATATTTAGCCGATAGGCTTTTATATGTGAGCATTATAGTGCTCAGAATTGTCTCATGCTGGGAAATTTTCTAAAGTCGTCGGTTGTTCCTATTGGCGTATTCCTTGAACCTCCTATGGGTGCAAGTGCTAATGTAAAGGTAAGTGCCTTGAGATTGATATCTCTTGGTGGTCTTTTAGATTGATGTATTTAAGATATCTATACTACTTTTATTACATAATGAATTCTCTAATAAAAAAGTATTATTAATCTTTATTTCCTCACTTAATATAAAGTATTCTTCTACCATTTAAAGACTTTTTTGTTTGACTTTTTCATAGTGTGTTTCCTCATTTACATACAAAGAAGAAAACTATACATATTATTATGAAAAATCTCTTGTTTATTAAATTCTCTATTTGATTTTTTTTTTGAGTTGCTTTCAAGGTTTTAATTGTAGGTTGGGTAAGTTCCAAAGATCTTTAAATTTTTGTATATTTTTTAAAAAAAGTATTCTTTCTTTTAAAACTTTTGACCAAGGCCAAGGGCAAGTTATCAATTTGAAGTAATGTTGCATAATATAGAAGAGGTGGGGAAGCTAAGTCCATATCTCAAAATATCTACTTTTTTTCTCTTGCAACTTTTTGAAGCACTAGAGCTAGCCCTAAAGATGGCCTAATGGAAACAACTTTTCCATCTTTCTCCCTAAAGCTACTTATAAATCCCTTCTTCCCCTAATGCAACTTGATCAACAACCAAACTCCAAGTGGCATTAGTCCTTTTCAATACCAAGTCCAGATGTCTCTCAATGCTCGCCTATGGAAGTCTAAGGCCAATTCCCAAGCCTAATTGACTATCTAGAAACTCTTGCACTATAAACTCCCCATTGGCCATTGACTTTGCTTCTTGTGACTTGCCTCTTGGCTTTGTCCTTTCTGCAAGCACAATGAATCATTTGAGCATGTTTTCTAGCTTTGTCGCTCTACTCACAAACTTGGTCTTCCATCTTTGCCCCCACCACCCCCCACCCACCCACCCCGCTGCCCCCTTTCTCTTTCCATGATCTTTAGATTTAAACTTATTTAAACTTTCTTGGAAGGTTTCTTTATTTGGTCAAGTATTGTTTCTTAGAATTTTGTGGTTGAATCTTGCAGATAGATTATCATAAAGAATTTATGGAAACTTAAATGTTTGGTTTTCATATCATACAATTTATCCCCATAAAGTAGGCATTCAACTTCTTTAGTCTAACATTTCTCTATAACTGGCGACTCTTTTGCACCTAATGTAGAAAACCTTCAAGTACACAAAGATCTTGCTAAATAAGTGAACAACCAGAAAATAAACAAGAATCTTGGAAAAATAAGTGGAGAAGCTCTCCAAAGAAGCTAACATTTTGTCTACCCAAAAGCTACCCCCGACAATGAAAGAAAGCTAAACTATTCCAACTACTCGTACATGAACATTCACCATATTGTGAGTAAAAAAGAATGAACATAGATACTACTACTTCTATTATAAAGTTCAAATAATAGTTGTTACCAATTTGCATATAAAGTTCAAGCATCTTATATTTTGTTTCTAATCATAATTAACATTATTACTTTTGGTACTTTGATATTTTAATTACATTATTTTATTAAAAAATATTATCAAAACACTTCCTACACTCAAATATTTTATTCTCAAAGTTTGTCCTAGAATAGCTTAAGTCTTACCATTATAACACAATTTCACTTACTACGACAAAATTCAACACTAAAAAGTGTGCAAATGTACTTAAGCTCTTACAACTTGTTAACTAAATGAACAAATGTACTTTAAGCTCTTACATGCTATATAACTTGCTAAATAAATGAATCTTCGTGTTATACTATTTATAATTTGTAAAATCCCCCCCCTACAATATATAGATTAGCAATTTTATTAAATAGAATTTTAGTTTTTATATTTTAAAAATAAAATATTTATTAGTTAAAATTTTGTAAATATGTTAAGAGTCATTTTTAGTTTATTGGTGAAGTTATTTGGTTCACAACAAATTTATTAGAAATCAAGTTTTGTGGAATACATTTGCCTAATACCATAAGGGATGTTGTTAGGATTGTGTCCTCAATGAGTTGGAGTGGATACCCCTCAATCCTTAACTCTTAATCAAAAAAATTAGATTATTTATACAACTCTGATTATTCATTCAATTGACAATAGTTAGACATAAGGGATGCCACCATAATCATACTTTAGTTATTTATGCACCCAAAAATAACTGAACACCATAAAAGATTAAATACCGCTCAACCATACAATTACTCTCTATCTCCATTTAACCGCTTTTTTAATTAATTTAAATTCAATATCATATACAATTTGTTAAAACATCAACAACAAAGTGTTACCTACTTCCAATCATTTAAAATAAAAATCTAATTTTAAAAAGACTTTATTCCATAGCCTAGTTTAAATTGGAGCCAAAACACATATAAATAAATGTCAAACTACAAAAAATTAGAATAAACCATTCAATTCCTTTACAAAACCATGTAAATCTAGTATTTTGGAAAACTTGGTCATGACTCATACCGACCAGAATTTCTTTTTCTTGAATCAATCATTAAGGGCTTTGGCATCACGTATGAGTATTTGTGTATTCCTTCACGTTTAACACGTGCTGCTTCTAGATGTTGTACATTTTGATGCGGAATTCCCTCTTTATTCAAAGAATGACCAGAACCTTCTCGCATGCTTTTGAGCTCATTTAAATGCCACGTTAACACGTATATCTGTCCAGATAAGTGAATCGGATAAACAATTATTGTTTTTTGTTATACTGCTGACCCAGAAAATCTTGATGGGTCACTAAGAATCTCTTGGGCGGACAAGACAGTACTGTATATTGTTACTTCTTGCTGACGAGGCAGGATACTATTGTATCAGTAAAATTCCATTTAAAAAAAATTCTTATGTTGTTCAAGTCATTTTATATTTATCATTAAAAATGTGAAGTAATAAGGCTTCTTATTGTATACTTGATCAAAAATTTTAAGGAAATGATTCAAAATTGCACTTTTCTCTGTTGATCCCCACTAAAAAAAGATAACTTGCACTTTTCTTCTATTGATTCCCATTGATAAAAGATAACCATTATTATGATGATCTTAGGGCATGTCCCCATGCTGCTGCTTAGCTTATTTTGGCTAGCAGCCACTGCTCAAGTTTTTTAGCAGATTTTAGTGGAGCTAGTGACCCCATAAAAAATTTATTTTCTACTTATCTTAAGCAGTTATCTTAATTTGTAGCTTTTACTATATAAAAAATTAAAAATAAATTATTTTAATTATTTTAATTTAGAAGAAAAATAAAAGAAAAAGAGGGAACAAATTATATGCAGCCACATGGCATATTTTGATTATGCAGTGGCTGCTTATTTCCAACCCCCTTTTTTTTCAAAGCTTATTTACAATTCTTAAGCAGTAGCTGCTCCACAAAAGAGGGAAAGATTCTATATTATCCTTTCCCATAATTGTAAATTTTCATGGGGCCACTCCAACTGCTTAATTTTAAGCAGCCGGATGGGGACATGAGGTTAGGTGGGCTTTCTCTTTGGGTGAGTGAATTTATAAGATAATAACCAGTATCTTTTATATCATCTCAACACCCAAGATTTTATGTAAAGTAAAACATTTTGAAGACAGCAGTTTTGTGAACTAATCCTCTCAAAAAAGTTGAGGCATGCTTGTCGAGTTAAAAATAGCAAGGCTAATTAATGATCATGCTCATCAAGGATTTCTTAGGAAGATTTTTTAAATTATGGTTTTCTTAGAATTGATATAAGTGGATTTTCAATAGCATTTTTATGAATAAATCTCAAGGACTAGCTTGGACTCAAGTGCTCTTCTAATGCCAAAGAGACTATATTGTTGACAATATAATCAAATTCTAAAATGCCATGGTTTGATAATGTTTAGACTGCACCTTCTATTTTAATGACAATTTTTCTATTATTAAAACAGTACTACACAGTGATAATGGATAACTCATGCTTAAATGATGTTTTTTTATACTAATAATACCTAATTGTTTTTACTGTAAAGAATTAAGAAATTTACAGCATTAAATTATTACACTTATAGGAGGTTATAGCTGGAACAAAGCAAAGAATATGTTTATCATCATTCCTTATCAATCCAAAAATTTCAAGGCATAGCTTAGATTCATCTGCTTTTTTAATGCCAATTTCCATTGTTGTCAATATAATCAAGCTCTAAAATGTCATTGTTGTTAGTGTTTAGAGTGTATTTTCTATTTCAAAGACAATATTACTAATATTATGAGAATGTTTCATAATGATTATTATAACTCATATTGATGCATAACTTTTTTTCAAAATATTTAAATATTATCATGTAATATAGTGTATTTTGTTTATTTTCAAAATAAAATTTAATATATATATATATATATATATATATAGTATTCAATTGATTTATCATTGTGCATATTTATTATGTGTTTTGTTTATCTTCAAAAATGAATTTTAACACTTTTTAAACAGTTTTTTGAAATTTGTATTTGGATGGTTTATCATTGTGTATATTAATTATGTATTTTGTTTATATTCAAAATAATTTTTTAACATTTGTATTTTCAAAATTTATCATTGTGCATATTTATTATGCTGTATTTTAGTTAGGCTGGTGTTATTTGTTTGCATTTGCAGGACATTAATAATGCACTTGTCATAGCCTAATTAAAGCACAACATGACTGACAATGAGCTTGCTTACATTCTGAGGTTTACTGGTTGAGCCTGGGATTCTTCCACCCGAATAATCAAGGTTTTAGCTCAGTAAGTCTTAGAGTACCATGTATATGCCTGGCACAGGTGTTTGACCTTCTTCAGTCTTGGACGGCCTGGATAAACAAGGAATCCATCCAATTGAATCTTGTTTCATCTCAGTATAAATAAAATCAAGGCATGCTCATTAAAAAAGAGTCATAAAGCTCTTTCCACAGGCCTAGACACCTCCCCATTTACAGAGGTAGAAATCTTTACCTGTTTAAGTCCCATGTTAATACCCAAAAATGATCTTAACAACTTTAATGTTGTTTATTTAAATCAAAATGCTAGATGAGAAGCACTGTCTAAAACTTTCAACTAGCACCAATGCATCAGGTAACATCTGGAGGCCTTTAATATCTCCTTTGGTCTTGAGGTGTTTTGATTAATAACACAACTAAAAAAAACTTGTCCACATATAATTTTGCTGCTCAGATGACATGTTGAATTCAATTTAAAGCTCTTCAGCCATCAATTGTTCCTTTCCTCTTCACCACCATTCTGTATATAACATCAGATCGACTACGTGGTCTGAATCACCTAATATAAAAATAAATGTTTCATGTCAAATCAAAATTTTGGTAAAATGACATGAGCTGGAGTCTGACATGTTTTCACCATTATACTTAAGACCTTATAAGGTATTCCACTTTCAAATACCATGATTAGCTCTGATAGCAGATGAAATATACCCATTCCTTACAATCCAAAACTACTACAATTTCAATAGTGCCACCATAGAGCATGATCAAATAACACCTAAAGATAGAGTCACTTCATGGTTCATACCTGTTTGCATAGCAATTTCAATTGGCCCACAAGTTGATTATATGATTATAGCTCAAGTGTTGCACAATGTTCCACCTTTTCATCCACACTTCAGGATGAATCTCAAGCACCGAGAAATGTTAAATCTCCAACTACTCTAGAAAGTTGAAGGCTCCACAATTTCTTTCAACTGTACCTCTTCCAGTACCCTGTAGTACCTCTTAATAGCATAACCATATAACATGAAATCATAGGTGATGCCCAAAAGTTTGTTCTATGGTTTCTCAATGTAGAATAGACAATTCTATATCTCAACATCTCAAGCATGTGATTGAGCTCGCTCGCACTAAGTGCCACGACTTCCGAAGGAAAAGCATTGACCAAAACATGAAAACCGCCTCTTCACTCTGGCTGTTGCACCTATGCTGCCATCTTCTGATGAATTTCCTCTCAATAGCCTAAAATTAGGTGATCCTTTTAGAGATTCACTGCTCTTTGTAGTCACTAGTACAGGCTGCGGATGTTCCGGAAGAGTGCACAGGAAGGTGTTCAACAGTCGGATGATCTGCCCAAAGTTTGGTCGGATGTTTGGGTCCTCAGCCCAGCAAGACTGCAGAATAAATGCCAGATCCTCATGCAAGCCCTCGGGAAGATTGGGTCTTACTTGCTGATACATTGATATCAATAGGATAATAGCATCAGATTGAAGCATTAGCATGTTAAACCCTTATGCAAGTAAACACTAAAATGAAAATCCCTAGCATGTCTGGAAGTTTTACCCCTTTAAACTGAAATGCTCCCATAAAACAACACTCCAGTTAATTCTATCCTGCTTTACCTAGTTCTTTAAGGCCTTCTGACAAAACTAAAACCTGGCATCAAATGCTTAATCAAATTCCAGGCAAAGTATCTTCTTTACCTTGAAAGCCGCTGCATATGCTGCCTGCAAGTGTGACATACCCTCAAAAGGCATGCGATTAGTAATCAACTCCCAGAGAACAATGGAAAAACTATAGACGTCGACCTTAAGGTTGTAATGTTTTTTCTCACCATGTCTTAAAGTTACAGTACTGTACAGCTGCACCCAGTAAAACTTAGTTACTAGTTCCAACTTAAGTGGATTTTACACATAATTCTGGCAGCACTATATGTGTTCCAAACAGGAGGAGTTAAAGTTTCAAACTTATACAAAGAAATGATAAATTACAAACCTCGGGAGCCATCCAGCGATATGTTCCTGTTTCTGCAGTCATCATCTCTGTTACAGATTCTTCGCGGGCAAGGCCAAAATCAATTAGCTTGAGAGATTTTTGATCTTCAGTAAGCAGCAAGTTGTCTGTAAACATCAGTTTCAGTCAAATCAGAAAGGTAGATCCTACTTACCAATTAAATTGGAGTTTACCTGTTAGACTAGAAGCAATCTCTTCAGTATATTTATTATTTTATTTTATTTATGAGAGCAACATTATATCTATTGTATGCTATACATTTATTGCAGCATCTCACTCGATGTGCTCCCAAAGAGTAATTTAGGTTACAGCACACTCTTTCTCGGGATTATGTTTCCAGGCACATGAAACTAGGAGGCTAGTCACATGCTAATCAAAGCCAACGGTAATTTGCAGTGAAAAGAGATGCATAAGATTTTGAGGAATTTGTAGCAGTTGCTACTTAGAAGGAGATACTAGCTTAGTGTCTGGCATTTAGATGTTTCCAATGAACTATTTGATAAATACACTCAACTTTTGCAATTGTCTTAACAATGAAAAAAGATCTCAAGATTTAACCTTATGAGTGATAGATTACTCTTAGCAACACCAACATAACTTAAAATCAGGTATGTCATCTGCGGTGAGAAATCTGTAAGACCGCCTTAATTGAACCATAGTGCAAGGTAGCTGGACACAAGTGAAAATGATATCCATGAGCCCATAGCCAGAAACAACTTTAGCATATATAATTGAGTGTAAGTGCATAGACAATTTAAGAGCATTACTGGCTTGAGATATATTTAAGCTTATAGCAGAGGAAGTAGAAATGAATCTGTTTGTTCTGACTGTATCAGTCCCATTAACAAGATTTAAATGGAAACATGGCCAGCCCTCTTTCCTACTAGATGAAGAGGGTGGGGTTGGTAAGGGGCAATAGATTTATGCCAAGGCTTTATTGCTAAAGTGAATTGACCAGTTATGTCAGCAATAAAATGCTAAAGCAAAGAAAGGAACACTCTTAATATCTACCAGATGAGAAGCTACAAGCAGTATCATAGAAAATAACCAAACTGAGAAGAAACTGGTCTCTAGTAAATAGAAGATTTTAATTCCTTTCTGAATTTTTTTCCCAGCTTCCAAATTTTGCTACAGGTCAATATTAACAAATAGAATCACTCTACAAGTTAAAATATTTCAACTCCAAAGATTTACCATCTGTAATTTCTTGTTTAGGAACACAGAAAGTTCTTTAAGATCAACATCAAACAATATTATGCAAAGAAGAATAAATATTATGAAAAGAGGAATAATATTAAGAGAAAACAAAGAGAGCTAACATTTTGAAGTTTCTACGAAACCTTTTCTATTATAACTCATGAGATTGCGCTGCCAAACAGGTTCAAATGATCTAGCAGTAGTCACCACAATTTTGAGATATTTATGGCTTTGCATAATGATAAAAAACAGGAAGAAGTTTTCCTCTTATGGTTCTATTCTATTGTAACTCACAAGAATGTGCTGCTAAACATGTTTAAATGGTCTAGCAGTAGCCAACACAATTTTGAGATATTTATAGCTTAGCATAACGATAAAAAAACAGGAAGAAGTTTTCCTCTTATGGATCTATTCTATTATAGCCCACAAGAATGCTCAGCTAAATGGGTTCAAATGATCTAGCAGTAGCCAACACAATTTTGAGATATTTATGGCTTAGTGTAATGATGAAAAAAAAGGAAGAATCTTTCCCCTTATGGATCTAACAATGGACCCGACTCACTCCTGTTGTGATCATAATGCACATGGAACTGGGTGATTGCATAAACTCTATGAGAAGCAGGTGATCCTTATTTTACCAGCAAGATTCAGCATCAACACACATCAACAATACAATGGTTAAGAAATGGCATTTTCTAGTGAAGTAAAAGTGCTGCAAAATGATGTCTTTTAGCTTCATGCCATGCATTAAATTTGTATAACAGGCATGTGGTATACAAGACCGAAAAGGTGCACCGATAAACATACTAGATACAGCATGACAAATGCAGCAGGGTCAAATACAAGAAATTATAAGAAAATTGGCAGTAAGTTCTGCAAACAAAGCATGGACTATGCCAACCATGTAAAAACAAACTTTCTACCAGGATCACTGGACGCTTCCCTCATATTTCTGATGTTTTCAGGATGGTGCTTGTTTTGGTAACAACCGTAACAGCTGGAAGCCACAACTGTTCATATATATGAATTTATTATAACTCCAAGATAATGAATTTATCATTTTAGGTAGACCAGATTATAATATAGTTTGTTGAATCAATTATCAGACATCTTCAATCCACTGTAAGAGCTATGAAGAAGAAACATGCCTTCAAGGTGTTGAATCAGCTGTAAAAGCTACATAGAAGAAATATGCTTTCAAGGTTTTCCCTTGCTATTGTCATGCTAGCACTTAGCAGATTAAGAAAAGCCAAGTGAGAAAATGCAACAGCCATTAATCATGTCCATAGCTCTATGTAGCACTGAATATAGAAGATTTATGACAATCAAATAATAATTTGTTACAAATCAACGAATTCAAATTTCTTTAGGCATCTTTTACAGAGCCTGGAAAACAAGCAAACCTTCAAAAGCTAGAAAAATAACGTATCATATAATCAAGAAACTAGGAGTTAGGAGCAAGCCTAGTTAGATTACCAGGCTTTAGATCCCTGTGAATAATCCCATTGGCATGTAAACAATCCATGGCTTGTGCAATATCAAGAGCAAAACTTATTGCAACATGAAGATCTATTCGATTGGGGCGCAAATTCATCATGTACTTCCGTAAAGACATGCCTGGAAGCAGTTCAGTGACTATCACATTGAATGGATCTTTACATGCTCCAATGAACTACAATCAACACCATATGTCAGTCTGTCGCCTATCTAATGGACTTACCTAAGGTTAAATCTGCCTGAAACTTACAAAATAGTACCTAAAATAAAGTATTTTGGCAACACATATAATTAACCACTGTGCCAAACAACACTAATAAAGGTCAATGAAAGACTGGGAGAAAATAAAACAGAAAAGTTAAGAAAAAGAAGAATGATCAAGTAACCAAGAAGCACCTTAACAAGGTTCTTATGCTGTACTCTAGACATCATTGTAACTTCTCTTTGAAATCGTGCCTCGAGTTTTTCCTTATCTTCAGGAGTCTCACCCCTGTGCAGTATTTTGACAGCAACACTCTCATCCCGGTACCTAAGAAGGGCTAACAATCCAGATTAGCAAAAAAAACTCATAATCTGGTCAACATAATATCAGTCTGTAGTTAGTAGTCATACCAAGCGACATAACAATTTCTATAGGCTACTAAAGAGCTAATAATAGAAAACGAAGAAGAAACCGGATTAGTACAAAAACCAATCAGTACAAACCCACGACAACCTACAACCTGTTTTGCGTCAGAGATTAGACTTTAGAGACTCTGGAGTTTATATCAGGGAAAAGCACGCAGATCTTATATTCTATATATTGCAATCAGAACAAACACAAAATTTACAGCCAATTTTCAATCAGCAGAAACCCAAAATATACAATAAAAGATTCAAAACAGATCCATAAAGTTCTTCTGTAATTAACCCAGAATAACTTAGAGCATATTCTAAATGAGCGTAAACATGGCAAACAAGATGTTAAGGATTAGACACTTAAATCTCTGACCATTTTCAATCAGATAAGGATAATGGAAATTATCTCCCATTTTCTTGCACTCTAAAGGTTTCTGAAATCTTTAAGGCAACGCTTGGAAGAATTTCAGAAGAAGTGAAGTTCCAAGCAAATGAGCAATTTCCTGTGGCAAATTGGACACCAAACTTAGCAGCTAGTCTGAGGACTGGCCTACTCTAAATTTTTCCCGGGCTGTAAGATCAAATAGGAAAGAACCTGAAGAGTAAGTATACTTAGCCAACTCAACTTCAATATTTGAAGATATTATGATGATTAAAAAGAAGAAACTAATAGCCTTACTCTATTCTGACGTTCATGGACTTTATGTTGCTGAACTAGAAGAATTCATGAGGAAAAAAAAATCAAAGCAGCAATAGATAACTAACCTCCAAGATGAAACCAGATTCGATTATACACCCATAACATAGATTAACATTATTTGAATTTATCCACCCTGAAATTTTCATCCAGAAGAGGGGTTCTGTCCCCTTAAAGTAGAAGATTCACATGCCATCTTGTGCATTAAATGAAAGGAAAGGAATCCCAACAAATCCATCTCTCCAGGAGGTCAGGTAGTGGAATGCTCTATACAAACAGCCATAACAAAAATAACACCAGTTTTCATAGCCAGAATAAAATGCATTCAGAGAAATAAATTTAGGCTGTTAGTTTCCAAAAAAGGCTTTTGGGTATTTTCTAGTCAGGAAATTCACAAATCTGCAGAGCAACAGAGTGTAGCAGGGCATTAATAAAAATAAGACAAAAATTCGGGAAAGAAAATACTTCTCAGACCCAAAGCATAAAAACTTCTTAAAAAGAGTCGGACTGAGGAAATTCACATTTCTGTAGAATAGCAGATTTTAGCATGATGTCAAAATAAATAACAATACCCGTCATTCAAAGACTCAAGAAAATCTCGTACCCAAAGCATAAACACCTTTAGGAGGATTCAGGTTTAGGGATAAAGTACATACTTTCCCTGATAAACCTTCCCATGGGCGCCTTCTCCAATCTTGGACCCAATATAAAGCAACTGTGGGTCTATCAGCAAGTGTTCAGCCAGCTTAAATTCAGAAACAGAAGAAGCTGAAAGGTCTTCTTTTGAACTGTCAGGCAGTACCTGCGACTTCTTTCCAGATTGCTTGCAAAGAAGGAATTGCTCTTCTTCCAGATTCATGTCTTTCTGTACCATAGTATTGTCCAGATCCTCAAGAATGTCCACACTCACATTTAAAGACTCCTTCACTCAAACTCTGAAACCTCCATAGCTCAAGAAGAAGAATAACAAGAACCCAATTCAGGAGAAGGGACTAATCTCATCTTTCACATGTACATATCATCAGAGACCTTATGTGGGTACTGGGTATGAGGCCTGAAACAAGGTAGCTTTAATGTTATAGAATATGATATAAGGATGTAAGAATCAAGGTAAATTAACTAACCAACTTTCAAGCTTCCCCTTTCAATCAAACTCTGAATCTTGTGTAACTAAATAAGAATAACAAGAGCCCAATTCAGGGCAAAGGGTGGAATTTCATTTACATTTACATATACTCTGAGACTTTAGGTGGGTATTGGCTAGAAGGCATGATCAAAGTAGGCTTATTGTTATGGAATGTCATGATGCATGATTAGAAGAAAAGAGCTTAACTATAACTACCTAGAGCAATGTTCATTCATTCCTCTGCCATCAGCAGGTTAGTAGTCTTTTGGGTAACTGAAGAGGATTAGTTGTTGCACATTCAATTGCCATGCCTTTCTTGAATCCAATCATCCTTCTTTCTCCCTTTGAATTCCTCTGAATAGAAGGTTGGATGGAGAAGAATAAAGGATTTGAATGGGCCAAGCGACTTCCCCCACTCCTTGAATATAGTTGGGGGATTTTAGTGGACTCTCACGTGGCATAGCATTTGACAATATTGCATGACGTACTAAACCTTTGAATGAGTATGGTGTATAAATTGCCCTAGAGCGTACTTTTCAAACCCCCCAACATGGATGGAATAAAGCATAAAAGGTAATCATTTGACAACGTATGTAGGTAGGCTATTGTAACCTCTAGGAAGCAATTACTTTTATGAATTTCAAAGGTTAAAATTTTCACTTTTCGTTATTAGTGGTTTTTTAAATTGATTAAAGCCCTTAAACAAGAGTTGTAGTTTTTGTTGGAGTATATATATATATATAGAGGGTCTTTTTGTTTATATTTATTGTGGCTTAGTCTCAAGTTTGGTGTCTAGGATTTTTTTGGTTGCATTGTTTTGTTTATAGTGTTCTTTGTTAAGTATTGTGAAAATTGCTTGAACCTATTTTTTTTTAAGTTTGTTGGACTTTGGCTCTATTTTCTTTGTTGAAGTCATGTGTAAAACCTCCTCTTTGTTTTATTTCAATGTTAAGGGGCTTTGATTTGAATTCATTGCATATTATTGAGTTTTGATGAGAGTCCATGCATCAACTTTTCTATGGCAACAACAAAACAACAAAACAAACAAGACACAACTTACCATTCACCACCCAATCTTAGCCCATTGATTTCCTTATGCTTTTCCCATGCCATTGGATTAGGTCGTGGTTGTTGTATGCATTTTTGTTATATTTTAATGTTGATCGTTGATTATCAATTTTAATCTTTTAAAGTCATTTCCTTGTAGTGTTGAGGTAACCAACAACTAGCCTGTAGCCTCATGATAGTCAACTTGGTTAGGGTCAAGGTATGTTAGCTTGTTCAAACACATTAATCTGAAGGTGGAGTTTATATGTTAGCATGAGGGATAAACAACATTGTTAAACCTGAGCAACTCTACTATGTGTTTAATCCCCCACCCTCTGATCTTGACAACTTTTGTCTAGCCTTTAAATCATGTGCCTATTAAAAAAATGGGTGGGTGGGCCTTTAATTTAATATTGTGCACTTGTTATAATCATGTGCTTCGTGGTTTCTCGACCATTCACTATCGACCATAATAAACAATAGACTAATTCAATGTTATAACCAATTTAAGAGTTTTCAAGTTTTCTTAACCCTTCTGGGTTGAATCTAGGGATTTAACTTCTCTATCCCAATGCATTGGAATATGAAATATTCTTGTTTTCCAGAAGTAAGAATTTATAATAATATAACATGGAAACGATAACCTCTAGTCTTCTCTTGACCGCTTGGGCATTGTTTGAATTCACATTTCTCATAACATGTATAAACATAGTACACGAGGTATATCCTCATTCATATAAGATCTTAATGAATACTATCATTATCATAACTAATCTTTTGACTAAGTTCAATCTTTCAACCTAAATAGGTTTGAGTCTAAAATAATAATACAATATTTTAAAACTATTGGTCCCATCAATTTTCGATATAAGATAGGTTATGAACTCATATTTAACATCCTTTGTATATCATGATAATGCTTATTATTATTTATATAATGCATATTAGATATTATATCACTATACTTAGGTGTTTTCAATGATATCAATATCATTTATATATTCTATGTAAGTGAATATCTATCACCATAACTTTTGATTATAAACATTAGAACTTATGCATATAAATCATGGGGAAATATGAATCTATCACTATCTAAACTTTCTTTAATCTTACTCATCTCGACTCCTAGGTTTATATCTGAGTTCTCACAAAGTTCAGTCTTTGCATTTTATATGCTAGATTTCTACACAAATTTGGTGTTTTGACAGCTAAAAGAAACCTATGTTTGCTCTAGTATACAAAGTTAAGTGACAACTTTCTACAGACTGAAAACCTCTGTGTAACTAATGTTATTCATAACATTTTCTATAATCCTATGTCTATCAAAGCAAAAAAAATTATAACATATACCCTCTATGGGTTTCGATGAAACAAAACGATGGCATGAGAAAGTTATCTTCCATAGTATTTCTACTGTAAACTATAACATTTGATTGTTTATCCTCCATGGTTTTTATATTGCTATTCATTGACATTTTTATAGTCTCTCTCTCATAAATTTGAACTCCATTATCACAAGCATTATGTGTGCAGTTTCATCATATCTCTGTATGTTCATACATAATTCAAATATCAGAGTTTAATAATGGAATTGATTTCTTATAAGAGCTATCCTTACTTCCAAGCATCGACGGTTTTCCAAACCCTGTGCTAGTTTCTTCCTTCTTTGCATTTGTCTCTCCTTCCCCATGGATGAATATGTTAGATTCAGGATAGACAACTAAGAGGGGGGGGTGAATCAGTTGTCCAAAACTTTCTTGTATTTAAACACTTAAATCCACTTTGTAATTCAGCAACATAATAATAAATTAATCATGGAAACATAATGCATTAAATTAAGAGCGGAAACACATCAACACATAAGACACCAAGATTTTGACGTGGAAAACCCAGTTAAGGGAAAAACCACGGGGTGATTAACCCAAGATTGCATTCTTTGTTAGAAGAATAGGAAGAACAAAATGGCATATGCCAATTAGGGCTCACTGCCCAAGCACACTGCTCACAGGAGGCCCACTACCTATAAGAGACACACTGTCTACGAGATAATAAGTATCACATACTTGAACTAGAGAATAGCATCTTCACCATGCTTGAGTCAGATCCATTTAAGCCCAATACTTCTACTCTACCTTTCACTCTCCTCCTTGCTACCACTCTCTCATCACCACAAATTTCACTTCAAAATGACTTTACAACTCCTTATTTATACAAGACATCGACTTAGGAATGATCATCTAAGCCAGCAAACATTACAGAGCCAATACATAAATACATCATGACTAATTACAAAAGACTTCACGCAGATCAACACACTATCGGCCACACAGATCTGAGACTTCAAACTTCTTCTAGGAACACACCAATCTTCACACAACATTTTCAAGATCATCCGCAAGATGTGTAACTCATCTGGTCGGCCTGACTTGGGAAGAACACCATCATCCAGAAGTAATTCTTCAATTTGCAATCTCAAACTCCAATGTGGACCACCAACACGAATTGGACACAATCCAAAGACCTCCATAAGCTAGCCTGAATCACCAAGAACATCCACACTACATCTGCTTACTGAAATCCTTCTCTCCTTCATCCAGAACCTTAAGAACATAGTCTGTCATCACTATTACTATGGAATAGATGCTTGCGAACCTTTGGATCATGAACCATTTGAGTTTTAACTCCACATGGAATTCCTAAACACTCCACCAAATTCGTAGAATAGGATAATGCATTTCTGGATCTCACCCGACCTATCTGTATCACTCTGTCACCTTTGAACACCTGCCCGAACCGGTTTTACTTGAGCACCCACAACTTCTTCAGATCTTCATATGAACCTCTGAAATCTTTACTGGATCATCTAAAGACACATATCTACAAACCCTTTAAAGCGTATCCTCTGATATTCATCTTATCTTGGATCTTTACCTTGCTGTCTTCACTATTCTTCTCTGCTCCTGATATGACTAATCCTCAGTAAACAGTTCATCCAATCCTTATCATTAATACAACAGGAGTATGTTGACATCAATGACAACACCGGTTAGGCCCATACTTGCAACAATCTCCCCCTTTGTCATTGATGGCAACATATGATGTGAAAAACTATTTTGACCATCAAGACAAGAACTTTTTCTTACTAACACAACTCCCCCTATCAACAACATCCATTCACATGTCTTCTCTTCCTTCACTACTCCCCCTTAGATCAACAACCACTTATTTTTCACATGTCTTCTCTCCCCCTTTGACATCAATGGCAAAGGGCACATACTTGCAATTCCAACACTTCAGAATCATACCAGTTGCTCCCCCTGAGTAGCAGCTCCCCATCATCAATCCAGACCACAAGATATGACTGTGATATCCACCAGACTTATGCATATCAGTGCACCTTAGTTCATCACTGGAGGGGTAATAACCCCTAACTTCTCCTTGAGATACTCAAAAGAGTCCTTAGGTAGAGGTTTAGTAAAGATATCTGCAATCTGATCCTTGGAAGGTACAAACTCGAATCTGACTTCATTCTTGTTTACTTGCTCTCTCAAAAAGTGAAACTTGATGGATATATGTTTGGTCTTTGAATGCAACATCAGATTCTTTGAAATATTTATTGCACTTGAATTATCACAGAAGATTGTGATAGGTTCTTCATACTCCAATCCCATGTCTCTTAGCATTTGCTTCATCCACAAAACTTGAGTACAACTACTTGCTGCTGCAATATATTATGCTTATGTAGTGGACAAAGATATTGCCTCTTGTTTCTTGCTCAACCAAGAAACCAATCTCTTTCCCAAAAAGAATGCTCCACCACTGGTACTCTTTTGGTCATCCACATCTCCTGCCCAATCCGCATCTGTATATGCATTGAGAGAGAAATTATGATCTTTAGGATACCACAATCCATACTTAATTGTCTCTTTTAGATACCTAAAAATCCTCTTAATTGCCATGACATGAGATTCTCTAGGATCAGCTTGGAATCTAGCAACAAGACTAACAACATTCATAATATCAAGTCTAGTTTGAGTGAGATACAACAATCCACCAATCATTGACCTGTACTTTTTCTAATCAATCTTAGGAGAGTCACCATCTTTGCTCAATTTACATCCAGTTTCCATGGGAGTACTCATTGGCTTTGATTCTTCCATCCCAAAATTTTTCAACAATTCGTTCACATATTTGGTCTGAGAAATGAAGATTCCTTTCTTAGTTTGAATGATTTGCAGACCCAAGAAGAAATTCATTTCCCCAAGCATGGACATCTCAAACTCACTTTTCATTTGATTTGCAAAAGTTTTGCACATACTATCACTTCCTCCAAAAATGATATCATCAACAAACACTTCAACAATCAAGATGTTTTCATTATCAATTTTAAAATACAAATTACTGTTAGCAATACCTTTGTTGAAACCAATCTTCAAACGATGCTTATCCAATCTTTCATACCAGACTCTTGGGGCTTGCTTCAGTCCATACAGTGCTTTCTTCAACTTGCAGACCATATCACCATGATCAGACAATTGAAATCCATCCGGTTGCTCAATGTATACTTCTTCTTCTAAGTCACCATTCAAGAAGGCATATTTGACATCCATTTGATATACTTTGGAATCCTTGAAAGAAGCAAAAGAAAGAAATAATTTGACTGCTTCAATTCTTGCCACCGGAGCAAATTTTTTTTCAAAATCAACTCCTTCTATTTGAGAATAACCCTTACAGACCAATCTAGCTTTATTTTTGATTACTTCACCAACTTCATTCAGTTTGTTCCAAAAGACCTATTTGGTTCCAATCACATTCTTGTTTCTAGGTCTGGGAACAAGATCTCAAGTGTGATTTTTCTTAATTTGCATAAGCTCTTCCTCCATTGCTTTAGTCCAGTTTACATCATTGCAAGCTTCATTCACTGTCTTAGGTTCAATCTTTGAAATCAGACAATACTCTTCTGAATCTTGAGCAATCCTCCTCCTTGTTTGTACACCTTTGCTTTTGTCACCTATGATCTGATTTTCAGAGTGGTTCAATCTTACATACCTGGGAACTTTGGAAGTTTCTTGCACTTCTGATTCTTGCTTAGGCTCATTAAAACTCATCTCTTCTTCTTGATTTACCAGATCAGTTTGAATCTGAATTTCAGAAGGGACTTGGGCTCCTTGAATCAAAACACCAGAATCAAAACACCATTCTGATCATCTTCATTATATTCATAAAACCTTGAGGGTTTTTCAATTCCTTCATCAACCTTCACATTAGTACTTTCTATAATCTTTCTTAGTCTCTTGTTATAACATCGGTATGCTTTGGTTTGAGTAGAGTAACCCAAGAATATTCCTTCATCACTTCTAGCATCAAACTTGCCTAGATCTTCATTTTTTTTTAATGTAACATTTGCTACCAAAAACTCTAAAATACCTCACTGTGGGAGTGATGCCAAACCAAAGTTCATAAGGAGTCTTACCGGTATTGCTTTTGATTTGTACTCGATTGAGAGTATAGACTGCAGTGCTGACAACTTCTCTCCAATAGATCTGAGGAATATTTGCTTCCATCATCATGGTCCTAGATGCTTCTTGGATGGTTCGGTTCTTTCTTTCTACTACTCCATTCTGCTGTGGAGTCCTAGGAGCAGACAATTGTCTTCTGATTCCATGCTTCTCACAGAATTCTATGAAATCACCGGATGTGAATTCACCACCTCTATCAGACCTCAGACATTTTATGTTCAATCCAGTTTCATTCTCCACCATAGTCTTGAATATTTTGAATTTCTCAAGAGCCTCTAATTTCTCCTTTAGAAAGGTGACCCACATCATCCAAGAATAGTCATCAATTAATAGCATGAAGTATCTATCACCTTGCACACTTCTGATTCTTGCCAGACCACACAAATCAATATGAACTAAGTCTAATAACCCGGTAGAAGATTGTTCCTTGATTTTGAATGAGACTGCTTTGTTTACCCATCTGACATTCTTTGCACAAACTATTTGTAGGTTTGACCAATTTTGGAAGATCTCTTACAACTTGAGTGTTGCTTATCTTGATGATATTATCAAAATTTATATGACACATCCTCCTATGCCATAACCAACTATGATCAATTTGCACAAATAGACAACTTTTACTAGTACCCACTAAATGGAAGATATTACCTTTTGTTTGGGTACTGTATGCAATCTCTGTTCCAGAACTTTCAAAGATCTTGCATTTTCCATTCTTGAATCGGAGATCATAGCCTTTGTCCACCAACTGTCCAACACTGAGAAGATTGTGCTTCAACTCTTCAACATATAGTACATTACCGGTTTTGTTCTTTCCATCAAAAGAAATAGTTCATCTGCCTCTGATTCTACCAGCAGATTTATCACCAAATTTTACCACTCCTCCTTCATACCTTTCCAAATCTATGAACTTATTTTTGTCACCTGTCATACGGTGAGAGCATCCACTGTCAATGACCTAGTCATCCTTTTCTTCAACTTGGGCAGCCAGAGCTCTTTCTAGAACTTTATGATTGACAGATTCAGAGGGCATTAGATCTTCTTCCTTGATGGCAATAAACACCCAATCACTTCCAGATTTGTTTCCTGATTCTGATTCGTCATCTGTTACTCCTTCATTATCATCATCTTCATGAACATAGTAACAATTCTTTTGGAACCTTGATTTGTTAGGATTTGGTCTTGAAAATCTTTCTGGACATCTTGAGGCAAAATGACTAATCTTATTGCAGTTAAAACACTTAAAAGACAATTTTCCTTCATACTTACCAGATCCTCTTGGCAGTCTTTTTGCAATAAGGGCTTCAAGTTGAGCAGTTTCTGCTTCTTCTTCTTCCAGGTCTTTTCTTGCTTTTTCATACCATGATAGTTTCCTTGAAGAGTTCTCTCCCGGATCAAACCTTTGTTTACCTTTTATAGAGGCATTGGCTTTGAATACAAATTTAGTCTTGGGGGGGCATCTCCAAACTTGGTCAATTCAAATGCAGCCAATTTACCAACCAATTGATCTCTTGTGACAGCTGAATGAGCTCTGAATTCTTCAATGGCAGCAACCTTGATTTTATAAGAAGTAGGAAGGGATCTGAGAACTTTGCCAACAATCTCATCTTCATCCAAGACTCCACCAGTACATCTAATGCCACAAACAAGCTCATTTACTCTTGGCATAAAAGTAGTGATATTTTCATCTTCTCTCATCTTCAGATTTTCAAATTTCCCTTTCAGACTCTATAGCCTTGCACATTTAACATACTTGTCTCCTTCATGCAGAAGTTCTAGTTTTTCCCAAATCTCAAAAGCAGTTTGTAGGTCAACAACATTTGAAAGCTTTGAATCAGACAAGGCACTTAGAAGGGCTTCTTTAGTTTGCAGATTTTCAGCATCTGTGATTTCAGTTACAGTTTTCAGGCAATTCTGTGGAGGAGTATACTTCGTTGTAGCCATGGTCCAATACTGCATTCCCATACATTGCAAGTGACATTTCATGTGACTTTTCCAGAGATTAAAATTGGTTCCTTCAAACTTCAAACTATCCTTCTTGTAGGATGACATCCTGGATCTCCTCAAGCAGTTAAGCTCTTTTAGAGGAACTTAGCTCTGATACCAATTGTTAGATTCATGACAGACAACTAAGAGGGGGGTGAATCAGTTGTCCAAAACTTTCTTGTATTTAAACACTTAAATCCACTTTGTAATTCAGCAGCATAATAATAAATTAATCATGGAAACATAATGCATTAAATTAAGAGCAGAAACACATCAACACATAAGACACCAAGATTTTGACATGGAAAACCTGGTTAAGGGAAAAACCACGGGCTGATTAACCCAAGATTGTATTCTTTGTTAGAAGAATAGGAAGAACAAAATGGCACATGCCAATTAGGGCTCACTGCCCAAGCACACTACTCACAAGAGACCCATTGCCTACAAGAGACACACTATCTACGAGATAATAAGTATCACATACTTAAACTGGAGAATAGCATCTTCACCATGCTTGAGTCAGTTCCATTTAAGCCCAATACTTCTGCTCTACCTTTCGCTCTCCTCCTCACTACCACTGTCTCATCACCACAAATTTCACTTCGAAATGACTTTACAACTCCTTATTTATACAAGACATTGACTTAGGAATGATCATCTAAGTCGGCAAACATTATAGAGCCAATTCATAAATACATCATGACTAATTACAAAAGACTTCACGCGGATCAACACACTGTTGGCCACATAGATCTGAGACTTCAAACTTCTTCTAGGAACATGCCAATCTTCACACAACATTTTCAAGATCATTTGGTCGGCCTGACTTGGGAAGAACACCATCATTCGAAAGTAATTCTTCAATTTGCAAGCTCAAACTCCAATGCGGACCACCAACACGAACTGGACACTATCCAAAGACCTCCACAAGCTAGACTGAATCACCAAGAATATCCACACTACATCTACTTACTGAAATCCTTCTCTCCTTCCTCCGGAACCTCAAGAACATAGTTTGTCATCACTGTTACAATGGAATAGATGCTTGCGGACCTCCAGATCATGAACCATTTGAGTTGTAACTCCACATGGACCTCCTAAACACTCCACCAAATTTGCAGAACAGGATAATGCATTTCTGGATCTCACTGGACCTATCTGTATCACTCTATCACCTCTGAACACCTACCGGAACCAGTTTTACTTGAGCGTCGACAACTTCTTCAGATCTTCATGCGGACCTCTAAAATCTTTACTGGATCATTTAAAGACACATATATATAAACCCTTTAAAGCACATGCTCTGATATTCATCTTATCTTGGATCTTTACCTTACTGTCTTCACTGTTCTTCTCTGTTCCTGATATGACTAATCCTCAGTAAACAATTCATCCAATCCTTATCATTAATGCAATTGGAGTATGTTGACATCAATGACAACACCAGTTAGGCCCATACTTGCAACAGAATACATGTTGCCCCTTCATATCCCTCAGGATTCCTAATGAGAACAAAGCTCTCTATTTTTAACAAAGTCTTTTTCCTAACCTGTAGCCTCCTGCGCTCTACCAACCAGGCTAAGATAATTTCTTAAGGAGTTTTTTTCCTACTACAATCCTCCATAACCGCGGATATCCTTCATGCATGTATGCTTATTTTCACTCCAAAGCGGTATGCAAAAATGATGGAGTTACTGGTCATAAAGACAACTCCTCAATTGTTCGTAAACTCCTCCTTTCTCTCCATAACCAACGTGGAGGAAAGGAGTCAAGTTTCCACAAAACACATACAGTGGTTTTGCATTAAATTTGCAACAACATCATGTTCCTTAAAATGCTCATCGACTACATACAATTGGTTTAAACTTAAAGTTCATATTAAATAGATATTTAACAACAAAATATAGGTATATACAATGTATACTTACATTGTTTATAACACACAACATGATATGAGAATGCGGTCAAGGTATTCTCCCCTTCTCAAAATTGCTTAAACATCAAAATAGATAAATTAACATAATAGAATTCCAATCAAGAATTACCGATAATAAAGTAGTTTAACTACTAGTGTTTATTTATTGTAGTAATATAACCTTATATTCATATCACACAACGAAATAACAACTATCGACCATTTCCTTGTCGATGAACAAGTTCTAACCTAACTTAGTTTTTGACAATAACCTTAGCTTAATGGATCTAGTTGACAATCAACGATTTGTCAAGTTAAAACCAAACTTAGACCAATTGGTCAAACATTACTTACCATACTCGATGAAGGTTCACTAAACTATGAAAGCATGAGACTTAGATGGAAAATAATCTATTCTTATCCATACGTCTATTCTTTTCTCTTTGATGATGCTCTCCCTCTCTTTCTCGGAGGGTGGAAAACCTGTTTCTTGGTTACAACTTGCAATCACCAAACTATGATTAGTGCATCGTCAGTCAATCCATAAACCTTATGAATAAATAATAATGACATCTTATAATCACATGTCTAAATTCTAATCATATAAACATAAACTCATGATATCATTGATTTATCCTGACATTTTCACATAATGTCAAATCATTAATTCATGCATAATTAACTACTAATTACATGCAAGTAAAAAGTAAATCATAGTCAAAATTTGGGATGTGACAATTATGGGGGCATTAGGAATTTACCATTTATTTATATCCTTTTTCTACTTTCAAGTTTGCCTTTAAAATTTTAAATGCTCATTTGAACCCACATAAATCATTTAAAATTATGAATCACAACTTTCCATATGTTTTTCCAACCTTTTTTAACTATTCAAAGATTTATGTGGTGTTAGGAACTCATATTTTGGTCGATTGAGTGTTCCTAGGAATTGTTCTTTCACTAAAAATCTTTTGTGAAATAATTGTTTAATGATCTTAGGAAAAATAAGGGTTCCAAGGAAGACTTAAATATTTGAAGAGGTTATTAGTACATTCCCATTCACTAAAATGAACAATTGAGGGAAAAACAATTGTTCTTAACTTTAGTTCTTAGAATTGATAAAGTAACTAAAATTGACATGCTAGGAATTTGTCAATTCACCAAAAAGGACAGAAGCTTCTTTCATTTTCCACTTCAACCATTTGGTGATTTTAGCACTATCAAGAACTTGAGTGGTTCTCAGAACAGCCAAAACAGTTCTTAAAACCATCTATTTTTTCATATTGAATAGTGGTAAAGTTTTGGCAATTTTTCCTCTACCAGGAATTGTTGTTCTAATCACTTGTTTTGGCACTTGAAAGGTTCTAAGGAACTACTTTAGGACTGAAGAGGTTCCTGAGAACTTGATTTTTTCTAAAATGAATGGATAGAGAATATGGTGGTGTGGGTATGATTAAATCAACAAATGTGGTGAGTCAATAGGTCGTGGTGTAGGTGAAGTGATGGATAAGACATCTTTTGGGGTATATATGGAAAGTGTGGTAGGAAAGGGTGGGGAGAGTTCAATGCCATCTTCTAAGGGTGAAAATATGAGGAAAGGGTAAGGTGGGTACAAGTGATGGTCCTTGGTCTTATTATTATTCAAAGGAGGCTCACTAAAGGGATCAATAATGATTTTATTGGTGAGAGGATTAGAGTCTGTGAGTTTAGATGTGGGAATGGGGGCTATAGAATTGGTATAATGCTTTATGAATAATGGAAAATAGGGATGATTATTGATTGAATAAGAGACATGGACAAATGAGATGGGGGGGAGGCATTTTCTTATAAAGTTAAGGGCCTATGGTTAGGTGGAGAAGAGCCTATGGAAAAATTGGAAGTTGTTAAAGTTGGCACAGATGGGGAAGGTAGAATCCATGGTGAAGGGTAAATGGTAAGACCAAAATAGGATAATTAGGGTTAAGATGATGAAGGTGGCAAGTAAAATCAATGAAAGTGGTATGATATGAGGATGGAACTAAAAAATATATCACCACCACTCGAAAGAGGCAAGAGAAACTATAATGCAAAGTGAAAATAGAATGCACTCTATCTTATGCAAATGAAGCCTAATATGGTTGGATCTATTAGGTTCACCAAATGAAAGATAACATAGCATGTAATCTCTTGGAAGGATAAACTAGTTAGATTCATCAGGTTCACCAAATGAAAGAGAACATAGCATGTACTCTCTTAGAAGACTAAACTAGTTGGATCTATCAGGTTCACCAAATGAAAGGATTGAAAAGATGAACCTTTATCTTTAATTTTGGTTCTTTTTCATGTGTGGTTGTGTGTGCATATAAAGTGCAAATTAATGTTACCTAATACTATGTCCAAATATCCTAACACTAATTCATAACCACTAGATCTATGACTCATAATTGATTAATTAGTGAATAAACTATGGTAAAGTTGGACAATCGGGACTTGTAAATTAGCAAATTAGGAATTTGGATAAGTACAAAAATCAAAGATCATTGTAAAAGTGGCTCTAGATGCACCTATGATATGAAGTAGTCCAATATAAAAATTCTTAGAATCTACTCCTAATGCTACCTTTGAAATTTGTAGGTCTCAAGATCAAAAGGTCAAGGCTTCTCAAGGGAAAACAACCACCATGATAGCATTAACTAATCTTAATAACCATCATAACAACATTGTCTAAGGGGTAGTCTTTTCTAGGAGGTAGGTGGGTCCTTGAAAGTTCTCAATAAGGTTCTCAATAGAGGTTCCCAACTTCTCAAAAGTGTACACATGTTAGTCAATAGAAGAAGACATGTAATCACATGGAAATTTAGTAGGTCCTAATACACATGGTTGAAAGAAATAATGCAACTTGGAAAGATGGAACAATTTCACCTATAAAATGGAATTATGGGCTCTTAAAACTAATAGGGAAGAATGGTAATGTAATATAAGAGTTCCCCAAGATATCTTAGCTCCTAATCTACATAGGAAATGCTAAAATGAATAGAAAACTTTGTGTTCTTAGATGAATGAAAAAGAGAGAAAAAATATAAAAATTAGAGTATTTTCACCTAATAAAGGTCTAATTTCTAATCATGGATGCATCCTAGGGACTAATATGAAATGTAGTAGAGAACTGGTGTTGAAAATCAATTATTTAGGGCTTGAAATCAAGAAGTGGTGGCTTACTGGGCAGCCTTGAACCTATTTGATTGCCAACATGGCAGTGTTGACCTTGTTAGATTATCACCTACAACTTTTGGGAGAGGTTCCTTGTCACATTTGAGGGGTAATTTTCTTCTATCACCTATTTTGGAAATCTATAGATTTCTCTTAAGCTAACCTACAAGTAGGCCTTGTGACTGGGAACCCTACAAAAACAAGTAGTTAAGGGGGAGTTTACCTCAATCAATTCCCCTTGTGGGCTTTCAAGATACATACACATTAACCTACTAATAAATAATTGGCTACTAAACTAATATATGCCATGAAATAACTCTTAATCAAAATATAAACATGTAAACCTTTGTGATAATGCTAATGGATGATTGAAACACAATAAAGAAAGTGATGTGGGAGAAAGGTTTTAGAAACAAGGTGATGGCTCAAGAAAAAAAGGATTTTGGGACTTCAAAGTGGACTAATGTAAAAATGGGAAACCACAAGTCTAAAGCACTTAGGTGAGTACGGATAGTAAAAATAGAATGAATAACTCAAAAATTCACTTTTCCTATATAAAAATGAGACAAAGATGGCTTAATTTAAAGAACTTGCTAAGGGAACTTGAGGATGAAAACTTAGTAGGTGGAAAGACCTTGAAATTAATGAGCTTGCATTACAAATTGGTGGTAGGAGGATGAAAATTGAAGGCCACCCTATTATGTGTCAAACTATGAGCATTGTCCATGAATGAGAACCAAGCCCATTTTTTCAAATACACTTAGCTCAAAGGGGGCAATATTGTGGTGGGTGGTCACATTAATTTTAAGCTCAATGAGGTAGGATTTGGGAAGGATAAAGTGGGGATTTAAACATAGGGTGAAGATAGGAACAACATTTAATGGTTTAATAAGGGGGAAAAGGGGGATGAATTATAGGGAAATTAAAGATGGGATTAGAACATTGAAAGAGGATCAAATTAAATGAATTTGGGCACATAGGAACTCTAAAAAATACCATGGGATCAACATAGGAAATGTGACATGGATTGATAAGGATGAATTAAGCTATGGATAAGGGATCACAACAATACAAACACACACACACACATGGGATTGGGCTAAATTGGACACAAAAATATAATAACAATGTTGTAGGGTATGCAATTTCTATTATTACATTTTCCTTATGCCACCTCTTGTTGAATTATTTGAGAGGTTGGGGATGAAGCCAACTTACTCTTAGAATTTTTGAAGCAATGTTGGGGTGTCATATTTGAGTAGCTATGATAGTAAAAATAAAATGAATAACTCAAAATTTCACTTTACCTATATAAAAATGAGACAAAGATGGCTTAATTTAAAGAAATTGCTAAGGGAACTTGAGGATGAAAACTTAATAGGTGGAATCTCAATAAATTAATGAGCTTTCATTATAAATTGGTGGTAGGAATACAAAAAAGTCAATTCTTCCCTATTATGTGTCAAACTATGGGCATTGTCCATGAATGAGAATCAAGCCAAACTTTTTTGAATACACAAAGCTCAAAGGGGGCCATCTTGTGGTGGATGGTCACATTAATTTTAAGTTCAAAAAGTTAGGATTTGGAAAGGATAAGGTGGGGATTTTAACATAAGATGGGCCTAGGTACAACATTTAATGGTTTAACAAGGGGTTAAAGGGGGATAAATTAAACGGAAACTAAAGATGGGATTAGAACATGGAAAGGGGATAAAATTAAATAAAGTTGGGCACATAGGAAAGAGGACATGGATGGATAGGGATGAATTAAGCTATAGATAAGGGGTCAAAACAACACAAAAACACACACATGGGCTTGGGCTAAAATGGACACAAAAATGTAGTAACAAAGTTGTAGGGTATGCAATTTCTATTTTTACATTTTCCTTATGCCATCATCTTGTCGAATAATGTCTTATGTGTTATTGCTAGTTTTTTACACCATAATAGAAACATCGATTAAGTTCCAAAAATGAGACCAATTGTTGACAATAAATATTCGTTTTGTGCACTATAACCATTTGATCAAACACTAGTCACTTATGCACCATCTTTTATATAAACAATAACCTTAAAAGACAATCTCACATGAGGTGCACTTGGATTCAAAAACCCAATATTGGTTATTACCATGGAGGAAAATATACATACAATCATATTATATATTTGTAACTATATAATATATCAAACATATTTGTCATATTATATTTATTATTCAATCATCGCAATATATTTATGTAACACAATATGGATCTATATCATCATAGTACAACTCTATCTTACACTCCTTATCATAAACATATATTATGTTCATGCCCCCTATGTACATGCTTCTATACCTTATCTATCTCTTATGTTCTTCTTCTTCTTAAACCCCATGCATGGATATTATTCTTTTATCCAAAATGCTTCATTCTAGATATTACTCTTTCAGCCCATGCTCTTTATCACATTCTCCTCCCCATTATATAGCCTCTTTATGAATCTTCATGATATTAGTTTATAAAAACTCTTAAAACTCATCTTCACACATTTATCTCTCTTTATTTACTATTTCATTACATTTTGACTGATTTAAAGCCATATAATGAGTGATTAAGAGTATTTAAGTGCTTTGTAAATCATTTATGGGTCTAGAATATACCTTAAAGTAATGTTTGGTACAACATAACCTCTTGTATGCTATTTGTTATACTATTAATCATCTATGTAGTACCACTACGATATTTGAGACACATGTGAATGACTTATTTCTTCACTTAATGAGTGATTAATAATATTTAATCACTTTATGACTCATCCTATGTTCTAGAATGTATCATAATATGATGTGTTCTACTACACAATCTTACTTTTGTCCTTTTCTTGAAGTATTAGCTCCCTCTCTCTATGTGATACTATTGATGCATATTTGGTACACCAACAATGTTGGAATAGTGAAAGTTCCCCTACTTGGAAGGCAAAGTACCCAAAGAGTCTTCTTTTCAAAATCTTCTAAATAAAAGACTAGAATACCTTAACATGCAAGATTTGAGCTATTCCATTCAAGGGGATCCAATGAAGTTTTTAGAGATTACAAAATCATAGAGAAAAATCCATAGATTTAAGAGACAACTCACTATAGACTAAATCCTAGACTTTAAGAACAAATTCTAATAAGATAAATCCACAAGACTCTTTCACAAATTGATAATAACCACCTTAATAAACTTCAGCAACCTATTTCATCAAACCTCACAAAAATATTGATTACTACACAAAGAATATGAAAAGTCACTAAACAAGAACTTGTGCCTACAAAATGGTTTCTTTCTCCAAATTTATGCCATAATTAATGAAAGTGATTTATAATGCAACTTGCAGAAAACCCATAAATATATACAAAAGATTTTCAATATATATCTACCATGCATGAGACTTTTGAAGATGTTAACATCAATAATCATCAAAGGCTTTCTTTATGCAAACTTCTAAAGCTAACACAAAGAAACCAAGGAAATTTAAACTACTCCTACTCTACCCAAGATTAATAAAAGGAAAAGAGAAAGGGAAAGACAAAAGAAAAGAAGTCTAAGCATGCACTTCCTATCTATCAAATGATATTCTTTAATGAATAAGTTTGGATAAAATTATTCTTTGCATGATCCATTGCTATAATCACTACGTAAGAAGGTGCAATCTTCAAAGGAAAATTTGTGCAAATAAGATAGAGATTAATAAAATTTACACTATAATATGTGTCAATTTACTACATAGAATGCCCAACCATCAGCCAGACATTAGTGGCTCTAACACATTTCAAACTCATCAACACTTGGTGAACTAAACATATTAGAGATTGATGCACATTTAGAGTCTGGAAGCTCAAGGAAAAAGGAATTATAATGACAAAAGAAGTCGAAAGCAGAAAATTCTATGAAAGAAATGAGTTTCCAACCCTTTACAGTGCTAAATACACAAGTATTTATAGGCCCAAGGAAGGGGAAGGTGAAAATCCACTCCCTCCTATTTTTAGAAAATGAGAGTCACTTGTCTTTTGGTGCCACTTGTATTTTTTCTCATTACATTCAAGGCTAAATTTGACATCTAGATGACCATCACCATGCAATTCTAACTATTTGCCTTTAGCAATGTCACTCTCCAATTCTTGCAGATAAAAATAAAATTATCCAATACCACCTTAACTAATCCAAGATCTGGACCATCTAAATAAGTGAATTTAACTTCAATTTTCATAAAAGTCTCCTAATGTTTTCTCTAAATATCTCTGAATTCTACCATCTTGAGCTTGAAATTTTCACAAGCACCTTTTATTTTCATTAAATTAACATAATTTGTAGTAAAGTTAGGGTCCTTGGGTGATTCTCTTTTCACTAATTCAAAAAACTAATCCTATAAAACTTGTAGCAACTAGAAATTTTGATTCTCACCCAACAAAGACCCAATTTTTCCATAAACTCATCTAAAGCACTATGCACACTCTGAACCAAAGACTACGCTTTTTGACCCTTTAATATTTCTTCAAGATTTACATCTTTAAGATCGAGGAGAGCATGTCTCTCTCCTTGAGGACAATGAGAATCTTTTCATGGATTGTTAGGGGCATCAATTCCCCTAACAAAAGATGCTTAATTAAGCATCAAATTGATGATTTGGGAATGGATATTATTCTCTTACAAGAAACAAAACTTTCTAAACAACAAGCAAATGATGTTTTTTAGAAATGGAACAAATGGCAATTCCTTCATTCACCGAAAAATGGAGCTTCAAGAGGTTTGACTATTTTATGGAACAAAAATAATGTAACTCTAGATTTCATCTTGGCCTCGTCAAATTGGATGTTAGTTAAGATTAACTCCGATGATTCACCTTTTTGGCTTGTGAACATTTATGGTCCTAATTCAACTGTTGGCAAGAAATCCCTTTGAGATTCCCTAAGTGTGATCCTTGAGAATACTAGAGAAGAGAAAATAATCCTTGGAGGAGATTTTAATGCTATTTTAATCTTGGAAGAGAAGTCTGGGGGTATTATTCCACCACAAAAAAAAATGTCTGATTTCAATAATTTTGTTAATGATAATGTTCTTCTGCAACCCCTATTAATGGTTAATTTACCTGGACTAATAGAAGAAGATATTTTCTCCTTATAGTTGAGAGACTTGACAAATTCTTATTTTATTTTGAATGGTTTTCTAGAAGGGATGTGTTTCATACCTCTATTCTCCCCTTTACAGGCTCTGATCACTTTCATATTTTTATGGATTTTAGCAACTGCTCAAGGAAAAGACACTTCAAATCTTCCTTTAAGTTTGAAGCTATGTGGTTTAGAGATAGTAATTTAATCTTATTTCTTAAAGATTGGTGGATTTTATCTCTTTTTGTTGTTGGTTCAAGGATGTTTCGACTTTGTAAAAAACTCCATTTTATCAAATCTCATATTCAGTTGTGGAATAAAAACTAGTTTGGCAATATTTTTCAACAAAAATTTTAGATTCAGAGTCAGCTGCGAGAAATCAATGATTTTATCATTCAAAATGGTTTGAATAAGTGCACCTTTGATATCCAAAAACAACTCCAAAAAGATTAGGAAGAAGTGTTAGCTAGAGACAAAATCTTTTGGAGGCAAAACTCTAGGGAGATTTGGTTAATAGAGGGAGATAGAAATACTAAATTCCTTCACACCTCTACCATTGTTCAGAGGCAAAGAAACCTCATTCATGTGGTCAAGGCTTCCAATGGTCATATTCTCAAGGATCATTTTGATATCTAGTAAGGAGGAGTAAATTTATTTAGTACTCTACTTTCCAAATGAGATTCTTAGGACAATATGCAAACCTCATAGCAGATCTTACAAAATATCCCAAAGTTAATCATAGAGGAGGATAACAAATCCCTAACAAAAGAATTTTCTTTAGAAGAGATTAAAGCTATGGCCTTTTCTTTAAATCCAGATAAAGCTCCAGGTCCTGATGGCTTTACTGCTTTGTTTTTTCAAAAATGTTGGGATTTTGTTGGATTGGAGGTTTGGTTGGTTGTTGAAGAATCCTACAAAAATAGAACCATTTTAAAAGAATTGAATTCTACCTTCATTGCTTTGGTTCCAAAAGTCACTACTCCTAGTTCCTTTGCATATTTTAGACTTATATATTTATGTAATACATTGTACAAGATCATAACAAAGGCAATAGCAATGAGGCTTGCTTTAATTATCCCAAAAAATATGTTTGAAGAGCAGGGAGGTTTTGTCCCAGGTAAGGAAACTGTTGAAGGAGCTATTGTTGCTCATGAAATTTTACACTCTATTCATAGTCATAAGATTCCTGCAATGGTTATAAAACTTGATATGATGAAAGCTTATGATAAGGTTGCTTGGGATTTCATTTTGCAAGTTCTTCACCAGTTTGGTTTTTCTTATAAATGATGCAAATGGGTCTCTTCTTGTGTTTCTAGTGCAAGCTTCTTAGTCATTATTAATGGTTGCCCCTCAATTTTTTTTAGATCTTCTCAAGGACCTAGACACGGAGACCCTCTTTCTCCTTTTCTTTTTATAATCATGGTTGAAGCTCTGAGAAGATTAATTCTTTATCAAAATAACATTAAAAAATGGAGAGGAATTAGCATTCCAAGGGTTCCTTTTGTAATGACTCACACTTTATTTGCAGATGATACCCTTCTTTTTGGGTATCCTTCAATTTTAAAAGATAAGACAATTAAGGAAGCGTTGTACACTTATTATATCTCTTTAGGGCAACAGGTCAATCCTCAGAAGTCTAAAATTTTCTTCTTTAATGTTAGCCCTTTCATTCAATCTAAACTTTATGCATTATTGGGTTTCAAGATTGAACAACTTCCTTGTCAATATTTGGGAATTCCTCTTTTCTTTGGATCTTATAGAAATGACTTTTGGAAGAAAATTTTGACTGCTATTCAAAACAAAATCTCTTCTTGGAAAGGTCGTTGGCTTACATTGGCAGGAAGAGTTACAATGATTAAGGTGGTTTTATCAGCTACTCCAATCTATATGATGTCTACGTTGAAAATATCCAAAGGTGTTATTCATTATCTTGATAGATGTATGGGTAGGTTTTTATAGAATGGTTCAAAAGAATAGGATAAGAAAATCTCCTTGGTATCTTGGGACAAGGTTTGTACTTCCAAAGTTGAGGGTGGAACTAGAATTCACAATGTTGAATCTCATAACCAAGCTTTGGGTGCAAAAATGGTTTAGCAGATGTACTCTAAGCCCCAATAAAAGTGGTGTCAGATTATGCAACATAAATATCTTGATTTAGTAAATCCTGAAAGAGCATTTTCAACTTCCAATCCAAGGGAGGGTTCAAAAATGTGGAGTTTCATTATTGGTTGCAGAGAGGTCATCCTACCCCATCTCTCTTGAATAATCCACAATGGGGAGATTCCTTCATTTTGGAATGATTCATGAAATGGGCAACCTCCTTTGAATCAATTTCAATCCCTCACAGATGCTAGGTTATATCTTTCTTCTCACTGGGGTGAAAGAGTTAAAGACTACTTCTGTATCTCTCAAGATGCTTTTGAAACCATGCTTAGATGGAAATACTAATGGGACCTTCCTTTCCCTCATGATCAGAAATCTCTTTTAGATTCTTTATTGGCAAAAAGGAAAATTAAATACTCTCTCAAGTCTGATGAACTTATCCAGACTCCTTTCAAAACAAGTTAGTATTTGATAAAGCAAGGGTATGATTTGATTCTCCATAATTTACATAAGTAGTTATTTAAATGGCCTCATCATCTTTGCTAGAATATACCGTGTCTTTCAAAAGATGTTGCTTTTGCTTGTCTTGCACTTAAAAATAAATTGTTGACTAGCTCTAGGCTTGTCAAATCAGACATTGCTCAAGCTTTCAATTTCCCTCTATGTTAGGAGATAGAAGAAACTACTGATCACCTTTTGCTCAACTGTAATTTTTCTCATCAGTGTTGGATGTGGCTTTGTGCTAAACTAAATTGGCAAGGACCACTCCCCAAGTCAAGTTTTGAGCTCTTCCTTAGCTGGCCATTATTATTTAAAGGTTCCACCTTCTCTGCTATCTAGTTGATCTCTCCTTAGATCATGATCTGGAATTTATGGCTTGAAAGAAATAATAGAATTTTTAGAAAATAATCTTCTTCTTTGGAGCAGGTTCTTATCAGAACAAAAAATTCAATATCTGAAGTAGTCTTCTCCCATCTGTTAAAAGTTGATCTGGCTTCCCTAACCTTCACAAACTGTGACTCCTTTATTCTATCTAAGTAGACTCAACTTAACTTCATTTAGGTTGCTTCCAAGTTAAACGAAAAACTGATAGAAGTAATATTTCTTGGGTTCCTCAGTTTTCCTCTCTTAAACTTAATTTTGATGGAGCTTCAAGAGGTAATCTGGGCAATTCAGGTGTTGGGTGTGTCATCAAAGATTGTAAATGCAATGTTTTTGCTGCCATGTCTATTAAATTGGGTATTTACATGAACAATGAAGTTGAGGCTCATGTTTTAATGGCTGGAATTAATCTTGCTAGAAGGCTCAAAGTGGAGAAATTTTTTATTGAAGGAGATTCTCTGAATATCATCAATGTTGTTAAGAACAAGGCTGCTCCTAATTGGAGAATTATGTATATTATCTAGAATGTTTGGTCTCTTTTAAACCAATTTGTTTCTTATGAGATCTACCACACTTTCAAGGAAGGTAATAAATTAGCAGATAGCCTTTCAAATTTGGCTTGTGATCAGGACAAGGACATGTTAGAACTTGATGCAACTTTGTTGAAAAAATTTTCCTAATATCCTTTTGATATTGGAAAGAGAGAAGATTACCCAATCCTCTAAAGCTTTTCGACTGTGGAAAGTTGGAGGTTCATTGCCTGAGATAAATAGAGTGATTATCTTTGAAACTGCTCCTCCTTTTTGGAGGATTTTTTATTTCTAACTTTTTGTGTTCTTTTTTGGCAGGTTTTCTAGTTTGGCACTAAATCCTTTGCAATGATCATGAGCTTACATGTGGCATTTGTTCATCATTGGAGTTGGTGGTGAAGTTTCCATCTTGCATGAAGGGGACTAAAAGTACTCTCATTTAAACTTGTTGACGTCCTTAAGCTCTGCAAACCTCCATTATGAGATTTCACAAGCCTTGAATGGAGATTAATCTCTTGATGACATTCATGCCATCCTTCTTTTTATTCTATTTTTTCTACTTCCCCATCAACACTTTTTCTCCAAAGCTCTTTCTGTTAGCAATTTTTTCTGCAAGTTTCTTTTCTTCAGGTGATTCTAATGGGGTTGGTTCAACACAACAAGAGAATTTATTTCCCCATACAAAAATGGGATATGCCATTGCAAGTAATTCTGCATTTGAATCTTCTGGGGAATGTTTTTAAAATAGAAGACAAAGATGTTGAAGATGCGATCATTGAGGCTTGCGGGCAAGAAGTGTTGCACTTTCCTTAGACTATTTACCCTTCACATGTAGTTTTACATTTCTTATCCAATGCAATGGATATGATTCAATACTCTAATTTGGTTAAGACACTGGGGTTCAAATTTATTCATGATGTGTTGTTCTTAGAGGAGAGATTTTTTGAAGCTGTAGCAAATTATGACCCGCATCTTGGGTCTACCCCAATTGGAGGTATTTTTATGCATCGTGATGTTCGTCGACACTTTGCCTTCTAGTGCACTTTTAATGCAGTCATTCCTGGTTTGCAAGATGATTACTCAACGACTATAAATACTTCACTAAATTGCCATTCTAGTGAGCTGGGAGGTGATATGATTGAGGCAATATGTGACTCTTTTAATGTATGGGCCTTCCTCTTGCATTACCAGCCTCCTACCAAAAATGATGCTACTGCAGTGGTTCCTACTGTCACTGATGTAGATGCCCCAGGATAGCATGGGTTTGTAATTGAAGATCTAAATGTAGGAAACTAGCTTCGTTGATCTATAGCAGTACCTTATAATTTTATATCTAGCTTTTGTATAGCTTTTTTGTCTTGATTATATCAGTGATATGTATGTACTTTTTTGTTTTTGCTTAAGCTAGTGGGTTGTTCCTCAATGTATTTATTAGTCTAACCTTACAGTTCTGGGTTTTATCTTCTATAATCCCTTGAAGGGAATTTTGTTTACTATATTAATAAAATTATAAGTTTAGGTGCAGAAGCACCTTTTGTTAAAAAAAACATTTCTTCAAGATTTTTACCTAAAATTTATATGCGAACTCCCATTTTTTATGAACATTGGACTCCTAAACACTAAACACTTTTATCCAACAAATAAGAAAAATCTAAATCTATCATCTAAGCCATTTGAGGAAAAATATTATCTGTTGCCTCCAATTTAGTTTTTACCCTAGTCATCAAAGTTTCGATGGCCTCCATTCCTTCAGACAAAGTAGTCATGATCTAAATTATTTGTTGTATTATTTTATGGCGTAAGCTAATTAATTCACTGTTCTAGGAATGAATGACTCTTAGTACATTGCTTAGTTTCCCCCAATAGGAATTTCCTTTTTAGTGCTAAGAATATTCTAAGGAACTGCATCTATCGAGGACAAACCAATAGAACCAACTAAATATTCAATGTATGTCATAAGGTGTGCAACTTTATCCTTCAACTCTTCCTCAATGGCCTTGTCCTTATCCATCTTCTAGATGACCCAATCTACTGAAGACCTGGTAATCTACTTTCATTCTTCTCTCAATAGCTTTCCCAAAGAAATAGTAATAGTTGAATAATCTGAAGGTTGCATGTCAACTTCAGGCATGTATAAAAATGGTGTGATAATTTGTGCTTGTATGTTCCCATAACTATCAGTTGTGATAGAGGATCTTACCCTATCCCTTTTGGGTATACTAGACTTTGAAAACAAGGAGGCTAGCTCAACAAGATCATCTAAAGCTATCTTCACTACTCTCTTTCTCTTCTGAACAATTTGATCAAACCACTGTGGTGTATCCATTGTTTGTGCTTCTTCTATTGGGACATTGACATACGACTATTACTGCATGATTTGATCATTAGAAAGAAGAGGATGGGAATTAATTTTAGGAGGAGAAGGAGCTTTATCAGGAACCTTCTCTGAAGATCAACTAGGAGTTCTTTCATAAACATATCTCGGAGGACCTACAATAGAAAGACTTGGCAGTTGCATGATAAGAGATGAATTATAAGGATATAGAGATGACGACCTATAAATTTATTCTAGAGATAGAGGTGTTGTCTCATCAATTTGTGCAATCTCAATCTATATAACTTTAGGAGGAGCCTCAAAGATAGTATCATGTTGATCATAAGAAATATCTATCTCATGTGTTTGTCTTTGCTCTAGTTGATTCATACCTAAACATACAAACCTTATTTTGGGTGACTTCTTGTTTAAATTAGTTTCACTTGCCCCTCTTCTAGTATTTATTCTTCATCTCCTCCTATGGATACCACTGCAATATGATGGCTTCCTTCCTAAAAATTATTTAGTGTCTCCTCAAGCCATCTTTTGCTTATTTTAATCACCAAAGAAATTCTTGCCTGTAGATTCTTAAACTCCGTAGAGGTCCAATCACATGCTAGAAAAGGTTGATTAAATACCTTATTTACCTCATAAGGTAATCCAAAACATCACCATTATCCTATAATTATTGAGGAATCACAGCTACTTGATGCATTCTCATTTGTAGCACTGTCGTGCGAGAATAACACCTCTTACAAACTTCTATATCATCAAAACAATTTTACCAATAGTCCTCAATATAATTTTTATGCACAATGGTGGAATTGAAACCTTACATACATTTCCGAGGGTTGAAATAAGGTTTTGCATCATATAATCCCAAATTCAAGAGTGACAATTCTACATTTGCATTCCTTGCTACTTGTGTTGTAGGACATGTATAACTTCGAATCGATAAAGGGAAAGGAAGGCCTTTCACCTTTTTCTCTACACAAATATTTTTAACTTTAATTCCTTCTCTACACACCTCCAACAAAGCTACCTAGTCACTAGCATAAGTAGGAAGATTTAATGGTGCTCCTATGAATCTAGCAATTCTAATATAAGAAAAAGTAGCAAACTGGTAATACCAATTTTCTCATTTCTAATTTTGTTCCATGGTTTCTAGAGAAATTCTTTTTGTCTTATCATTCTTAAGAATGCTTATGATATAGAATATAAAATCATCATTTACCCTTTTAAAATGCTTAAGGCTCTACTTCATCTCCAACTGAGGATAGTATTGGTACACTAATTATCAACTTGAACTCATAACACTAATTTTGTCTAGTCTAACAAACTATTGCCTTATTTCCAAGGCATATACCAAATATGAATTCATATATAAATGCTTAGATTGAGTAATTTTGCTCAACTTTTTATGAAGGTTATCACTAATAAGGGATGCCCAATCAATAAACTCCTTACTAGAATTAACCTTAGCAATAAATTAAAACATCCATGGATGAAATTCTCTAGAAATATAAATCCTACAACTCAACTTAAAAGAGTAATAGCATCATTAATTTCTTCCTTAAACTCAATATGAAACAGCTTCTTCGGCAACCTAGAAATTTTCTCTCTTGTCTTAGCTAACCAGTTCTTATTGATGACATCAAAGCATTGGTCAACATGGCTTTCAAAATACTCTTTAGAAGAATCCATGTATGAATTTACAAAAGATTCACTTTATAGAAGATTCAACATCTCTTCAATGTAGGGTGGCTGGATTTGCATAATCACCTCAAGTGCCATCAACTGTTCTGACCATCCTGTCTTCTTTTTTGTAAAACCTTGCACATGTTAAAACTAAGTCTAGATATTGAAGTGACACTAGAAAGAAAGCGACCTCCATGAATCCACTTAATTTGATATTTTGTAACATTTTTCTCTTCTTGCTCTTTGGAAACCTTTTGTGGAACTCCTCCAAACCTACATGCCCAAAGCCTATGTCAGAAATATTGTCCAGTTTGGATACTAACTTTGATGGTGGAACTACACCCTTGTGTTCATACTTTATCCTTGGAAGTGAATACATTCCTAGTTAGAGGTCCTACCACAACCAAATACACTTTAATACTAAAACATTATTTACCAGATGCAATTAATATTGAAATTACCAAAAAATTTACCAAATTTCATCCATAAATGGGTTAGCAATAGAAAAACAAATAAAAATCTCTTTTCCTAAAAATTGTATGCTTTTGGAACCATATAGGAGACTTTCAAAATTTGTCAAAACATATAAATTGCAAATTGGAAACTATAAGTATGAAAAAGACACGCATGCCTACATGGCAACCCAATGATGAGCTATAGTCCTATTCACATATATGTAAGCATGAAATATATACATACCTCTCAGTAGTATTCCTCTTGGTGACATGTCTTCATTTGTATTTCACTTTGTTTGTGCTTTTTTAACCTCCAAGATAATATTCTAAGGTCTTGCACACCTTCTTGCTAGCCACGTGATCAATGTTTGACATATCTTTTCTATGGCTTTCTATCCTTGACAACCTCACTAATCCACTTCACAAGAGGAGAAATTCATATTCCCTAGGGGAATTTTCATCATTTCACCCTTCTAGAATCATGCAATTGACCTCCCAATCCCTTTTGTAACCTCAAATTGTCTATCCAACCTTTTCTTTTTGGGTCAACTCTTGTGTCTTTAGGATCTCCCTAGGTGACCTTATAGATGAAACAAGATCTCTAGGGGTGACTTGCCCTGGTAAAATGGGTGACCCACCATGTAGAGATCCTATGGTTAGTTTCAATATTTTGAAACCATCTTTAGTCCTAGATCATTCTCCATCCCAAAAACCACCTATGCAAACATCCTCTGTGGGTTGCCCCTCATGCCTTTAGGATCTCCTTGGGTGACCTAACATGTTAAGTAGGATCTCCAGGGGTGACTTTCCCTGCTAAAGGGTGTGACCCACTTCCCAAAAGGGGCAACCTTGGCATCTTTTGACATGCGTGTTTTCTTCCAGTTCTAACCCAAATTTGCTCCAAATTGACTCATGATTACATGAATATTATTTTCTAACTAATTGCTAACTTCCCCTAACTATTTCAACACTCTCAATCAATCCAATCTCATCTCCCAACCAATCCTTTTTAACTTCATTCCTTCTTCTGTGACCTCCTCTACAACTAATGTTCACTCCCAATCAGAGTTAGATCACTCTCCAATCTATTTTTGTTAACTCCCAAATCACCACCACCTTTGGAGTTGATTTTCTACCTATAAATACCCCCTCCTCTATGCATTTTGGGAGGCAAATTTAGTTTTGCATCTCAACTCTTGCTTTTCTTTGCATATAGTTGTCTCCATAGTATTTTCATGCTCATGTAGGACCTTATGTGCCTTTTGATTTTGTCATAGCTTCAATAGCTCAAGCCATAGTGCTTCATTAGCATTCTTGCACTCCATTTATTTTATCAAAGCTTCAATAGCTCAAGCCATAGTGCTTCATTAGAATTATTATGCTCCATTTTTTTATCATAGCTTCAATAGCTCAAGCCATAGTGCTTCATTAGCATTCTTATGCTCCATTACTTTCATCAAAGCTTTAAAGATTCATTTGATTTCATTTGCTCCCATTTTGATTCTTGTTGCCAAGAAGAGGACCCTACTACTACAGAGGAAGATAGTGTTTCCATGAGGAATTCTGAGGGCTCAATCCATGCACTAACATCTTATTCATACCAAGTTCTTTATGATTTAAAGTAGTAATTAGATCACATCTTGCTCTTGGAAAACTAAATCATTACTTTTATTTTTCTTGATAGGTTGTCTATTTTCTTTCCGATGTAGATTGAAGATCAATAACCCCAATAGGAGTTGTCATTCTTCGTAGCTAATAACATAAATTTAAATGCACACAACATAAACTAACAACTTGCAAGAAAATATCAAAGAAAATTTACCGAATTCATATCAAATCAAAACATCTCTGCATACATTTTATTAATCCTCAATAACACTCTTCTTTTTAGTAGGAAAATATTACACACAACATATATTGGAGTCCCATCTCTCTAAAATCAATCATTCACATCTCTAAACATTGGTGCTCCTCATGAATGATATTGAATCTTCATTAAATATACAACAAGAACCAAGGCACCTCCCTTTTGATGTTTTTAAATATGTATTTATTATTTTTTAAATAAATCTGCAACTTCATTCTAGGAAAACAAGGTGCCATTGTTGATTTCTCAATGCTTCTTCCTCCCAACTCATCGCGTTCCTTTTTGTCTTTCCTTTTATTAGCAACAACTTTGAAATGAGATGTTTCCTTCAATAAATTTAAGGCACCTCACTCTGTTTTCAACGCTTCTTTTGATTTTTCTATTTGATGTTGCCTTTTGTGAGGTGTTCCACTCTAAACTTGGTGCCTCTTCAAGGTCTCTTCTCTCTTGTTTATATTTTTAATTATTTCTCTGTCAAATTAATTATCACAATTCCCTTAATGCTTAGCCAAAATGAGTTAGTCAAATTTGGTGCCTTTGAATGTGTGGCACTAGATGTTGAAGACTAAATTCTAGTATAACTTTTGATAGAGTGCATATTTTCATCTAAAAACTAGACAAGATATGAGAAATAGCCTCATGTAGACCCTTGCAAATCTATTTGTCCATAGTCTTCATAAAACTTTAGAATTAGAATTTGTAACAAAACTGTTGGTGAAGTCAGAGAAAGTTAATTTCTTAAAATCTGTGAGAAATCTTGCATTGAAACCTTTTCCACATTTGGTGAAATACATTTATCAACATCCCTGTAAAAGGATTTTTCTCCATCCTTCACCAAATTTGAAAATCAATTGTTTTCACAAAACTACCTTCGACACATGAAACTATGCAAGTGCGAAAAATCCAACTTTACAAATTTGAGCATGGAGAAGGTCTTCCAACATGAAGAGATGTCTGAAACAAGAAAAAAAGACAAAAATAAAATTAAAACAACCAATTTTTTTTGGCGATGTAGGATCGCTTGTGGACCCGAATGCTCCTGCATCAGACACCCCGGGTAAGAGAAAATGTTTCATGAGCTGAAACTCATGAATAGTTTGGAATTGGAATTCTAAACTTTTTGAGTTCTGAGGCTTCCATCCATGTTGTCTCATTCATCTTTCTATTCTTCCACTTTACCAAATACTCTTTGTATTCTTTGCCTCTTGTCTTCTTGACCACTTGGGAGTCTACCACTTCATCAACTTCCTCATTTTTCTTTTCTGGTAATTGTTGTACCCACTATGATTCATCATGAAAATCTAAATTGTATTGTCTTTCCCACTTGTTTCCCCTTCATAGTAATGGTACAATTCTAACACATTAAAAATTGGGGATATATCTACTCCTAGCAATTCTATCTCATATACATTGGCTGAAAATTTTATGATTACCTTAGATGGCCCAATCTTTTTCCATTTCAGCTTATTGTATGTACCTTGTGGGAATATTTCCTTTTGTAAATGTGCCAAAACCAAGTCTTGTACTTAAAATTCCTTCTCTCTCCTCTTAAAATCATCAAGTTCCTTGTATTTAATGACACTCTTTTCCAAGATCTTCTTCACTTATTTATGCAATTCATGTAGATACTCATTATAATCTTCTGCAACAACATTTTTTCTTCTCAAATTTGCACTATCTCTCAATTCATCAACACCCCTTGGGATAAATCCATAAACAATATGAAAAGAACTCTTACTTGAACTTCTATTGATTGAATTATTGTATGCAAATTCAGCTTGTGACAACACCACATCCCATTGATTTGTCTTGTTAAATCTCAAGCATCTCAACAAGTTTCCAGGACTTCTATTAACCACTTTGGTTTGCCCATCGGGTTGAGGATGATAGGTTGAATTGAATGCCATTTTTATATCTAATTTCTTCCACAATGTACGCCAAAAATGCCCAACAAAATTTGGAGTCTCTATCTGAAACAATGCCCTTTGGAAAACCATGTAATCTAACCACCTTCTTGAAAAACAAATTAGCAATATGTGTAGCATCATTTGATTTTTTGCATGGAATGAAATGTACCATTTTTGGAAAACTATCTACCACAACAAAAATTTAATCATTACCTCTTTGAGTCTTTGGTAACCCAAGAACAAAGTCCATACTCACTTCCTCCCATGGTCTTTCTAGTGTAGGTAAAGGCTAATAAAAACCTGTGTTTTGATTTGATCCTTCTGCATGCTAGCATATTGATCAACTTTGCACTATGTTCTTCACATCTAAATTCATTCTTGTCCAATAGTATCCTTCATTTAGCTGCCCCACTATTTTGTCCACTCCAAAATGTCCTCCAAGTCCTCCACTATGCTTCTCTCTAATCAAGTTTTCCCTCATTGATCCTTGAGGTATGCATAACCACTATCCCTTAAACAAAAATCCCTCTTGAATGAAGTATTCCATCCATGGTGTTCTATCTTTGTCAATTGGATTCTTGCAATCTTCCCATGTGTCACTAAAATCTAGATCTTCTTCATACATTTCTTTCATTAAATCAAACCCCATTACATTAATCCTCATTTCATTCAACAAAAAGCATCTTCTACTCAATGCATTAGCCACCCGATTAGGTTTTCCACTTCTATGCTTGAGAACAAAAGAATAACTTTGAAGAAATTCAACCCATTTCATATGCTTTTGGCTCAACTTACCTTGGCTATTTATAAACTACAATGCAATACTTTTTTTTGGCTTCATTCAAATTCTCACTAAAGTAGGATATGTGTCTTCCTTACTAAATTAGAACTCCTCCTATTGTTGTTCCAATTGCATCACAATCAACTTGAAACACTTTATTGAAATTGGGCAATGCCAATACTGGCTGTTCGTTTACTTTCTCCTTTAATATGTTGAAACTCTTCTCTATTACAGTTGTCCACTTGAATTCTTTTCTTCCACCCTTCATTGTCTCAATGATAGGAGCACAAATACTGCTAAATTTTTTGATAAACTTCATGTAAAAACTAGCCAAACCATGAAATTTTCTTGCTTTAAACATGCCTCTAGGTGATGGACAATCTAATATTACCTTAACCTTTTTTGGGTCCATCTGTAAGCCTTGTTTTGAAATAAAAAACCCCAAATAAACTAATTCTTCCTTCATAGAACTACATTTTTAAGATTGACTAGAAACTTTTCCTCTCTTAATCTTCGAAAAACAACTCTTACATGCATTAAATGCTCTTCTTTTTCCTTACTAAAAATCAAAATATCATCTAAATAAACAATGACAAACTTACCAAGGAATGGTTTCAACACTTCTTTCATCAATCTCATGAATGCATTTGGAGCATTAGTTAGGCCAAATGACATGACCAACCACTCATACAATCCCTCTTTTGTCTTAAAAGTAGTCTTCCACTCAACCCCTTGTTTGATTCTTATGGTGATATCCACTCTTCAGATCAATTTTGGTGAAGTATTTGGCTCCACTTAGACAATCCATTAAATCATCCATATATGGAAATGGAAACCTATACTTGATTATTATCTTGTTAATAGCCCTTGAATCCATGCACATACACCATTCTCCATCTTTTTTGGGTGCCAATACTGCTGGTACTGCACATGGAATTAAACTTTCCCTTATCAAACCCTTATCCAAAAATTCTTGCACTTGCCTGTTTATCTCCTCATGCTCTATAGGGCTCATTCTATAGGCTACCTTGTTCAGTAAACTTGCTCCTGGTATCAAATCCATATAGTGGCTTACACTTCTCATTGGTGGCAATCCATCTGACAAATCTTTCATCAAAATATCATCATATTCTTGCAATATTTCTTTGATTTCCATGGGTATTTCTTGTTCTTCATTTGCTTTCCTCATTTCCTTTGGGTCAAAAATTAATGCAAAACATATTTCTTCTTTCCTTATCTCTTGCATAAATTGTTTTCCAGAAATTATACATACTTGTGTATTACTGCCCACTTCCTCTTGCTTGTCCTTCAATGGTTTCAAAGTATACTTCTTTCCATCTTTTATTATGGTGTGTGTATTTGCTTCGCCATCATGCACAATTTTTCTATCATAATGCCATGGTTGGCCCAATAGGAGATGTCATGCGTCCATGGGCATCACATCACATACAACTTATGAATTACCAATTTGAAAACTCACCAAACATTGTTCATTTACAAGGAGTGGATGGCCCTTTAGCAAGCAAGAGAATTTGTATGGGTTGGGATGCTTTGTTCTCTCCATATTCATCTTTTCCACCATTTCTTGACACACCAAATTATCCGTACTACTATTGCCAACAATTACTTTGCAACACTTCCCTCCTAATTTGCAAATGGTTTTAAACAAATTTCTTCTTTGTAAGGGCTCTTGATTTTCTTTTTTCAGCTTCAAAAGTACTCTTTTTATCATCAAGGATTCTCCTTTCTCTAGTTCTACACTCTCTTCTTCTTCATCTTTTGTAGTATAATTTTTTCCAGTATTAGTTTTTCCTCTTCCTTGTTGTATTTGGGGGCATTCAAAGGTCCTATGACCAGCCTCCCCATAATTGTAACATGTGTCTGAAAATCCTCTTCCCTTTCCATAATATACTCTTCCTCTTGAAAATTATCTGAGATTCCTCTTGAGAAATCTCTTCTTCCTCTTTGGGAATCTCCTCTTCCTCTTGTACTAGGTCTGAAATTACTTTGTGACAAGCGTGACTCTCCTTATTTTGTTGAATGGCCTCTTCCACTACTTGATTTTCCTTTACCTCTTGAGAACTTTCCTCTGCCTCTAAAATTTTCTTGTTTCTTTGTTGCTAATTTTTCCTCTACTTTGAGAACATATTGGTAGGATTCTTCAACTATCCTCATTGTAACTAGGCTGACTTCATCTTGGATTGATATTCGTAGGCCATTGATGTATCTTGACACCTTCTCTTCATCATCTTCAACATGTCTAGCTTGAATGCTTATCTTGTAAAACTCTTAAGTGTACTCCTTGACACTTGACTCCTTTTATTTCAAATTTTGTAGCTTCTTAAATAAACTAAGATAATAATCTATAGGCAAAAATTTGGCTTTTAATTTGGTTATGATTCTATCCCATGACTTCACCTTTTCTTTACCTTTTCTTTATCTTTCATTTTGCACACGATCCCACCATAGGGATGTGTGTCCTTTCAAGTTTTTACAAGCATATTTTACCTTCTTCTAGTCTTCTATGGACTCCAAATCAAAGTAATTCTCCATCTCTAAAATCCAGTCTATGAGTTCTTCTAGGTTCAAACTTCCATGGTAGCTTGGTGGATCCATTCTTAGCTTGCTGCCCAATTTTGATATTGCCCACAAAAATTATCTTCTTGATCATCTACTCTTTCTTCTACTACAATCTCAGGTTCCTCAGATTTATCATCACTGACATCTTCTATATGCAGTCCTCTTTGTTGTGCCATTTCCATAGCATCTATTCTTGTTGTTAATCTTGTCAACATGTTTACAATTTCTCTAGCTCCAAGCCCTACTCTATCTCTTCCTCTATTTTCCATGTCTCCACAAACCCTCTACAATTGTAGGTCTTCTCTTTCTCACACACAAAAAAAAAATTCTTCTAGGGTTTCTTCTCTTGACATAGACCAAACGAGGCTCTGATACCAATTGATGCAGATCAGAGATCAAGAACCCTAATAGGAGTTCTCAATCTTTGTAGATAATAACAAAAACTTAAATGCACTCAAAAGAAACTAACAACTTGCAGGCAAATATCAAGGAAAATTTACTGAATTCATATCAAATTAAAGCATCTCTACATACATTTTATTAATCCTCAATAACACTACTTTTTAGCAAGAAAGGATTACACACATCATATATTGGAGTCCCAACTCTCTAAACTTAGTCATTCACATCTCTAAACATTGGCACTCCTCATGATTAATATTGAATATTCATTAAATATGCAACACGAACCAAGGTGCCTCCCTTTTGATGTTGTTAAATCTACATTTATTTTTTAAAATAAATTTGCAACTTCATTCTAGGAAAACAAGGTGCCACTGCTAATTTTTCAATGCTTCTTCCTTCCAGCTCAACACATTCCTTCTTTTCTTTCCTTTTATTAGCAACAACTCTAAAATGAGATATTTCCTTTAATAAATTTAAGGCACCTCACTCTGTTTTCAATGCTTCTTTTGATTTTTCTATTTGATGTTGCCTTTTGTGAGGCGTTCCAATCTAAACTTGGTGCCTCTTCAAGGTCTCTTCTCTCTTGTTTATTTTTTAAATTATTTCTCTATCTCTTGCATGAAATTTACAATTAATAGAAGAGAAATAAAGGCTTCAAATTAATTACCACAACTCCCTTAACGCTTATCCAAAATGAGTTAGTCAAATTTGGTGCTTTTGAATGTGCGGGACCAGATGCTGAAGACTAAATTCTGGATATAAATTTTGATAGGTTGCATATTTTCATCTTAAAACTAGACAAGATATGAGGAATAGCCTCATGTAGACCCTTGCAAATCCATTTGTCCATAGCCTTCATAAAACTCCAGAATTGGAATTTATCACAAAACTACTAGCAAAGTTAGAGAAAATTAATTTCTCAAAATATGTGAGGAATCTAGCCTTAAAATATTTGCCACATTTGGTGAAATACATTTATCAACATCCTCATAAAAGGACTTCTCTCCAACATTCACCAATTTTGAAAGCTAATTGTTTTCGCAAAACTACCTCTAGCACGCGAAAACTGCACAAGTGTGAAAATTCCAACTTTGCAAATTTGAGCATGTAGAAGGTCTTTCAACATGAAGAGATGCCTAAAACAAGAAAAACAAGACAAAAATAAAATTAAAATAATTTTTTTGGGCGATGCAGGATCGCTTGTGGACCTGGATGCTCCTGCATCACTTTCTTAGAATAACATTGCATTTGCTAAATGGTTAGATTAGCTTTGTTTTCATTCACTAGATTAGATTTACTTTCATAGTTACTTGCAACTTCATTTATTACAAATTACTATTCAAAACTTGATTTACAAAAACACCAAAAACATAGTTTAGTTTGCATTTGGAAAACTCATATAGATTGCATCCATTTTTTAATTCCTCGATAATTAGATAACTTTTCAAATTGGGAAAAAGGAACCAAAATTGTTCTACGTTTCATATAGCTTGCATTCATTAAAAATAAAAAATAAAACATTAGGAAAACTTGGAACAAAACAAGTGATCAAAACCTCAATTTCATCATGAGGTCAATGAGTTAAACATAGTAAAAAATAAACATTTAAACAAGGAGAAACCCTTGATTCCATCATGAGGTAAAATCAACTCAATTCAAAGAACAACATCATGAAACACAACACTACCCCCTCTTGCCAAGCATTCAATGTGCCTAGGCATTAGGGACGATTGGATACGATCTGTCCTTGATGAGATTGGGGAGAACTTCCCCCATCCAATCCATCAACAAAACATTCAACAAACAAGAGAAGAACAAGAACATCAACAATGCATCATAGACCAACAAGACTTGATACAACAAATTAGTCAATATGAATAAAGGAGACAAGAGCATCTCTAAATCATCAATAAAAAAACTTTGTGTTAGGCTCAAGAGACTTAGGACTACTGACCCTTTGAGTCATACTATTATCACCATAACAATTGCAATCAAAAGCCTCCATAGAAACAATCATCAACACACACACATCAAGAAAACAACCTAATTACTATCTACAATGTTCTTCTCCCTCAAGAGTGAGAGTAGAACAACCCCCCAGTCCTACCTTTTCTTGATTGGCTATTGCCATGTGAGAGGGAGTGACTAGGAGGCTGCCCTTATTAAGGAAGATGGTTCATGTGTCACATTGGAGTGTGACTCACCTACAAATTATCTGGGTCACATTTTAAACAACATATATTTTGGTGAACCTAACATGAATGGAAAATCCTTCTAGGGGAGATTTTCATGTTTCCATCATTTCTTTCCACTTTCATTCACCATTCTCTTTTTCATCTCTCTCATCACCTTCATTCTCTTCACTCTCCATTCCATTTATTCTGCGGTGTCTTTGAAAACCTTGAATATGATAGAATTAGAAGAAAACCCAAGTTATATTCCCTCTAGAGAAACTGAAAAACCATCATTTGATATGTATGTGCCACCTAATCCCTTGGCACTAATCACCAATCACTTCAACTATGAAGATTCATATTACAAGAACAATAGGTGAGAGACTCATTGTCTCTTACATTCGACAATCCCACTTGGGAACAAGAAGAGATAACTCAACAAACTCACTCTAACCAAGGAAGAGCATGCCAAGTGCTCATTCAAGTATAAATCCATTAGGTAGATCAACCCTCAACTAGATATGTAGGAACAACATAATTAGACAACGAAGTGAAACATTTAGATAAACCCCTGTAAGAAGCTAGAGAGGTTTGAGAGGCCTTACATATCACATATCAGGCTAAACAATTAGAAAATTCCTCAAGGAAGCACATGAATGGAGGAAACCAAGAAAATTCACAACAAACTGGAGAAGCACAAAGAATGGGAGCTATGACCCATGCTAACCTCATAGCCACTTTGGTCCAATAGATCAGGACATTAGAAGTTGGAGGAATATAACAACCTCCCCAAGACAAAAATGACCAAAGAAATAGAACACAAGTAAAATTACACAACTTTAGTGTCGAACAAGACCATGGGGCAACCCAAAACCCCCTTGAACTTTTATTCACACAATGGAAGTAATAATAAAAATACAACCTCCACAATTAGGTGGAGCCTATCCAACCCACAAATTTCAATCTCCTTAGAGTTATCCACAAGTTTAGCTAACATACATGAATGTGTCTAGATATCATGGGCCAAATCAACAATTCCCATCTGTAAGGCTCATGCTCTTGACACTGATACCTTAGAGCACTTTTTTAGGGACCTACTTTGAATACTTGAAAGAGCCCCTAGATCATAACAATACAATGCATTGCTACCATGTCCTCTCCTAGATAGATACTCAAATTCAAAGGGGGGGAGACCTAACTTCTCACATACAAGATTACACTACTACCATAAGAGAACTCCTTCCTTGGGATGGATTCGTAGAGAGAATTTTTCCTAAAGTGCTTGAAGGGATTGCTTTAGATTGGTATTATCAATTTCCTAAAGCCTCAATTCACTCCTTTCACCAACTCATAGGGGAGTTTGTCACAACTTTTGACATGAACAAGCTAATCAAGATAGGAATATGAGAATTCCTAACCGTGAAGTAAGATGTCAATGAATTGGTGGCACATTTTGTCACTAGATGGAGACAAGTGTTGTACTCTTCAACAAGTGCCCTGAACATGGACCATAGAGAATTGTGACACCTTTTCTTGCATGCCTTTAATAGGGATAAGAGAGAAGAAGTACAAAAATTACCATATAGGTCCTACGAGGAAGCTTTAGAAAATGCATTGCGGATTGACCAACCTACGGTTGATAGTGGGCAAAAGACTTATAGTTTGAATGGAAGATTGATAACTCAAAAAACTCTAAAAATAGTCTTCTGAATACCTCAAAGGACAACCAAGATTGAACAAACAAAAATGTTCACACCATTGAAACCCTGTCAAACAACAAAATCCATACCAGAAATTTCAAAAAGGATAGTAAGGATCAAATTATTTTCCCTACAATCCCAACACCCACTATTTATTTGATAGAGAAAAGGGGCATGACACAAAGACTTGCTAAGGTTTCAATAAATCCATTTCAAAACTCTCTAGAGAGAAATAATAGAAGTTTATGACCTTCCTTCAATCCCAATAGAAAGATAAAGAATCCCAAAGTCACCAAACTACTCTTGATCATAACACCTTGAGCCACATAGAGATAGACCAAAATCAAGAAGTGTGTGTTATTCAAGAATTGGAATGATTGAACCACACTAAAGACAAATTTACACAAGTAATGGGTTTACTTAGAGTCTCACCTACACATCGAAAGATCTTCCTTGATGTTATGGAAGTAGGACGTTCTATTCAAGAAAAGCATGTTGTTTTTACTTTAGATCCTACAAAGCTACCATTAGATGATGAACTGGTCCAAAAAGGGGATTCAACCCTCTACTTACAAATTCAATTTGGTGAAGTCACCATAAAGCGTGTTATTATAGATGAAGGAGCTGCAATTAATCTCCTCCCACTTTCTCTCCTCTAAAGAATGGGTTATGCCAAGACACATATTGCACATTGCACTATAGCCCTAAGGGTCTATGATAGTCAAACTATCCAAACCATTGGAAAGATAAGCCTTTCAATCACCTTGGGCCCCAAGACTATCCCAACCGAGTTCTATGTGATCAATGGGAAGAATATCTATAACATGATCTTGGGAAGAACTTGGGTTTACAAGATGAGGGTCATCGCCTCTACCTTGTTTCAAGAAATTTCCAATTTAATCACATGGGATGAACCTACATCATTAAAGGAGATCCCAATCACTTTAGGATTTATAAAATGGAGGAAGAAAAGAAGGGAAAGGATACAAAAACAAATATAGAAACAAAGACCATTGGAAAAGGAGAAATTTCCAAAGAAATTGTGAGCATCATTGAAACTTCAGACATGGAAAAAGAGTTTCCTTTTGACCCACAATCGACAAAGTCATACACCCCATTTAGTCTAGCAATTATCCCTTGTGACCAAAATTCAAATAGTTGCATGAATGAGGATACCAAAATTTTCCACATCATTACAATTTAAATCATTGAGAAAGGAAAAGAAATCAAAGGAGAGTCAGAAGAACAAAATTTGACTTATGAACTAAGAGAAACATCAATGTCATCAAATGTAAGTAACCTTTGGACCCTTCATTTGATGGACCAAGTTAAAAAATAAGAGCGAGAGAAGGAGTAATCCTCACCTTACCAATAGGAAATGTTTTTCCCTTTTCCTTTAGGCTATATTTCTTTTGCACCAATAAAAGTTTTGAATATGAACCTCTGTCTTTGGGATTCATGCTCACCATGAAGTTAGGAGCCAAGAGTATCTCAATCTTTGTAGATTCATAGCTGATAATCAATAAGGTCTTAGAGAATTATGATACAAAATTAGAGTGATTATATCCTTACAAAGATTCTATCTGAAAGTTAATCCATTTCTTTGGCTCCTCTATAATGAAAGCCATACCAAGAGAAGAAAACCAAATAGCATATTCAATGGCTACTTCAGCTACAATGTTCATGCCTCATGCCCAACTCCAAAGTTTAGAATTCATCATATCAGTATGTGGTGATTTATTATTGGAGAGTGGAGACCTACCAATCATTTTAAGCTATGTTGAAGAGAAAACAAAAATGCCCACCTAAGATTATGCTAAAAATGATGAGGCTATCTTAGAATACCTACATGCTTATGATGGCCTCCCAAGAGTTTATCATAAATAGTGGTATATGATTCTTCCTCATCTTGACAATTATTTTGGGGGTGAATTAGAAATATTTCAAATCGATAAAAACCAAAATTTACTCTCAGCTCCCCAAAAATTAGGACACCCCTTTCTAACAGGTGTTATTATCGATCTCAACATAGGGACTCCAAAGAAATGAAAAATATTAAAGCTAGGGGTAGAGTTAGATAACAAAGAGTTAGAGGAATAAATTGAGTTTCTCATTGATTTATTGAAAGTATTTGCATGGGTGTATGCAAATATGCCTGGCTTAGACCTGAAGATTGTTGTGCTGCATAACCTAGTGATAAACCCTGAGGTAAAACCCATAAAATAAAAACTAAGACTCTTAAAACCCCAAGTGGCAAAAATGGTGAAAGAGGAGATAAAAAATTTACTAAATGTTGGATTCATAAAGCTAGTAGATTATTCAGACTAGGTGTCACATATCATTCCAGTCCTTAAAAAGAATGGAAAAATCTAAATATGTCTTGATTTTAGGGATATCAATCAACCCTGTCCCAAAGATGACTTTCCTCTACCATCCATAGACCAAATCATAGATTCAATTGATAGATATGGAATTCTTTCTCTTATGGATGGATTTTTAGGATATAATCAAATTAAAATTGCAGAGGTTTATCAAAACAAAACAACATTCACAACACCTTGGGGAACCCTTCGTTACGTGGTCATGTTGTTTGGTTTGAAAAATGTAGGAGCCGCTTACCAGAGAGCCATGACTCACATCTTTTATGACCTTATCCACAAAATAGTTGATACATACATAGATGATTTAATTGCCAAATATAAGAAATGATCAACACACATTGAAGATCTTCACTCGATTACATGAATACAAGGTTAAGCTTAATTCAAAGAAATGTATCTTTGGGGTGACAGTAGGGAAATTGCTCAGTTTTATCATTTCTCAAAGAGGAATTGATGAAAACCCAACTAAAGTAAAAGAAGTTCTAAATGCCACTCCTCCAACAAGTGAAAACATAGTAAGAACTTTCTTAGGGCAATTGGGCACCCTACAACATTTTATAACCTAACATGACCTTCAAAATTCACCCAATCAATCAACTGCTAAGAAAGAAAGAAAAAATAACATGGATTGTGGACTGTCAAAACACCTTTGAACAAGTAAATAAATTCCTTCTAACCCCACAAATACTCATTCCACATAAGAATGATAGGCCTTTCATTCTTTATTTTAGAGTGATAGAAGTTTCAATAGCTTGCATGTTGGCTCAAGAAGATGATGATGAAAGAGAAAGCAATATATTTCATCAGTTTAAACTTGCTCGATTATGAAAAGAACTACACCCAAGATGAAAAGGAGTGTATGGACATAGTGTTTTCTACAAGATGATTACATCGTTACATGTTGAATCAAGAAACAAAAGTCATCGTACAATCGAAGAAATTGAGAACCTTCTTAAACCAACCAATGTTGTCTAGAAGAGAAAGATGATTCTTGACATTGCTACGTGAATTTGAGCTAACCTATGTTAACCAAAAGTATATAAAGGGATAGGTAATTTATGATTGGCTAGTTCATAACTCTTTTCCTAAGATGAGACAACAAATGAGGATTTCCCAGATGAGGAAGTGTATATAGATGATCTTGAAAAATATGCCTCATCATATTGGTATAGAGATATAATTAATTACTTGGCAAACAAAGTTTTCTTGAAAACATGAACCCTCTGGGAAAAAGATGTTTTATTGCAAGGTATGTTTTGATAGATGATACTTTGTATTGAAGGGATTTAGATGGCATCCTACTTTGTTGTGTGGATAAGGAAGAATTGCGTAAAACATTAAAAGAATACCATAGTGGAATTTGTGGGGGACATTTCGGTGGTCATGCCACTACAAGAAAGATACACTGATTGGGATATTTTTGGTCTTTACTAGAGGGAGACACAATTTAGTTCATGAAAATATGGCCAAAGTGTCAAATCTATGCACATGTTCATCACACACCTACAAGGGATTTTCAACCAACACTTACTCCTTTGCCATTCTCCACTTGGGGGCTAAACTTAGTCAGAAAGATACCCCCACCCTTGACACAAGTGGGAAATACTGATCATGAACAAGCTTATTTAGTTAACAATGAATCTGCAAATGCTCCACAAGCCTCATCTAGATCTTTCACAACTCCTAATGCGCATGAACTTCATTCCATCTCAACCTCAATACAATCTAATGATACATGGGAGGCACTACAAATTTAAATTGAAATAATTGAGAAGTTTCTTGATGAAGATGGACTTAGTGAAGGAGACTTTTGAAAAGAATGCATATTACAAATAACCATAGGGGTAGAAGACCCTTATATTCTTGAGCTACTAGAGAACTACATAGGGTACTCCATGTACTTATGATTAGAGCCAAATGGTAAGATGAGTACAATTTTTGTTCTTGTAAGTATGAAAAAGATGCAGAGGCCTACATGGCAGCCTAAGGATGAGCTATAGTCCTAATCACATACATTTAAGCATGAATATATATACACCTCTCAACAGTATTCCTCTTGGTGGTGTGTCATTTATTTTTCATTTTATTTTTGCTTTCTTAACCTCTTGACTAACCTTCTATGATGTTGTACTCTTTCTAGCTTGTTTCCTAACTAAAGTTTGACAAGTTGCTTTTGTCACACCCTATCCCCAATAACCACATCAATCCACTTCACAAGAGGGGAAATTCATGTTCCCTAGGGGTATTTTCATCATTTAGACCCTTTAGAATCATCCAATTAACCTCCTAATTCCATCCCTAACTTCATTTTGACTGTCACTTTCTTCCTTTCTAGGTCATCCCCTGTCACTACAGGATCTCCCCCTAGGTGACCCTATAACTAAATCAAGATCTCCAAGGGTGACATGCCTTGATGGAAGGAGTGATCCACCCTATAGAGATCCTATGGTTAGTTTAGAGATCCAAAAACCACTTTTGCACCTCCTAGATCACTCTCCACTCTAAAGACCACCCATACAAAGCTTCCTCTATGGGTCACCCCTATCACTAAAGGATCTACCTGGGTGACCTTGCCACTTAAGAAATATCTCTAGGGGCAACTTTCCTTGTTGAAAGGGGTAACCTTATCATCTTTGAACATGTGTGATTTCTTCCAATTATGGCTCAAATTTGCTCCAAATTGAGCCCTGATTGCGTGAGTCACCTTCCCTAACTGATCATCAACTCCTCCTAACTAACTCAAGACTCCCAATCACTCCATTTGAACTTTAAATCAATTATTCTCATCTCTCAATCAATCACATGCTAACTCCATTTATTATTTTATGATAGGCTATCAAGGCTAGTTCACTCCCAATCAAACCTAGTTCACTCTCCATTCAATCCTATTAACTCTTCAATCAAATGAGTTAGCTTTCCAATCACCTCCACCATTTATTTGCTTCTCACACCTATAAATACCCCTCACCTCTTCATTATTTCTCAAGGTTGGGAATGATCTTCTCATCTTCACAAGATTTTTCAAGCTTCTTCACAGGCCTTTGAGCCTCTTAGTTTATTTCTTTAGTTTCCCCAAAGCTTCAAAGTTTTCCCTTATGAGGCAAAATTAGTAATGTTACTTGTTCTTTGCTTTTCTTTTCTTTGTCTCCATAGCATTTATGCTTGTATAGGATCTCATGACCCTTTTTTAATTTTTGCATTTAGCTTCATAGCTCCAAGCCATTGCACTTCGTAGGAATTCTAATGCCCATTTCATCTCAAAGCTTCAAAGCTTCAAGCCATTGTGCTTAGTAGGTGTTGGTTTTTTCCCTGACTGGATACTCTCCCAGATTTCCCTACAAGGTAGCCATCAGTGATCAACAGGATCTCTGGGCCAGGGGCCAACAGTATAGGAGATAGACTCTATTTTTATCTCCTCTTCTTCTTCAAGCTCTGCAAAACCTAGGGGGGATTCCCTACTCAACACCCATGAGATATGCTTGTGGGTTGGCTTGGGATGTTGATACAAAGCAGATAAATCCTCCTGTAAGTAGACCAAAACTGTAGGATAAGTGCAAAGGGACTAGCTTTGGGCCTATGTTCAGTTGTGAATAAGAGGATCTTGGTCCTAAACTACTTCTAAGGTCCTAATGGTTATTTTGGAAGTATGAGTTTGATTTATGTGTTTGGATGCAAAACTAGGACCTGGTGTGTAATCTCAATGCAGAGCTAGATTGGTGCCTATCTAGGGCTTGGAGTCAGTAGACATACACCTGTGAATGATCAGCATGAACACAATAAAACTAAATTTCAAGGGGATTTGTGTGATATCTGCCTTACAGATACCTCCCAATACAGAGTGTTAAGTTATCTCTACTTATGGCATCCCTATTGCAGTATATTCCTCCCAACACTTAATCTAAAAACACTTTAATCTACCCCTTGAGCAGAAGTTGAAAGATCAAGCATTCAATATAGGAATTCTATATTCTAGAATACCAGACACCCCTTAGATATCTAGATTCAGAAGAAGGACACATGCAATATTAGAGACAGAATTAACAAAACACATGCAAATACAATATTACTCATATAAAATGAATCATGAAATCAGTAGATTCATGCATGAGACATACAACAAGAGATACATAAACTCACAAGACCTCCTGCATAGAGAAACCAAAACCAGTTGTATCTATTACAAAGCTAGATATGTCCAGTTTTCAACAACACAGAAAATGAGAAACACAACCTGCTAAATACAACAAGGAAGGTCCTCAGCATTAATTACATGGCAGATCAAAATTTGCCAGATACATTCCTTCAGAGGAAGATGGCCTACAAAGATTAAAAGGCAGTAGGGGACAAAACATGGAGAAGCAAGAAAAGGACGAGGGGCAGATAAGCTCGAGCCTTGTGCCACCGTTGGAAAATTTTCTACCATAAATCAGGTACATGACTGTTCGACCGCTCGCCCATGCCTCTGCAAATTACCATTGATGGCTCAACCACCCACTTTCTTCTCTTGGAAACTGAAGCAGCGCTCACATGAAAAATTCCCGCTCAAAACACGCATGAAGACACAAGAGAAACCCACATTCCAACTTTTAAACATGGCCGTCGATCATTTCCCTTCGCAGGATCTACAGCCTCAAATCACTTTGAAAAGTTGATAACCACTGAGAATGTGCCACGTAGGCACCTTTGCTTTTGTTGACTCTTCAAACTCTGTGAGATGAAAAATCCCACATTTGCCCTGCAGGAACCCCTTGATCACTTTAAAAGCATGGCCGCATAAACACTAAGTGTCGAGCGTTTTGCCCCATTCGACCCACGAACACACCGCTAGCGGTCATCACTCCATCTCTCATCTCTATCGGTGTGACCTACACCATCGGCACCACAAAAAGCCCTCCTACCAACAACACTAATCTCACCGATGAACATCCCTTGCTAGGGCTTCGGCGAGACATTAACCATCGGCCAAACACTAGCATACATCTCTGATCCCACAACTCCTACCGATACAAAAGACCCAATCGGCAAGACCAACTCCATCGGGATGCCTGAAAACTCCCCTGCCGATAACACTAATCTCACCAATGAACACTTCACATCCCTCCGTCAGCCAAACCTGAATCGTCGGAGCAACACTTCAAACCTACGCCGACGCAGAAAGTCACGCCGACACCTACAAGCCAGTCCATCAGCCAGAGTAACCCTATCAGCCCAACTCTCCACGATTTGCCCGAAACACCAAGTCATCCCGATGGCATTTACAAGCCACACTCCGTCGGTAAGACCCCTTGCATTGGTGAACCCTTCACCTGCCTGGCCGATACTCTTCATTAAGCCGATGGTATTCCCATTGTCCAGACCCCAATACATCGGCGGAACCAAAAACTCCCTTGCCGATAGCAATACAGACACCGATTACCAACCCCATCGGCCAGACACCATCCCATCAGTGAACCCTTCGCTGGCTTGCCCGATATGCAAGGTTACCCCGATGGCACATCACGATGACCCCCTCCTCAAGAAATATGATGCTGATGCTGAAACATGCTAAGGAGGCCCCAAAACTTAGAAATTTTTTGGATTTTTTGGGAAGGTGCCTGCATGAAAAATTGCTCAAAAACTGACAGTCAATTCAGGCACCAACAGTAGGCATTCTTACACCCATTTGTTATTCAAGCTTCCATAGCTTCTAGTCTATTCATTTTTCTCCCATCTTCACTTGTTTCCCCAAGAGGAGGACCCTGCAACTACAAAGGGAGAGAGAGGGTTTCTATAAAAAGGACTTTTGACGGCTCAAGCCAGGCGTTGCTATCTTCATCATACCAGTTTTTTCATGTTTTCAAATAGTAGTTATCTCACACTATGGCTCTTGGGAAAGTAATCATTGTGTTGCTCTTTGCTTGATAGATTTTGCTTTCATTCAATTAGATTATCATTGCTTTGATTTAGTTAGACTAGCTTTATTTCATTCATTAGATTACATACACTTCAATTCTTGCAATTTCAATTTCTTAGATTAGCTTCAAAACCACTCCACGAAATTCACAAAAACATAGGATTAGATTGCATATTGAAAAACACATATAGTTGCATACATATTTCAATGCTTAGTTAATTAGACAACTTCTTTTATTTGAATTTGGAAAAAGGAATAAAAAATCATTTACATACATTTTAGATTGCATTGCATAAGAAAATTACAAAAATATTAGGAAACTTAGAGAACAAATCCCTCTATCCCATCATGAGGCACACACAAATCAACTCAAAAAAATCAAACAAGGGGAAACCCTCGATCATATCACGAGGTAAACATCAATTTCAACATCAATTCAAATAACATTTCCCCCTATTTCCAATGTGCCCTCTCATTAGGGAAGATTGGATTAAATCCATCCTTGACGAGATTGGGGAAAACTTTCCCCAACCAATTCAACAATTGAATGTTGAACAAGAAAGGGGAGAACTAGAATGCTAACAACAAATTAGACATCAACAACCCTTTATTCAACAAGTCTTGAGAGACTAAGAAAGGAGACTAGAATGATAGAGAATTCTCAACAAACAAAACAACCTTTGTGCTAGGATAAGGAGACTTAGGACTCATGACCCTTTGGGTCATATAATCATCACAACTACAACAATAATCAAACGTCTCCATAGAAAAAACCATTAGAACATACATGTAGCATGAAACCCAACCACCATTTGTGATGTCTTGCTCCTTGAAGAAAGCAAGAAGGACAACCCATTAGTCCCACCTCTACTTGGTTTGTTCTTGCCACGTGAGTGGGAATGACTGGGAGGTCACCTTTAGCAAGGAGGATGGTTCATGTGTCCTGTTGGACTATGAATCACCCACAAAATCATCTAGGTCACATTCTAAACAATACAATTCCCCCATAGGAGCAAAGGGAGCCTCAAACTCCATTCAGGATAATTCAATTCTTGCAAAGTATCCAAGAACATATATTTAAGTCAAATTTTATATGCAAGATGAATTAGATTTTCTCATGTAAGAGTCATTGATTGACTCAAACTCCCAAGATCACTTGGAAAACCTAGAATTGCCTTCTACAAGAGAAAAAGCATAGAGCATAAATTTTTGTAATATTGGACGCAATAATGAAATTGGATTGAATAATTACATATGAGATCTTTATTTTATATTTGTAAGATAGAAAATCCTAAGTGACTTAAAAAATCCCTAAGTAAACTTAATAAAGTTGTAACACCCCACCAAGGAACCCAGAGGATAACACAACTAAACTTACAAAAGGACAATTTTTTTTTCTTACAATGAAAGAAATAACAACAGTCATATATTTATTCATAACATTTAAATTAAGCTTTATCCTCTAGGGTTCTACGACTACATTACTAATGAACTAAAACAAGATCTAACCAACATTATGAATTAACTAACAACCATAGTTCATTCTAAGTCTAATTACGTCAGATGAATAAACACATACAATTCCATATTATATCATCAGATAAGTAAGCATCAAGATCCTGCACATAGGATCACAAGTACATAAACAAGTTCCTTTACAAGAGAGTACAACATTACATTGTTTACAATATCGCTATCCATATTACATTGGAGTACATACATCAAGATAATAGTACATGATTCAACTGATATACAAGACTAGAACATGATCATAAGTATCTATCTCCTCAAGCTAGAACAAGATCTGAAATCTACCATACAAGGTACATCCTTATCATACACGAACAACAACAAGGGAAATCAATGGAGATAAAAGCACAACCACCTAACCATGTGGAACCCTAAGGTCCACTCCTCGTGCTAGGTGATAACAATAAGGTCCCACTAAGCAAACAGTCAAAAAGACAATAGGCTAACAGGTGTAAGGACTACACATGACTCAAATACAACACTGGTCAATATGAAGATCGCAAGAAATGCAAACAACACTTACACACTTAACTGAACTTTCAGAGGCACTCACACAATGAATGAGGAAAACACAATTAGGGAATTAATAGGCTACAGTAGGGATGAGTGTCATCGCATGGTCCTAACATGCGTTACCCTGACAGTCTCTAGCTTGATGCCGGCCCCCATCCATGGGTTACCCTGACAGTCCCTCACTAGGTGCCGACCCCCCATCTATGGTTACCCTGAAAGTCTCTTACAAGATGTCAGCCCCATAGGGTAACACATGCGGAACCAACATACATTTCATGGGGACAAGGAAATTGATTTTGCCAACCATGGCCTTCTCATCCCATCCTTAGCCTAAACGAGCACTACAGGCATGGGTGAGCCATCTAATTATCTTAATTAGTATGAAAACTACCCAACCCTCTAAATTTATTATTAAGTTGTCACTGGATTAACAACTTCCAATGGGTTACCCTAACAAGCCACTTTGGACGTCAGCCCCACATTGAAAGCCACTCCCCCTTCACTGCATCTAGATTCACCAAGCCCAAAGCATAAACCAAGCATGAACTATCACATTTCTCATCATGATGTATTTACAACACACAAAATATACATCATTTCACATCACATAGAGCAAGCCATTACCCCATCATGCATAGTCATCATAACCACATGCATAGGTACACTGAGCAAGGTATCATCCATCTTGCACATGTATCATACCAACATGAATAGGAGGCAACATTCCAGAATAGCAATTTATTCAACTCACATGATGCACACATAGGCAACTACCACACAATCACACCCTCCTAGGCCTCTGGAATCATCTTCCCCAAATGACACAAACACTTGACACCACTAAACACAATAGTCATGCATCACATTCACTCTCAAATGCACAACATAAACTATGATCCTTCATCAATATTTCAAATACAATACCACAAATGCAACATATATGATATAATGCACTAATTATGGATCTTAAAGAATGTAACATTAATCCAATCATGATCAATCATCTAACAATTATAAAGTGAATCTATCTCATCAATATAGAACTATAACTTTCTAATCACTAGTAGCAATTATAATACGATCTTAAGATATAAGTGTCCACGAGTATCAATATTTTAACTAATAATTCTCAAGACTTATTTTAATTTCATTTAAATAAAATGATTGCGAACAACATGCAAATAAGCCTAAGGCATACCAATTAAACACAACAAATATTTACACTATTTACATTGATGTAGATTTCATTAATAATTGGATAATTTTGTAAATACTATGAAATATAGCTATATAAGCAAGACTAAAAGCCCATGCTATAAATCTCTTACACTAGTTAGAATCACAAGATACAAAACCTGAAGCTACAATAAAAGAACCTTTTTCTAAGGTTAGCTTGAGAGAAAAGAAATACAGAACAAAACATTCCTATAGATCTAACATTTTCATCAAATCTACCTCACTTTTAACCACATGCCTAAAATAGGATTATTACACAGTTAAAGGATGGTTCAAACCAAGTAGAAGTATCATGGCTAAAGCAACTCAAAAGTGAATGCTAAGAGGGCACAATAAAAGAATAATCTTTTTCTAGGTTTTACCAAATTCTATTCAACACACAAATAGGAAGAGAGAAGCTCAGGTTGCTATGGAAAATCTTAAGTGTCAACTTGATCAATCTTCTATAAACCACTACTACATTGGTCCTATGAGTACCAAAATTATCATACCTAATACATAGTTCTTCTAGAGGTGTCTACACCTCATAATGATTACCAAGCTTGTTAAAATCCCTTACCCAACACTTGTATTAACGGAATAAACCAATACAAAGCATTCTAACTTGCTAACATGCCAAGTCTAGGAATAGGAAGGGTTGATTGAGTTCAACACATAAATATGATACAAATGTTTTCTGAACAACAAGGTTAATAAGAACATGACATTTCTTAAGCACAAGTTATAAATATGCCCTATACAACTAATGAGCCACAACATTCGTAAAGGACTTTATTATCACATCAAAATTCCCTTACAACATCGCATACACATGAAAATAGGACATACTAATCTATGCCTTAAGAAAACTAAACCTTGACAACATGACCCTATTACGACCACTAATACAACTAACACAAGTTCCATTTACTTTATACAGTTCCAGTCGTAATCAACTAATTTCTAAAACAAACTTATAAATCAAATCTTAAATATATTGTTTACAAACCTAATTTAAACCTACTTAAATCATATTTCTACTAATAAATCATAATAAAATCAATATCAATTTAAATTAAATTTATACATTCACTCTATCCAAATTTAATTCTTCTACTTCTATTCTATATAGATTTAATAGCCTTCTTATAACCTAATAAACAACCAAAATAAGTAGAGTTATTTAGAATTGAAAGCATATTCACCTATGATAGCATAGATAAGAAGATATAATTGTTGAAACTGCTCAAGTAATGTTTTTTTTTGACAAACACCTCAAAGGGACGGCATCTCATGGATATCAACGATTGCAGGATCAGCAAAAAAAATGAATTTGTTGAGAAAGCTTTAGAAGCTACCAATAATGCAAAATGTGAAAGCATAGACAGGGCACACAGACTGATTGGTAAAATGCCTCAAAGAGAGTCATATGATGGAAAGCAATGATCGTAAGATATGCACAAAATGAATTTGTTAAAAAAAATTCAGAGAAACACAGTTCGAAAATATAGAGTTATTGGTGACGCAACTAACTGTTTTAACAAGGACGAAACGGGTGAGAGGTAGATAGTCAAAAAATATTCATATCTCCAAAATAACAAATTGGGTAAGGCTCATTTTTGGATATGATTTAGATAACTAGGTCACGCACCATATATAAAAATTCTAGAGGAACCCAGTTCGTAAAAATAACATTATGGCTAACGTAACATATTGCTAAAATAGAGACGAAATGGGTGAGAGGTAGACAGTCACAAAATATTCATATCTCCAAAATGACAAACTGGGCATAGCTAATTTTTGGATATGATTTAGATAACTAGGTTGTGCACCATATATAAAAATTCTACAGGAACCGAGTTCGTAAAAATAAAGTTATGGTTGACGCAAGAGACTGATAAAACAAAGACGAAATGGTTGAGAGATAGATAGTCCCAAAATATTCATATTTCCAAAATGACAAACTGGCTATGGCTGGTTTTTGGATATAATTTAGAAAACTAGGTCTACACCATATATAAAAAGTATAGAGGAACCCAGTTCGTAAAACTAAAGTTATGGCTGACGTAACAGACCAATAAAACATAGACGAAATGGTTGAGAGATAGACAGTGCCAAAATATTCATATCTCCAAAATGACAAACTAGATATGGCTGGTTTTCGGATATGATTTAGAAAACTAGGTCATGCACCATATATAAAAATTCTAGAGGCACCCAGTTTGTAAAACTAAAGTTATGGCTAACGTAACATACTGGATTCAAAATATGTAGAAGAGAATTCACATAATATTTCACTAAATCTAATGCAACAATAAATCAGTTTCATATCTCAGTCCATACCTGGAATATTGATTCTATCACATCTTCACAAAATTTTTCAGCTTACATCAATTTTCCCCAAGTCTTTTCTTCTGGAAGCTACGGTTTACAGTGCCAAAAGAAAAATGAAAACTTCTTGAGAGAGAGATCCCCAAAACATAAAATGTATTCTCCCTTTTGAAATGCATGCTCCTTCCCCAAGTTATGTCTTGAGATTTCAAAATAAAGTTTAGCATGCATAACCACCCCCATAATTTCTTCCAGAAGATTCTCCTTTATTACTTTATTACAATTTTCTATTTTTAACCAAACAATAATTTATCTCTGATTTTATTTATTTTAGAATTTGTTATTTATTTCATTTACAACCAAACAAAAATAGTTTCTTTCTACTTTTCTAAAATTAGTCTCTTAGTCAAAAGAAACAGTTATTCCAAAGATTCCTTCTTAAGGTGCGTAACTGCCACTTCTTCGAAGTGGCCAAAATAGAAAATAATTACTCAAGACAATAATAATAAAGAAAGAGAATCTTTTTCAGACATAATAATACATATTTCACTACAACTATAATTTACATAAAAGCATCTATATTTATTTATCAAAGTACCCTCTTGACTTAATAATTTTATTTTAATGAAGCGATTAACCAAAACATTAATCAAATAATTTCAAACAAAATAACCCAAATGCCAAACAATACCTCACACTATGCACGATCGAAAAGCATGACCACAACGACAGTGATTGACTATCACGCCCATATAGATAACACTAACTAGGTGCAAAACTGGATACTCATCCTTTTCAAGGATGATGGCTAACTAGGGGTCCATATTATATCTCCATTCAACAGTTTCTATTGGGTTTAAGGCACACTTAGACATGTCAATTCAAGTGGATTCGATGCCTGGTACCTGCATCCTACAGCAACCAAACAGTCAAACAAATAGACATATATATATAATCATATAGTCAAATACACTGTGAAAAGGGAATCACAGTGTAGTAGGGTACTCATGTATGAGTAATGAGACACTATCCCTTTCACCATCACATCAAACACATAATCACAACACACATAGTAATCAGTTACTGAATGACTAAATAAGAACCATCATCAGATAATCGCATGATACACATAATAAAATTAATCCACACAAAACATCACAACATAACATCCTATGATACATAATCAGTTGCATAAAAATCAATTCTAACATATGACAATCATAGTAAGATGAACATCATAATCACCTAAATGTAAAACAATGTCAGAGCATATAAATTATCAGTGTCGCAACAAAGATTATCGATAAAACATATTATCATATGAAACCACACATGAGCATAATCAGGAATGTCGTCAACATGAATGTAGCATCTACCAACATCATATAATGTACAACATCAACTGTCTAACATACCCTAAATATTCGTATTATTTTACCATCATCTTCATGCTCCTTAGCCAAACCATCTGCACATCCAAGATGAGAATGGAGGGGCATTACATCCTCCCCCCCTAAGACTTGACTTACTCTTGGAAGTCACAGACTAGGGTAGAAACATAACATATTAGTATTGCAATTTTTTATTGCCAACATACACATCCATATTAAGCAATTATTCATAAGATAGGCACAATCATTCAATAAAGATAAGAAGGACATCAATTCCTCACCTTAGGACGTATCAAGTGATCTACTTATAACCAATCACACATATTTTGAGAATTTCAAACAATTTAGGGAATTACATTCACATATTAACAAAGAAAAATACATCTCATCTCTTATTTCCACTATGATTCCCACTAATTACCGAACATGCAAAGTACAATCCTTTGCGGAGTCCTCCCTTGAACACACTATCAGAGGTTTGAAATGAACATGATAGAAACAACACTTAACATAAAATGAAGCCAACAGAAACAAAAAATTGAAATAGCCACAATAGAAATTTAAAAAAAATGCAAACCCAAGTGGGGAAATAATCAAATTCAATCTTAAGTCACAAAATATCGGCAATTTTCAACAATAAATCAAGTATAAGGAAAAGTGTTTTGGTGACTATTCCTATCATAAGAGAGTTCAAAGAAAACAAATTCACTATTAACCCACCAACAACACATGAAGCAACTATCAAAAATTTCAAAACAATCAATATTACAAATAAATCCACATCACGGTGTAACTAATTTTAGCCACAAAAGGGAGTATCCGCTACACAACACCCAAGGACACAAGGTCTAGAATGCGTTAGAGAATGTACACTGAACACACAGACAACTAAGTTTTCTACATCTTCTTATCTAAGCAACTTTTATACAAGGATTTAAGGGAATACAGTCTCTACTTATATAAATTTTTTTTCTATCTTTAATGCAGTACAATTCCTTTTTACCAAACTATGAACATATACAATTACTTCCTTATGCAAAAAGATACTTATAGAGGAAATGTATGATGTCACACACAAGAATAATTTAGAATTCTAATTGACTTACAATATCACATTCATGATCTCTTGGGTCCAACACAGGCTCCAATTTGATCTCTTGTACACGTTTCTTACACATGCATACACAATGATAACTTTCATAAACCACAACAAAAATTCTACATGAGGTCATGGCCAACTAGGAGATAGATATCAGATTATCAAGTAACCACTCAAAGATACCCCTTGTTGGCAAGAGACACTGTGTGGCTTCATGATTGTTGTCATTGATGGCAACAAAGTCTATCCCACACATCCGCAGAGCATAGTATGCATATACCAGAAGTTAGATTGAAGAGTGTTCTGGTCTAGTGAACAAGAACAGAGCATGCAGCAAGGTCCGACAATCGGGTTTGGATCTCTCAGATGGTGTAACTCAACAAGTTGCGGACTTGGGAAAGTCAAGAGGAGTATCACGACTACTATTCCAGAGACTGAGCCTCTGGTGATGAATCATTGAAAAGATATGAGCATCTGAGTGTTGGGCTCTAGACAGGCAGAGCAAACTGAGGAAGAACTGACCGACAGAGTATTAGACTTCAATCCGGATGAGTAATTGATGTTGATCAATCTATTTGAGGGATCATATATGGTTGGCCGGCATGATTGATGACTTCTATGTCTATGTTTTTGATACGCATCACATATTAAGCATGGAATCAACTGATAGTTCAGTGTTTTGTAAATATCTTTACTATTCCGGTTGCTGACTAGAAAGATGTTGAAATCCTTGGTGTAGATATATATACCAGATGGATTTCGGTATGAAGGTGTGTGTGAAAACAAAAAATGTACAAGGAAAGGCAGAGATAAGTGTGGAAGCAGCAATACAAGTCCGGTATGTGACAGAACAATAGTACTTATGCAGAGGAAGAATGAAGTGCATTAGATCAGTATATTGAGCCTAATTGAAACTAAACCTCAGCATATATGGATGCCTCTCTTTAGTTCAAACACCTAGTTACCTTCTATAAACATTGTAGATAGTGAGTCTCTTATAGGCAGTGTGCCTCTTGTGACCAGTGTGCTCGGGCAGTGAGCCCTAATTGGCAAGTACCATTTTGTACTTCTTATTCTTTTAACAGAGAATACAATCTTGGGTTAGTCACCTCGTGGTTTTTCCCTTAACAGGGTTTTCCACGTTAAAATCCTTGTGTTATGTGTGTTGATTTCATTTTTGCTCTCATGATTATATATGCTTATGTGTTTTGATGCTGCACAAATTATAAAAAGAAAAAATAAAGTAAAGTTATAAGAGATAACTAATTCACCCCCCTCTTAGTTATCTACCTTGTTTCCAACAGTTGGTATTAGAGCTAAGTTCCTCTAAACAGAGTCTAACAGCTTGAGGAAGATCTAGGAATCTCAATGGATATGTATGGTATGAAGGAACAACTTCAGTCTGCCCTAGATGATCTTGAGCAATCTCACTCTGAAGTCAATAACTTGAGAGAAAGACTCAAACAAGCTGATGATTTCATAAATGAGCTAAAAGAAAAACTGAGTATCTCTGTGAAAAAGAGAAAGGAACTACTTCAACATTTAGCAAGTCAAAGTGAAGCCAATGATACTAATAAAGATCTGATTGAGAAAAACAAGCTATGTGAGAAGCTATCAAAATAGGTCATTATGGTAAGGCATGAAATGGAATCAGGGTTATGAGATTCACCCAAGAAATTGAAGAGAAAAGAAAAAATGAAGATAATCTAAAACAATCTCTCAAGGAGAAATCAGAGGACTGCCAAAAAATGGATAGAATAATCAGGCATCTGGAATTTGATCTTGAAGAAGCTAGAGATAATGAAGAACAACTTGAGAATCAAATAGACACTCTTAAACAAGATCTTCAAACATCAAATGAATAAAAAGAGAAATTCAAGATAAGCTCAGCTCAACTTGAAGTTCTTCTTGAAAGCCAAAAGAGGGTAGATGACAAGCGTGGCTTGGGGTATGAGAAAGGTGAAAGCTCCAGATCTGGTCAGAAGAACTCTGGATCAGGAAATCTAAGGAATAGGCCTAGACCTCCAGTAAGGCAACCAAATGCTCAAAGATATCCATCCTTCAATGGATACTACTACAGTTGCAACAACTTCAGTCATAAAGCAACTTAGTGCAGAAGAAGAATGAATCAAACTAATTCATCCTTCTTTGGACAATGTTTCAACTGTAAAAGGTATGGTCACAAATCTCATGAATGCAGAAATATGCACATAAACAATTCATTCAATGGTAGATGCTTTGCATGAAATAGAAGGGGACATATGGCTCATCAATGCAGATCAAGATGATATCCATCAAATATGCAAAGAAATGTTGTTTGCTACAATTGCAATAGATCCGGTCATATTGCCAAATTTTACAGAAGTAAGAATCAGGATAAAAAGGTCCGGTACATCATAATCAAAATCAAGATAAAGGAAAAGGCAAAGTGAATGTGGATGAAGTTCAAAGGGAGATAAACAAGATTTGGGTGAAGAAGAGTACATAAAATGTTGGGGATGGATCCGCACCAAAATCTGGTGCTGATATTCCTTCCGAAAACTAAACAGATGAGCTCTGGCTCAGGGGGAGTGACAAAGGAAAATAAATTCCCCCAACCAGTCAATTGGTGCCTAAATTTGGCACATGGAATGTTACAGATTAAAGAATTCTCAGAGAAATATCCAAATAACCCTCAGTAAAAATATGAAAGATCCGCAAGGAGTTTTGAAGAGTTTAATCAGCCAAGATTGATCCAGTTTGACAGCCTTCCGATAAAGCAAGATCTTCATAGACAGATCCGATATGATTCAAAATTGAAATATCTTGATCTGTGGATTCATGGCATGATTGGAGGAAAGAAAATACATTGTCAATTATCATTGAAAATGATTCTAAGTGCATCTCAGTGATTTGGAAAGATCTCTCTCAGAACAAGGTAACCAAATGACTTAAGTTGTGCATTTATTGCAAAAGGAAATTAGGGTTTGCACAGAGATAAAAGGGTTCTTTTACTCATCATTTGCACATTTGCATTCAAGAAGAAGAAAGGAAGAACACTACATCAAGTTTTTACAACTTTGTCAAAGATCAACCGCAAAATCCGATTCAACCAGCGACCTATTTTAGCTCTTATTGTGACCCCTAAAAGCGTAAAAAGGTATTTCCATTTTTGAATATCTCTCTCTTTGAATCTTTTGCAAAGATGGCTACTCCAATGGTTGTTAAGATCACTGATAGGCCGCACCCAAAGTTCAAGAAACACCCCTATAAGTTCCTAGAAGGTAATCCCTTAGGCACTTTTTCTAGCATTCCGCATGGGGTTCTGCACGTAGAAGATGTTAGGGTGTACATCCACGCCAATATTGAGGAATTTGGAGAATCTAAGCTGATGGATATCTACCATAAACAATTAATAGATGAAACTTTTGAACTCAAACCTCAATACAAGGCCCTTCAGGATAAGCATTTTGGACATTGCATCCACTTTCCCTATTTTGCAGAAGATGAATGGGTCCGGTATGTTCTTAGCATAATACATAACAATTTCATGTGGTTGATGAAGCCCTTCAATATAACAAAAGATGCCATTAGAGCAGTAACTGGATTGCACTCATCCGGTGGGTTGCCTGCACTCAAATTTGTCAAGAACCAGACAATAAGTGAGGCTACCGGATCTAACTTTGACAAAAGAGCCATGACAATAGAAGATATCACAGATCCGGATATCAAATTTGCCTCTATGATAATTGGTTATAAAATCTATCATTCTAGCAGGGAGAATTCTGTGTCCGAAATTGCAATTTATACAGCATATCAGATGCTAAGGGAAAACGCTGATTATGACCTATGTGATCTCCTTCTGAACCAACTGTTAGAAAAATTACAGAAGATCAAGAAGGATAAGAAGAACTTATTCAAGTATGGTGGCTTAATATTATGTCTGTTCTTTTACTATATGAATGAGCTACCTGGATCAAGTGGTTGGGTATGGCAAAATGACAGACTAGTTGCCATACAAATCAAAGACTATATGTATAGGTTTGGTGATGCCAAGGCTCAAAGTATAGCACTCTAGGGATACTTTAAGAACTTCCAAAGTATGATGCAGGCTAGAGAAAGAATTCCTCAAACAATAGTTGAAAAATATAAGGATACAATATGCTTCATGGTAGACACTGATCAATGCTTAATGGAGGTAGTTGAGCCCAGAACAGTTTGGATTATGCCAATGGGATATGAGGTTGATGAGAAAATCTTGGAGCTGCATGTCCAACACTTGTTGAGTCAGCCTAAGGACCCTGAGGTAGAAAGGTTTGGAACCTTTGAAGAATTAAGTGTAAAGATACATGTTGAACTGAGATAACCAGAGATGAAAAGAAAAGTGAGAAGGGAAGTAGAGGAAATTGCCAAAAGATATGGCATATCAAAAGAGAAAGTTGATGCAAACAGAGAGAAAATAGAAAGAGCTGAGAAAGAGAAACAAGAAGTAGAAAAAGAAAGTGTTCTGGTACAAGCCTCCTCCTGGACTAGATCTTCCAAGAGCTCTGCACCTACCACCTCTAAGAGCTCAAGAGCCTCAAAACTGGAAGCCAAGACATCTATAAAGGGAGAAAAGAGAATGAAAACAAAGGCCATAAGGTCATACATAAGCCAAAAGGATGATGAAGAAACAGAGTCTGATGAGGAAGTTAAGAAAATGAAGAAGAAGAAGATAACATCTGGGGAATCCTCTACCGGTAATAACAAAGAAGAAGAGGTAGAAGAATTTGTTGAAAGGCCTACTCTCTCTATTGATGATATCATCAAGGCAGTCATAGTGGATGGGAATCTGCAACCAATGACATAATTTTATGATGAGTATCTTGATACTAACAAGAAGATCTTGGAAGATGCTACAGTCAGATACATAAACATTTATAATAAAGCATTCATTGAAATCATTTCTCTAATTCCCAAAAGTCTAGAGAAGGTACTTGAACTGAGAAAGGAGATTGCTAAGGAAAAGGAATTAGAGATCTGAGCACATATTGCTATTCATCTCCATCCTTCCATTACTCCAAAACAAATGAACATGATCTTTAAGGATTGCAAGGATGAGTTCCGGAGCAAAGCAAGAATGAACAAACTGATGCTTGGAGAGACTGATCAGGTAGCAAGAGAAACAAAAGGCATCCTCTGGAATGCCTTCAAAAGATTCAATCTTCCTATCATAGAGGAAATAGATGAAGAACCTTCTACCATGGATGTCGAAGGATTAAGTGCATCAAAAGAAGAATCTACTAAGAAAAATGTAGAAGAGTCAAAAGAGATAGATGAGGAGAAGTCTAAGGACTTGGATACCTCTATTCTAGAAGAGGAAGTCCATGAAGAAGTTAACATCTCTCTTCTAGATCCCCCTACAGACTCAGGAACTGAAGGAGAAGGAAGAAAAGAGGAGAAATCAAGTCAAGAAGAGGAGGAAAAGGGAAGAGAAGAAGAATAAACAGAGAATATCTCTGATGACAGTTCTGAGGTTGCAAAAGGAAAGAAGACTCAGTCTACAGCAAGAGACATTACAGAGGTAGTGAAAAAATTCCTGAACAAAGAGCTAATGGAGATAGATGAACTGAAACTTTTTTAAGGACCACTAAATTTTGATTCTCTCTCTCCAGTCTAGACAATGAAGATAGCATCTTTTGCCCAAGCTAAAGCAAAAGAAAAGCTGCTGAAGTCTCACATGGAAGACTGTGAGCTAATAGAGATTGCATCCAAGATGTTGGAGAAGATCATGCCATCCTTCCAAAAGGATCCTTCGGCCTCTCCATCCGGTAACCTTAAATCTTTGATAAACTTTGTCAACACTCATTTTGATTCCTTACTGAAATCGGCAGAAGAAAAGGTCTGGAAATAATTTTTGGGAAAGAGATTCTCTGAAGTATAGGGACTCATAGCTAATGATAGGAGAACCCTAGATATTGGGATAAAGAGCCTAGAAAATGCTCTTAAAGATGGTGGAGAAATGTACAAATTTTGTCTATCCTGGTCTATAGTGACAGAAGATATTGAAAAGAAAGTGAAAGAACAAGAAGGTAAACTGTCAAGTTTATCTCAGAATTTTGATCCTCTCACCACATCCATAATGAATCAAGAGTGCCAGGATATTTCCATTACAAAATGAAATAAAGAGGCTTGAAAAGGAGAAGAAGAATATAATAAGCAGGATGAGTGAACGTAGAGGGATAATTATCCCTAAGTTAGAGGCAATGCATGTGGCCTTAACAGATGCTCAGACCACAGCTCGGACCAGTGATCTGGCAGACTTAAGAAGGACAGAAGCTTATGCATTTTTGTTGAGTGGTCACATCTCAATTTTGGACAGGATGAAGCAGAGTTGGGCAACATAATTTGTACAGTTGAAGACCACTTTTGCAGATATACTTAAGTATATGTAAGTATAACATGTATATATACTTATGCGACTATGTATAGGTTGATTTTTGCAAATTTTGGTGTGCGGATTCCACCCTTTGCCATTGATGTCAAAGGGGCAGTGAGGACTAGTGAAAAATGTTGAATTCGGCTAAGGGGAGCTCCGGTAAAAGTGTACATAAGACAGAGCATCAGCTAAGGGGGAGTTTGCTATGACACTTAGTCATTTTTCACTAAGTGTTGCCATCAATGCCAAAGGGGGAGATTATTGGCAAGAGAAACTATGTGGCTTCATGATTGTTGTCATTGATGGCAATAAAGTCTATCACACACATCTGCAGAGCATAGTATGCCTAAACTGGAAGTCAGATTGAAGAGTGTTCTGGTTGCAGCAAGGTCCGACAATCAGGTCTAGATCTCTCAGATGGTGTAACTCAGCAAGTTGCGGACTTGGGAAAGTCAAGAGGAGTATCATGACTACTATTTCAGAGATTGAGCCTTTGATGAATCATTGAAAAGATATGAGCATCTGAGTGTTGGGTTCCAGACAGGTAGAGCAGACTGAGGAAGAACTGACCGACATAGTATTAGACTTCAATCCAGATGAGTAATTGAAGTTGATCAAGTTATTTGAGGGATCATACATGGTTGGCCAACATGATTGATGACTTCTATGTCTATGTTTTTGATACGCATCACATATTAAGCATGGAATCAACCGACAGTTCCGTGTTTTGTAAATATCTTTAATATTCTGGTTGCCGACTAGAAAGATGTTGAAATCCTTGGTATGGATATATATACCAGATGGATTTCGGTATGAAGGTTTGTGTGAAAACAAAAAATGTGCAAGGAAAGGCAGAGATAAGTGTGGAAGCAGCAATACAAGTCCGGTATGTGACAGAACAACAACACTTAAGCAGACAAAGAATGAAGTGCATTAGATCAGTATATTAAGCCTAACCGGAACTGAACCTCAACATATATGGATGCCTCTCTTCAGTTTAAACACCTGGTTACCTTCTATAAACATTGTAGACAATGAGTCTCTTGTAGGTAGTGTGCCTCTTGTGACCAGTGTGCTCGGGCAGTGAGCCCTAATTGGCAAGTGCCATTTTGTACTTCTTATTCTTTTAATAGAGAATACAATCTTGGGTTAGTCACCCCGTGGTTTTTCCCTTAACAAGGTTTTCCACGTTAAAATCCTTTTGTTATGTGTGTTGATTTCATTTCTGCTCTAATGATTATATATGCTTATGTGTTTTGATGCTGCACAGATTATAAAAAGAAAAAATAAAGTAAATTTATAAGAGATAACTGATTCACCCCCCTCTCAGTTATCTACCTTGTTTCCAACACCCCACACACGACAACACCACATAATCCTCATGACTCACGATGCATGATGCCACCGAGTGATTAAATCATTCCAATACTTACACATATAATGCAATTAACATAAAGATGGTATGGTGCTTCTACACCCAAAGTTAGACATAACCCCCAAGTATGATTACTTCACCAAACCAGGGAACACAAAACACCACTGGCCTTTCACAACACCCCACATAGAATGGGTACATAACATTCACATCACTAGAGGGGGAAAATACCACACTCCTAATTACATGCACTATTAGTAATCATGCTTCTTTCGTCTAAAGCACTAGAGACCACAAGAGGAACTCAAGGCCTCAACAAATCAGCAAGCACTAACATTCAAGAAACACATATTGTCAAATATAACATCACATTTTCATAAAAGAAGGAAAGAGAACACATAGCAGACACATAAGTAAAATAAGGCATAAAGAATTTATTTCTTCCAGAATCAAAGAACAAGTCTATAAGTTTATCAACCTTCTAACATCATACTAAGGAACATAGGTGAGAGGTACTATTACCAATTTTCTACAAGGAGAAAAAATGCTTAACCTAGAGCAACAACAACAATCCAAAGATCCCAGTGTTGCAACCTAGGCTCTGATACCAAATGTAACGCCCCGCCAAGGAACCCAGAGTATAACACAACTAAACTTACAAAAGGAAATTTTTTTTTAAAATGAAAGAAATAATAACAATCATATATTTATTCATAACATTTAAATTAAGCTTTATCCTCTAGGGTTCCACGGTTGCATTACTAAAGAACTAAAACAAGATCTAACCAACATTATGAATTAACTAACAACCACAGTTCATTCTAAGTCTAATTGCATCAGATGAATAAACACATACAATTCCATATTATATCATCAGATAAGTAAGCATCAAGATCCTGCACATAGGATCACAAGTACATAAACAAGTTCCTTTACAAGAGAGTACAACATTACATTGTTTACAATATCGCTATCCATATTACATTGGAGTACATACATCAAGATAACAATACATGATTCAACTAATATACAAGACTAGAACATGATCATAAGTATTTGTCTCCTCAAGCTAGAACAAGATCTAAAATTTGCCATACAAGGTACATCCTTCTCACACACGAACAACAACAAGGGAAACCAATGGAGATAAAAGCACAACCACTTGACCATGTGGAACCCTAGGGTCCACCCCCCGTGCTAGGAGATAACAATAAGGTCCCACAAAGTAAATAGTCAAGAAGATAATAGGCTAATAGGTGTAAGGACTACACATGACTCAAAGACAACACTGGTCAATATGAACATCACAAGCAACTCAAACAACACTTACACACTTAACTAAACTTTCAGAGGCACTCACACAATGAAAGAAGAAAACACAATTAGGGAATGTTAGGTTGCAGTAGGGATGAGTGTCATTGCATGGTCCTAACATGGGTTACCCTGACAATCTCTAGCTAAACACTGACCCCCATCCATGGGTGACCCTGATGGTCTCTTGCTAGGCGTCGGCCCCCCATCTATGGTTACCCTGATAGTCTCTTACTAGACGTTGGCCCCATGGGGTGACACATGTGGAACCAACATTCCTTTCATGAGGACAAGGAAGTTGATTTTTCCAACCACAGCCTTCTCATCCTATCCTTAGCCTAAACGAGCACTATAGACATGGGTGAGGCATCTAATTACCTTAATTAGTGTGAAAACTACCCAAACCTCTAAATTTATTATTAAGTTATCATTAGATTAACAACTTCTAATGGGTTACCCTGACAAGCGACTTTGGGCGTCGGCCCCACATTGAAAGCCACTCGCCCTTCACTACATCTAGATTCACCAAGCCCAAAACATAAACCAAGCATGAACTATCACATTTCTCATCATGATGTATTTACAACACACAAAATATACATCATTTCACATCACATAGAGCAAGGAATTACCCATCTTGCATAGTCCTCATAACCACGTGCATAGGTACACTGAGAAAGGCATTATCCATCTTACACATGTATCATACCAACATGAATAGGAGGCAACATTCCAGAATAACAATTTACTCAATTCACATGATGCACACATAAGCAACTCCCACACAATCACACCCTTCTAGGCCTCTGGAATCATCTTCCCCAAATGACACAAATACTTGACACCACTAAACACAATAGTCACACATCACATTCACTCTCAAATGCACAACATAAACTATGATCCTTCATCAATATTTCAAATATAATACCACAAATGCAACATATGATATAATGCACTAATTATGGATCTTAAAGAATGTAACATTAATCCAATCATGATCAATCATCTAACAATTATAAAGTGAATCTATCTCATCAATACAAAATTATAACTTTCTAATCACGAGTAGCAGTTATAATATGATCATAAGATATAAGTGTCCACGAGTATCAATATTTTAACTAATATATCTCAAAACTTATTTTAATTTCATTTAATTAAAATGATTGCGAACAACATGCAAATAACCCTAAGGCATACAAATTAAACACAACAATTATTTACACTATTTACACTGATGTATATTTCATTAATAATCAGGACAATTTTGTAAATACTATGAAATATAACTGTATAAGCAATACTAAAAGCCCATGCTATAAATCTCTTACACTAGTTAGAATCACAAGATACAAAACCTGAAGCTACAATAAAAGAACATTGTTCCAAGGTTAGCTTGAGAGGAAAGAAATACAGAACAAAACATTCCTATAGATCTAACATTTTCATCAAATCTACCTCACTTTTAACCACATGCATAAGATAGGATTATTACACAGTTAAAGGATGGTTCAAACCAAGTAGAAGTATCATGGCTAAAGCAACTCAAGAGTGAATGCTAAGAGGGCACAGTAAAAGAACAATCTCTTTCTAGGTTTTATCAAATTCCGTTCAACACATGAATAGGAAGAGAGAAGCTCAAGTTGCTATGGAAAAACTTAAGTGTCAACTTGATCAATCTTCTATAAACCACTACTACATTGCTCCTATGAGTACCAAAATGATCATACCTAATACATAGTTCTTCTAGAGGTGTCTACACCTCATAATGATTACCAAGCTTGTTAAAATCCCTTACCCAACACTAGTATTAATGGAATAAACCAATACAAAGCATTCTAACCTGCTAACATGCCAAGTCTAGGAATAGGAAGGGTTGATTGAGTTCAAGACATAAATATGATAAAAATGTTTTCTCAACAACAGGGTTAATAAGAACATGACATTTCTTAAGCACAAGTTATAAACATGCTCTATACAACTAATGAGCCATAACATCCGTAAAGGACTTTATTATCACATCAAAATTCACTTACAACATCGCATACACATCAAAACAGGACATACTAATCTATGCCTCAAGAAAATAAAACCTTGACAACATGACCCTATTACGACCACTGATACAACTTACACAAGTTCCATTTACCTTATACAGTTCCAGTCGTAATCAACTAATTTCTAAAACAAATTTATAAATCAAATCTTAAATACATTGTTTACAAACCTAATTCCAAACCTACTTAAATCATATTTCTACTAATAAATCGTAATAAAATCAATATCAATTTAAATTAAATTTATACATTCACTCTATCTAAATTTAATTCTTCTACTTCTATTCTATATAGATTTAATAGCCTTCTTATAACCTAAGAAACAACCAAAATAAGTAGAGTTATTTATAATTGAAAGCATATTTACCTATGATAGCATAGATAAGAAGATATAATTGTTAAAACTGCTCAAGTAATGTTTTTTTTGACAAACGCCTCAAAGGGACATCTCATGGATATCAATGATTGTAGGATCAACAAAAAAAATGAATTTGTTGAGAAAGCTTTAGAATCTACCAATAATGCAAAATGTGAAAGCATAGACATGGCACACAGATTGATTGGTAAAATGCCTCAAAGAGAGTCATATGATGGAAAGAAATGATCGTAGGATATGCACAAAATGAATTTGTTAAAAAAAAATCAGAGAAACGTAGTTCAAAAATATAGAGTTATTGGTGACGCAACTAACTGTTTTAACAAAGATGAAATGGGTTCAAGAGGTAGACAGTCAAAAAATATTCATATATCCAAAATAACAAACTGGGTAAGACTGATTTTTGGATATGATTTAGATAACTAGGTCGTGCACCATATATAAAAATTCTAGAGGAACTCAATTCGTAAAACTAAAGTTATGGGTAACGCAACAGACTGCTAAAACAGAGATGAAATGGGTGAGAGGTAGACAGTCACAAAATATTAATATCTCCAAAATGACAAACTGGGTATGGCTAATTTTCGGATATGATTTAGACAACTAGGTTGTTCACCATATATAAAAATTTTAGAGGAACCTAGTTCATAAAAATAAAGTTATGGTTGACGCAACATACCGATAAAACAGAGACGAAATGGTTGGGAGATAGAAACTCCCAAAATATTCATATCTCCAAAATGACAAACTGGGTATGGTTGGTTTTTGGATATGATTTAGAAAACTAGGTCATACACCATATATAAAAATTATAGATGAACTCAGTTCGTAAAACTAAGGTTATCACTGACACAACAGACTGATAAAACAGAGAAAATGGTTGAGAGATAGACAGTCCCAAAATATTCATATCTCCAAAATGACAAACTATGTATGGCTGATTTTCAGATATGATTTAGAAACCTAGGTCATGCACCATATATAAAAATTCTAGAGGAACTTAGTTCGTAAAACTAAAGTTATGGCTAATGCAACAGACTGGGTTCAAAATATGTAGAAGAGAATTCACAGAATATTTCACTAAATCTAATGCAACAATAAATCAGTTTCATATCTCAGTCCATACTTGGAATATTGCTTTTATCACATCTTCACAAAATTTTCTAGCTCACATCCATTTTCCCCAAGTCTTTTCGTCTGGAAGCTATGGTTTACGGTGCCAAAAGAAAAATGAAAACTTCCTGTGAGAGAGAGATCCCCAAAACATAAAACATATTCTCCCTTTTGAAATGTGTTGTACCCAATCAAAAAAAATTGCGTCGTTAAGGCATTTTGAACAAGTCTATTCTAAAAATAGAAAGTTTCTAAAAATAGAATCTCTGACTTAGGTGTCACGTTTGATTCTCATTGGTTGATTTTGCTTCACGATCAGCGTGGTCCAGACGAAATCTTCAAAAGATCAAGTTTTCTCTACTGGGTCATTTTTTCTCTTTTAGAGGGCGAAGCATGAGCTCTGAAGTTGTGAATAGAGGAAGTTCATCTGCCAGAGCTCGTCAACGAGTTTTCAGCGATGTTCCAACGATGCAGAACTGACGAACATTCGTCGACTCGACGAAGCATGCAAAACAAAGCAGGATGGATCCGAGGTGAAGTGAAAATCTGGAATTCATGAAATTTAGCTAAGTTTGGGTAAACCAAGTGCCCCAGGTGACTTGGGGCGCCCAGTCCCACCAGAGATAGAAATTTTTGCATTTTTTGAGAAAATGCGAGAACTGTGTCTGTTGGTCAGTTCCGAGGGGCATAAAATCAGTCATTTTGATCATCAAATCCTGAAAAGCTAGAAAATTCATCAGATGTATCCAAGTTATGCAATTCACTCACCATTCAGTGGCAGTTGAATGATGAATCATTGAAATCGACATTGGGAAGCAGTTGTCGACACGCAAAACGGAGCAAATTGCAAATGAAGGCTAGAAAATTTGAAAAATGGTTAAGTATGGAGAAACCAAGCACCCCAGGTGACTTGGGGTGCCCAACCTCTCATGTGTTAGATTTTTCTTCACGTTTTTCAAGAAATGTCGACAATGCTTCCTTCAGCTTGTTTCGAGTGGGTCAAACTTGGTCAAACTTCTTCAAACGTTAGTCAAAGTTGGGATTTCATCACAGATATGTTTAGGCTGCTTAGATCATTCCCTGTTCTGCCTTGACAGTCGTCCGGATGACCGAAAACGAAGATCAAACATGGGTTGTTGGCACGGAAAACGAGAAATGGTATAAAATTTGAGTTTTTTAGAAAATTTTCTAAGGCATGGCAATCCAGGCGCCCCAGGTGACTTGGGGTGCCCAAACTCATCAGACTTAGAAATTTTTTGAGTTTTCCTTGAAAAATGTGAATCTCCCTCCATCAACCCGGTCCTGTTCAGAACTGATTAGTTTGGCGCGTTTCCTGAGGCAGATTGAGAGTATAGTCAGCTCAGTTTTCATCAGGCCTGCCTATCTACCAGATCATCAAATTTAGTTTTATCCCATCTGACAGAAATTGACAGCCAAATAGGGGTCATTAGCCACTAGAATGCGCACGCAAATTGAGAAATTGAAGAAGTTGCAATTTAAAAAAAAGGGCTAAGGTTGGAGGATCTAGGCACCCCAGGTGACCCAGAGTTAGAAAATTTCAAGATTTGACAGTGTTTTCTAGCAGTTGTTTCCCGATGTTCGCCCGTTGGCAGTTTTCAAGCGGTCAAACTTGGTCAAACAATGCCAGATCATCAATCGGAGGCTAGAGATGGAATCTCAGTTGATAGGTCTCCAAAATGTTAGGATCATTCAGCTTTTTTAGTCAACGGTGACATTTCTCCATCTTGTTGAAGTCAGAGACATACCATATTTAATTCAAAATGAGTGTAGAAGTGCCGAAAACGAAGAAAATTGGCTAACACTTCTATCAACTTATGTGTTCGATGACATCATCAAAAGAAGATATTTTTCGTCATGTTACACATGAAGCCATAGGCAGCTACAAAATAGGGATTCTTCCTATTCGAAGACATCCACTTAGATTTGTGCTTTAAAAGATGCTTTCTTCATGGATAAGATTGAAGCTTTCTTTCTTCACAAAGAAGGCTTCTTTTTCGCCCTGAAGTTTTATAAAGACAATGCTTTTGGCCACTTTTATTAATTATTTTTGTAGGTTGCATCCAGAGGAGGGATTTTTATTTTTCTTTCCATGAAGATTCAAAGGCTCAAACAAAGTGTTTTTTCAGTGTTCTTTATAGTTTTAGGATGAGGAAGCAGGGGAGCACGCTTTTTCAAGGTCCTTTTTTCTAGGGGATTATTTTTCAGAAATTGGACCGAGGCTTTTTTAGTTTTCATCGAGATGGGTCCATCCAGAATTTCATCCTCTTGAAGATTGGGAATTTTTCTTTTTTTTGGGAATCTACTTTTTTTTTGCTATTTTTTAAGGAAAGTCTCCACTTTTTCAAAATCTAACGATCTGGGTTGCATCAGAATGGAATTGTCTACAAAACCCATGTGCCAACTTTTTCGGTCAGAATCTTCCTTTTAAAAGTTATTATTTCCTAAAATATCAATAGATGACATCACCAACGGGACAACAATGAAGATAAGGATGAGACACAAAAAACAACTTTAACTAAATGTTTTTTTATAAAGCATTTGCTTTCATCCAAAGCTCATCCATTCTTTATTTAGAAAAAGAAATCACTTTGTAATAGTTGGAGTTTTCTTTGCTTTAAAGAAAATCGCTTTAAAGCATTTGTTTATTGTACCTTTGTCTTAGAATAGTAATAAAGCTTGCGAGTTGGCAAGTTAGGGTTAATCAAGGAGATTTTAGGGTTCCTTACTCCTTTGATTTTAGTATAAATAAGAGCAGTCTTGCTCATTGTATGTAATGGTAATTGTGATAGCAAATTTGCTATGCCTATTCTAGCCTGCAAATCTTGATATTCCAAGTGTTTGTTCACTCTGTGTTATTTGTTCTCCAGTGTTTGATCGCTTGCTATATGCTTGCCTTTTGTTGCAACATTGCTGTCCTGGAGTTGTACCAACTTTGTGATATTGAATAGAAGTCTCATGCCTATTTTGCCCTGATATTCTATCTTGATTCATCAAGTTTTTATCGTCAGATATGTAGCTTTTGTAGCTTTCATTTCAGCTTCCATCATTAAAGTACTATAAGTCTTGTGATGTAAATCTGGGAGAAAATTGCTTAAGTTTTTGTTAAAACAATCATTCCTTGTTCATTTTTAATTTCCTTTGCTTTGAATTTACTTAGGAGATTGAAATCGTCGTTAGTCTATGCTTAGTTTTAGTAGAAGTTTTAAAAAAGGAAAAAACCTCTTCTGCAGCGTTTAGAGTTTTATAACCTTGTGCTCGCAGCTGAGAATGAAAAAGAAGATAGGCAAAGTTTTATTTTATTATCTTTTCAGCGAACATCACCAAAAAGGGAACTCCCCCTTCCAATAGGAGAGCAGTTTATCTGTGCATAGCTGTCTATTTCCAACTCGCATTCCAGAGGTGCGAATTGAAACTCCAATAGTTTTCTGGCGCCTACCGTGGGGCACGAGGCATAAAACTTCAAGAAAGCTTAGGCTTATGTCACAGGAATGACTCTCTGACGTCCTTCTGCTCCAGTTCAACAACCAAATCTTACACCACCTGTTATTCAACCAAATCTTGTACGAGTGGAAGGAGAGCAAACGGACATCATTAGCAGCCTGAGGAGTTTCATATTTACGCAAAAGGAAAGTCCTGATCAGTGCAAAAACACGGCTGCTATCCTTGACGAAGAAGAACACAAAGCGGATCTTGTGGCAGGAAGACCAGTATTACCACCTCCCACATGGCAATAGATAATCCTGGCTCACAGGGTTTATTCAAGAAGGGGAAAAGGCGATGCTACAGATCCTTTCTTCCAAGATCTTGATCCTACAAAAGTTGGAGAAGCATCCAACATAGTTCCTGAAGTCCAGACAATTCCTGAAATCAAGCAGGAAGAACCTCAATAAGAACTAGTAATCTAGCCTAGAGCAATGGGTGATGCAAATAATAACAATCACAATGATGCAAATCAGAGGTGACCAACCCCATTGCCTTGGGGTAATAACATTGGACCTTTAGCCCTGCAAGCACATCATGAGTTACCAAAGGGGTCAAGGAAGCACTTTCCCTGGTTCCATGGCGATGGAACTCAACATCCTGATGAACACATCTCTGCATTCACAACAACTTGCACTATTTTGCATGTATCACATGGGGATGTTGCTGTGCGTCTCTTCGTTGAGACTCTTGTGGAAAATGCTGCCGACTGGTTCAATCATCTGGAACCAGGCATCATTACAAGTTGGGTAACTATGAGCAAGAAATTCTTGGCAAGGTTCAAGCCTGCCAAAGACGGTCATAGATTGTTCGCCCAACTCTCAAATTCAAAGATGGATAACAATGAACCAATGAGGGAGTTTGTGGCAAGGTTTAATCGCTTGGTTACGCGCCTTTCTCATACACTTAATCCATCTCCACAAATTCTGTTGAGCAGTTTCATTAATGCTCTTCCTTCTGAGATAGCCTTCTTTTTGAGATCGGCTAATGAAACAGAATTGTCTAATGCAAAAGAAAATGCCATCAAGTTAGAGGATGACATGATTACCACTGATAAGATGAAAATGGATTCAATCAGCCTCTTGTACAGAGTTCTGCGGATCAACTACTACATAAGGTAGCAAATGAAGTGACTATCATGAAGAGACACTTGCCTACTCAGGGGTAACCTGTGCAACAGCCATATCAGTCACCACAACAACAATACCAACCACAGCAACAGTACCAACCACAGCAACAGTACCAACCATAGCAACCATATCAGCCTAAGAGGAACAATTTTTAGCCTTTCAATAAATACAGGCCTAGGTTGCCAGCACCACCACCAAGACAAGCAGTTGATGTTGCTCAAAATGCAGTGTTTTGTTCCTTTCATGAGACTGATGCACATATTGGAGCCACATGTCCTGAAAATTTAAGAATGAATCAAATCATGGGATATACTGATGCTGCACCCATTTCAAATATTGTCCCTTCCCCAAGTGCGAATGTTGTCTTACCATAGGCGAACAACTTCGATGGTGACTCTACTACAGGGTATTTTCAAAATAAACCCATTATAATGAAGGAAGAACAAGAGGATTTTTGTCAATATTCTCTTGCAATGAATCATGAAAATCTTTCGACGCCTGTGTTTACACGTGCTCAGCATTTCAAAGCACAGAAAGAAGAAGAGGATAAACAAAGATCAAAAGAAAAGGGGAAGGAAGCGGCTCCCACTTCCAATGCTAAGCCGCCACACGAAAATGTCAAGGTTGCTCAAGATTCATCTTCAGCGAATTTTGATATAGTGGATTCCATGATGAAGACAAAGGTGCAGATTTCTCAGTTGGAATATCTTCAGGACTATCTAGATCAGCTGGATAGAATTGTTAAGTATGTCAAGAAAGAGACTGTCATACAACCCACATTGCTTGAATCTTTCGTTCCGACAGGAGAGAAGCCCAAGCCCTTCTATATCTCTCTCTATATAGGAGGCTATAAATTGAGCAATTGTATCATTGATTCAGGAGCATTGGACAACGTCATGCCTTTGCAGGTAATGAACGCTTTGGGACTCTCATGCACCAAAACACATGACAAGTGTTATTCGCTTGAGTCTAAGTCAGTGCCGTTGGTTGGTCAATTAAAGGATGCTCAAGTACGGTTGGCGGGTTGCCCAAAGAAGAAAATAATGATGACTATCTTGGTAGCCGACATCCCAGCCAGTTACGGGATGCTGCTAAGCAGAAACTTCTGCAAAGATCTTGGAGGAGAAATACAATTGGATTGGTCATCTGTGACCATTCCTTTAAAGAAAGGAAGTTTCAAATTAGAACTAGAAACCAAGTCATGGTTCACGGTGGTGAAATCTCAGGATCCTCAAGCACAAGTGTTATATCAAGAAACGGGTCCTGGTACATATGTTATGCTATCTGAGATAACCGAAAAGAACTAGGAGTTAGTCTATGTGGTTGATGATTCAGAGGAAGAATCTGAAGAAATGTACAACTTACAAACTTTCTTTGAGGAAGAAGAAGTGCGACGATCTTCTCAAGAACAAAATAATGATGAATCAGATTTGTTTTTCTCATCTTTTGAAGGATGGTTTGAACAACCTGTGTTAGATATATCCAAAGAAGAGACCAAAGAAGCATTGCAATTGGAGAAAGAACATGATCTTCTTCATTTTGAAGATGATTTCTACCTGGAAGAATTTTTCTGAGCTGGAGATCATATGGAAGATTCATCATCAGATATAAATTATTTTCAACAGTGGGAAAGTGATTCTTCAACGGAAGATACTGCAAATTTTCCTTTACAATATAGCCCGTCTTCACCTGTGTCTCAAGAATCCTTCATACACACTAGTGAAGAGGACGATGTTGAATCCGTCTATGAACTTGCTCAAGAAAAAGACTTTACTAATACTATGCAACCAATGTGGAATACAACATATGAAGAGATTGATGGAGAAGAAGACTTCATGAAATATTCAATTTTGGTCACTAAAGAGGATGATATTGAAAAGTCAGAAATCCTTGACAAAAGTTTTGTGAGATATGCCGTATGTGAGATTGATCAAGAAGAAGAAGAGGAAGCATATAACTTAGATGGATCTCTCTTTGATTCCGCCAACATACCAGAAGAAGACAGGTACATGAATGCTGAAGATGAAATGATGTTGGATATCTGCATTGAAGAAGATTACACTACAGAGGATGATGAGATTCTAGGTAATGAATTGGAAAGTGAGTTGTCAGGTGAAGATGTAATCGATAATGATCAAGAGTTCAAGCATTCAGATCTCGATGATTCATCAGACTCTGGAGAGTGGATGGACGGAAACATAACCAATGAAGAAGAAGAAGCTCCTAAAGCACTGGAAAAATGGGCAACAACAATTGTGGATCCTATAAGACAAGAATTAGTAATGAGAGTTGTGTATGAATAGCTTGCACCTTTTTGAGAAGATCATGCATTCACTGAGTACAAAGTTGTGTGTGTACAAGATATAAATGAAACTCATATTCAATATGTGGTGATAACCATTCCCACGGATATACTTTGGCCACAATACTTTCCTATATATTGTTAGAAGGAAGTTTTGTACCTTCACCTGTTGCAAAGGTTACTTGCTTTAGAGGAAGATGCTCCACCTGATCTCTGGCGTATCAACTAGTTCCTCAGAAACTTCTCGTGGCCTGAACGTGAATACCCTCCTGAACCGTGGCTCTTTAAGGAGATGTTGCAGAGAAAGAAAAGTTTTGTGCTACCAAGACAATCTTCACAGCTAAAGAGAGATGGTTCTTACTTTTATGAGTCGATTGATGGTTTTATGTGACAGTCTTAATCTCATCTCATCCTCGCTTAGGAAAAAGAGCATTTGTGTGAACACCTTTTGTTCTCGTAATGTGTTTCCCCTTTCTATGATGTAATCATTATGTTGTAATGTTTTTCCCCTTTCCATAATATGACAGTTGTGTTCCTTGTGTTCTGGAAAGTTCCAACTCTCTTAGGTGATTTTAGGAAGTCCAGTTTTAGGTGATATAGGGAAAGTCTTGTTCTAGGTGATTAGGAAAGAGACCTGACTCTATTGCCCAACTGACAAGGCACTGGTCCAACCTTAAAAAGTCCAGAGATTCTCGGTTCTCCTATGCCATAAGTATCTAACATGGTCCCCAGACAGAGCCAATTGTTGTACCCAATCAAAAAATTTTGCTTCATTAAAGCATTTTGAACAAGTCTAGAAATGTTTTCATCAAAAAGTCAAAAAAGCAAAATTTCTAAAATAGACGTCAAATTAGGTTTTCTGGGTTTCTAAGATATGGATGCTGGCAAAAATTTCTAAAAATAGAAAGTTTCTAAAAATAGAATCTCTGACTCAGGTGTCACGCTTGATTCTCATTGGTTGATTTTGCTTCACGATCAGCATGGTCCAGACGAAATCTTCAAAAGATCAAGTTTTCTCTACTGGGTCATTTCTATTTTTTCAGAAGGTGAAGCATGAGCTCTGAAGTTGTCAATAGAGGAAGTTCATCTGCCAGAGCTCATCGACGAGTTTTCAACGCTGTTCCAACGACGCAGAGTCGACGAACATTCGTCGACTCGATGAAGCACGCAAAATGGAGCAGGATGGATCTAAGGTGAAGTGAAAATCTAGAATTCATGAAATTTAGCTAAGTCTAGGCAAACCAAGCACCTCAGGTGACTTGGGGCACCCAGTCCCACCAGAGATAGAAATTTTACGCATTTTTCGAGAAAATGCGAGAACTATGTCCGTCGGTCAGTTCCAGGGGGCATAAAATTAGTCGTTTTGATCATCAGATCCTGAAAAGTTAGAAAATTCATCAGATGCATCCAAGTTATGCAATTCACTCACCATTCCATGGCAGTTGATCGACAAATCATCGAAATCGACATTAGGAAGCATTTGTCAACACGTAAAACGGAGCAAATTGCAAATGAAGGTTGGAAAATATGAAAAATGGTTAAGTATGGAGAAACCAAGCACCCCAGGTGACTTGGGGTGCCCAACCTCTCCTGTCTTAGATTTTTCTTCACATTTTTTGAGAAACATCAAAAATGCTTCCTTCAGCCTGTTTCCAATGGGTCAAACTTGGTCAAACATCAATCAAAGATGAGATTTCATCACAGATATGTTCAGGCTTCTCAAATCATCCTCCGTTCTACCTCGACAGTCATTTGGATGACTGAAAATGAAGATCAAATAGGGGTTGTTGGCATGGAAAATGAGAAATGGTATAAAATTTGAGTTTTTTCAGAAAATTTTCTAAGGCATGGCAATCCAGGTTCCCCAGGTGACTTGGGGCACCCAAACTCATCAGACTTAGAAATTTTTTGAGTTTTCCTCAAAAAACATTAATCTCCCTCCATCAGCCCTGTCTGATTCAGAATTGATCAGTTTGGCGTGTTTCTCGAGGTAGATAAAGAGTACAGTAAGCTCAGTTTTCATTAGGCCTACCTATTTGCCAGATCATCAGGCTCAGTTTTATCCCAGCTGATAGAAATCGACAGCCAAATAGGGGTCATCAGCCACCTGAACGCGCACACAAATCGAGAAATTAGAGAAGTTGCAATTTTCAAAAAAATAGCTAAGATTGGAGGATCCAGGCGCCCTAGGTGACTTGGGGTGCCCAACTTGCCCAAAGTTAGAAAATTTCTAGATTTGACAGTGTTTTCTGGCAGTTGTTTCCTGATCTTCACCTGTTGGCAGTTTTCAGGAGGTCAAACTTGGTCAAATAATGCCAGATCGTCAATCAGAGGCTAGAAATGGAATCTCAATTGGTAGGTCTCCAAAATGTCATGATCAGTTAGCTTTTTCAGTCAACGGTGACATTTCACCATCGTGTTGAAGTAAGAGATAGACTATATTTAAGTCAAAACGAGTGTAGAAGTGCCGAAAATGAAGAAAATTGGCTAACACTTCTATCAACTCGTGTGTTCGATGACATCATCAAAAGAAGATATTTTCCGTCATCTTACACATGAAGCCATATGCAACTACAAAATAGGGATTCTTCCTATTCAAAGACATCCACTTGGATATGTGCTTTAAAAGATGCTTTTTTCATGGATAAGATTGAAGCTTTTATTTCTTCACAAAGAAGGCTGCTTTTTCGCCCTAAAGTTTTATAAAGACAATGCTTTTGGCTACTTTTATTAAATATTTTTGCAGGTTGCATCTAGAGGAAGGAATTTTATTTTTCTTTCCATGAAGATTCAAAGGCTCAAATGAAGTGCTTTTTTAGCGTTCTTCATAGTTTTGGGATGAGGAAGCAGGGGAGCACGCTTTTTCCAGGTCCTTTTTTCTAGGGGATTGTTTTTCAGAAATTGGACCAAGGCTTTTTCAGTTTTCATCGAGATGGGTCCATCCAGAATTTCATCCTCTTGAAGATTGGGAATTTTGCTTTTTTTGGGAATCTATTTTTTTTGCTAATTTTTTCTGGAAAGTCTCTACTTTTTCAAAATCTGATGATCTGGGTTGCTTCAGAATGGGATTGTCTACAAAACCCATGTGCCAGCTTTTTTGGTCAGAATCTTCTTTTTAGAAGATATTATTTCCTAAAATATCAATAGATGACATCACCAATGGGACAACAATGAAGATAAGGATGAGACACAAAAAACAACTTTAACTAAATACTTTTTTATAAAACATTTGCTTTCATCCAAAGCTCATCCATTCTTTATTTAGAAAAAGAAATCACTTTGTAATAGTTGGAGTTTTTTTTGCTTTAAAGCAAATCACTTTAAAGTGTTTGTTTATTGTATCTTTGTCTTAGAATAGTAATAAAGCTTGCGAGTTGGCAAGTTAGGGTTAATCAAGGAGATTTTAGGGTTCCCTACTCCTTTGATTTTAGTATAAATAAGAGCAGTCTTGCTCCTTGGATGTAATGGTAATTGTGATAGTAAATTTGTTGTGCCTATTCTAGCCTGCAAATCTTGATATTCCAAGTGTCTGTTCACTCTGTGTTATCTGTTCTCTGGTGTTTGATCGCTTGTAGTATGCCTGCCTTTTGCTGCAACATTTTTGTGTTGGAGTTGTACCAACTTTGTGATATTGAATATAAGTCTCATGCCTATTTTGCTCTTATATTTTATCTCAATTCATCAAGTTTTCATCGTCAGATGTGTAGCTTTTGTAGCTTTCATTTCAACTTCCATCATTAAAGTACTATAAGTCTTGTGATGTAAATCTGGGAGAAAATTGCTTAAGTTTTTGGTAAAACAATCATTCCTTGTTCACTTTTAATTTCCTTTGCTCTGAATTTACTCAGGAGATTGAAAGCATCGTTAGTCTATGCTTAGTTGTAGAAGTTTTAAAAAAGGAAAAAACCTCTTTTGTAGTGTTTAGAGTTTTATAACCTTGTGCTCGCAGCTGAGAATCAAAAAGAAGATAGGCAAAGTTTTATTTTATTATCTTTTCAACAAACATCAGCAAAAAGGGAAATCCCCCTTCTAATAGGAGAGCAATATATCTGTGCATAGCTGTCCATTTCCAACTCGCATTCTAGAGGTGCGAATTGAAAAGCCAACAAAATGCACGCTCCTTCCCAAGTTATGTCTTGAGATTTCAAAATAAAGTTTAGCATGCATAACCACCCCCATAATTTCTTCCAGAAGATTCTCCTTTATTACTTTATTACAATTTGCTATTTTTAACCAAACAATAATTTCTCTCTAATTTTATTTATTTTAGAATTTGCTATTTATTTCATTTACAACCAAACAAAAATAGTTTCTTTCTACTTTTCTAAAATTAGTCTCTTACTCAAAAGAAATAATTATTTCTAAGATTTCCTCTTGAGGTGCGTAACTGCCAGTTCGTCCAAGTGGCCAAAATAGAAAATAATTACTCAAGACAGTAATAATAAAGAAAGAAAACCTTTTTCAGACATAATAATACATATTTCCCCACAACTATAATTTACATAAAAGCATTTATATTTATTTATCAAAGTGCCCTCTTGACTTAATAATTTTATTTTAATGAAGCAATTAACCAAAACATTAATCAAACAATTCCAAACAAAATAACCCAAATGCCAAACAATACCTGACACTATGCATGATCGAAAAACATGACCACAACGATAGTGACTGACTATCACGCCTATACAGACAACACTAACTAGGTGCAAAACTAGATACTCATCCTTTTTAAGGATGATGGCTAACTAGGGGACCATATGTTATATTCGTTCAATAGTTTCCATTAGGTTTAAGGCACGCTCAGACCTGTCAATTTAGGTGGAGTCGATGCCTGGTACCTGCATCCTGTAGCAACCAAACAGTCGAGCAAATAGACATATATATAATCATATAGTCAAATACACCGTGAAAAGGGAATTGCAGTGTAGCAGGGTACTCACGCATGAGTAATGCGACACTGTCCCTTTCACCATCACATCAAACATGTAATCACAACACACATAGCAATCAGTTACTGAATGACTAAATAAGAACCATCATCAGATAATTGCATGATACACATAATAAGATTAATCCACACAAAACATCACAACATAACATCCTATGATACATAATTAGTCGCATAAAAATTAATTCTAACATATGACAATCATAGTAAGATCAAAATCATAATCACCTGCATGCAAACTAATGTCAGAGCATATAAATTATCAGTGTTGCAACAAAGCTTATCGATAAAACATACTAACTATCATATGAAACCACACAAGAGCATAATCAGGAATGTTGTCAACATGAATGTAGCATCTACCAACATCATATAATGTACAACATCAATTGTCTAACATACCCTAAATATTCCTATTATTTTACCTTCATCTTCATGCTCCTTATCTAGACCATATGGACATCCAAGATGAGAATGGAGGGGCATTATAAAAGTGTAATTAAATAAATAATTACACCAAAAACTCATGGAGTTATTGAACTGCGATGGAGTCTTAGATTGGACCCTTTCTCATCAACGAGCTTATGAGTCTTTAGCCCATCTTATTTTCCTCAACAAATAATAGAATTGAATCCACAATAACAATAGATTCCCTCTGGACCTTACAAATTAGGAGAGATAGTCAACAAGAAAGGTAGCACTAAGAATAAGAAGCATAGTAGAAAAAGGAAGTTTCAAGAATACTGGAAATGTCCATACATGGTTAAAGAAGATGTTGAAAATGGTGCCTATCTTTTGTGCACAATGGAGGGTGAGGAATTCAATGAAATGGTTAACTCCTTTCACCTAAATAAATATTATGTCTAAAAAATCCTTAAACTCTTTAAAACCACAAAAATCTAGAAAAAACCAAATAAACTCAAAAATCCATAAAAATATAAAATTTCAAAAAAAAGAAAAAGAAAAATTTGCATTATTCATTCTATTCCACTATGAATTAGTGAGTGACATGCTCTTGTTTGATTTTTTTCTTAGTAAGCAACTTAAGGTTGCCTAGGTGTAGGTAGACCCTCTAAGTCTTTGAGATTCCCTAAAATCATCTTCACCTTTAGTCATTTCCCCTCTACATTTCCCAACAATTTCAAAATAAAGTCAAGCTCATATATTTATACTGATCCCAATCTTAATGAACCATGATGTCAAGTGTAAGAAAAGTTAGTATTCAAACCTGTAGTCCCCAATAGAAGCTTTCAAGTAGACCTTCCCCATTCCTCCTTAGAAAAAGGGAAGTGTGAAGGGATAGTGAAAGCTCTTGGTGACACTCATCTCCTTTTCTTTCCTAGCCAAAAACACCAGGGCGATCATAACTACATACGAATCAATGAAAAAATGAGAGAATTAGTAAAAGATATGATGAGGGTGGACTCCACCCAAAACACATACAACAACAATTTATAGATTTTAAATAGATAAGAACAAGATCTCAAGAAATATTAGTTAGGCAAATTGCAAACTATTTCAAAATTTCTTCATTAAAAGTGCATGTAAAAGGCTACAAATCTGAAATATAATTCCTAGGGTCATATGTCTGCTTATTATAGAAATATGGGTTTTATTACAATAGAAATATTTGACTTACAGAACCTTTTGGAGCTATCTTCTTATATCTATCTGACCTCCTTATTCGCATAAACATGACTTGCCAATAACTCCCCCTTTACTACTAGTAGAAAATAGGCTATAAATACACATCAACACCACTTAGTGTAATTTCCCTAATGTCGTCTTGCTTTGAAATGTGAAACTCCTATTTGGGCACCAAAATGAACCCAATTGTCCCTTTTTCCCACCCAAGAAAGAATTTTTCAAATTTTAAAATTGAGAAACTAGGTAGTGCAACTTTCGAGAGCCATAACTTTTGAACTAGGTGTCCGATTGACAAACTGTTTGATGCATTGGAAATCTCGTGGAAAAATAAAGGTTCATAAAATGTCATGTTAAGGGATATTTTGGTTTTTGATCAATTTTCGGGACGTTTAGGAACCTCTAAGTGCCTCAAAATTGATTTTGAAACTTTTTCCATGAACCTCAAAAACTAAAACTTTAATATCTTGAAATCCAAACATGATCTTGGGCTGAAATTTACCAAGAATGTTTATGTTGCTATTCCGAATCTTTGGGGAAAATTTTGGGCCCAACCGCTTCTCTAATATAGGGTTACTAAAAATAGTAAGTCCTAGTATTCTTAACCTTTTTGGAAACTTTAAAGGTTCTCAATCATTATTCAAGCAAATGGGTATATGAAAATACAAAAAATTGAAAAGAACAAGAAACAAAATCATCATTTTTTGGGTGATGCAAGATTTCCCTTACACCACTGGATGCTTTTGCATCAGACACCTAGGGTAATTTGAGAAGTGACCTTGTCACATCTCAAGTGTTTGAGGAAAACCCAAACGGTCAACCTCTACCTTAGACAACCAAAAATAATCTTTGGTAGGCCTTCCTTTCCACTTCACCAAATATTCTTCATATTGCCTGTTCTGAGTACTTCTTCCCACACAGCTATCCAAGATTTCTTCTATCTCCTCTTTTGAAGTAGATGCCATGATACTCCACTGTTCTTCTATTGGTCCATCCTCTATGCCACCTTCCTGATACTATGTCAAATCAACAATGTTGAACATAGGAGAAATGTTGATTCCACTCGGTAACTCTACTCATATGCATTTCCTAAATCATGCTTCTTCAAGATCCTACATGGTCCAAATTTCTTCATTTTCAACTTATTATATGTCCCCATTGGGAGCCTTTCTTTCTTTAGGTGAACCATTACTTCATCGCCAACCTTAAATTCCTTAAACTTCCACTTCTGATCTGTCTTAACCTTGTACTAAGAATTTATTTTATTAATATGATGTTGTACCTCTTCATGCAAGCTATTCAAGTGTTCTGTAAAGTCTTCAGCCTGAACACTACTCTTCTCTCCTCTGTCTATCTTTCTCAACTCAGAAGCATTTCTTGGACTACTCCCATATACAATTTGGAATGTGGATTACTAGTACTTGTATTGATAGAATTGATATAAGAAAACTCCACCTGTGGTAATATCAAATCCCATCCCTTGGGCTTACCTCTTACTAAGCATCTCAGTAGGTTGACCAAACTCCATTTCACTACCTCTGTTTATCCATCAGTCTGCAGATAATGTGCATAACTAAACTTCAACTCAGTCTTCAGCTTCTTCCATAAGGTCCTCTAGAAATACCCAACAAACTTAGCATCTCTATCTGAAACTATACTCCTTGACAGACCATGTAGTCTAACCACCTCTCTAAAAAACAAATTTGCAATGTGAACTACATCACTGGTTTTCTGACATGAAATGAAATGTGCCATCTTTGAAAATCTGTTAACCACCACAAATATTGAATCATGCCCTCTCTGTGTCCTCGGTAAGCCAAGAACAAAATCTATGCTGATATCCTCTCATGGCCCCTCTGGTATAGGTAATGGTTGATATAGCCCAGTATTCTAACTCACTCCTTTGGCCATCTGACATACTCTGTAACTTTATACAAATTTCTTCACATCTTGGTGTAATTATGGCCAGTAATAATTCTCATTAATAAGAGCAATGGTCTTATCTTGACCAAAGTGTCCTGCCAACCCTCCACTATGTTTCTCCTTAATCAGGTTCTCTCTCATGGAACTCCTCAGGATACACAATTGGCTTCCCCTGAACAACATACCATCTTAGATTATGTAATCAAACCATCTCATCTTATCCAGGGTAACAGGCTCTAAACAAGGTTTCCTAGCCTCTACAAAGTCTGGATCTTCAGGGTATAAGTTCTTGAGTTCATTGAACCCAACAACCTCTATCTTCATCTTTGTGAACAAAATTTACCTTCTGCTTAAGGCATCTACAACTCTGTTGGGATTTCCACTCTCGTGCTTCAAAACAAAAGTATAACTCTGAAAAAAATCAACCCATCTTAAGTGCCTTTGATTTAACTTTCCTTGACTATTAAGATACTGCAAAGCCTAATGATCAATATATAAAACAAACTCTTTTGATAACAAATAATGTCTCCATTTCTTCAAAGCCTAAACTATAGCATAAAACTCATGATCATAGACATAATAATTTTTCTTAGCATCATTAATCTTCTCACTAAAATAGGCAATGAGCTTACCTTCTTGACTCAAAATAGCTCCTATAACACTGCCACTAGCATCACAATCGACTTGAAATACCTTATTGAAACTTGGAAGTGCCAAAACAGATTGCTCTGTGAATTTCTGCTTTAATGTATCAAAACTCTTGGCTGCTCCTATAGTCCATTTAAACTCTTTTCTATCCCCTCTTATTGTCTTCACTAGGGGTGCACAAATGCTACTAAAATTCCTGATAAATTTTCTATAAAAAACTTGCCAAACCATGAAAAGATCATGCCTTTGTAGCACTCCTTGGAGTAGGCCATTCAATGATAGACCTCACCTTCTTTGGATCCATTTTTAAGACCCTCAATTGAGATAACAAATCCCAGGTACACCAACTTCCTCTTCACAAAACTACATTTCTTCAGATTAATCAACAACTTTTCTTCCCTCATCTTCTCAAAAACTTTTCGAACATGCATTAGGTGTTCCTCCAAATTATTACTGAAAATCAAAATATCATCCAAATAAACAATGACAAATATATTCAAAAACTCTTTTAGTACCTTGTTCATGAGTTGCATAAATGTGCTTGGTGCATTGGTTAGCCTGAATGGCATGACTAACCATTCGTATAGGCCCTACTTAGTCTTGAAGATTGTATTCCATTCATCTGCTTCTCTGATTCAGATCTAGTGATATCCACTCTTGAGATCAATCTTCCTAAGGTACTTGGCTCTGTTGACTTTTTCCCAGACTGGATGCTTATTCCCAGATTTCCCTACAAAGTAGCCATCAGTGATCAACAGGATCTCTGAGCCAGGGGGTCAACAGTATAGGAGATAGACTCTATATTTTATCTCCTCTTCTTCTTCAGGCTCTGCAAGACCTAGGGGGGTATTCCCTACTCAACATCCATAAGGATATGCATGCAAGGCTGGGATGTTGACAGAAAGCAGATGAGTCCTCCTGTATGTAGACCAAAACTGAAAGATAAGGGCAAAGGGGCTAGCTTTGGGCCTATTTGCAGTTGTAGACAGAGGACTGAGGTTCCTAAAACTAACTCTAATGTCCTAATGTTGGTTTCAGATTTTGCTTTGGAGTTTAAGTGTGGATGCAAAGCTGGATATGGTTATAACACAAAACAAAGCATGATTGGTGCCTATCCAGGGCCTGGAGTCAATAGACATACACCTGTGAATGATTAGTATAAACAACTAAAACTGGATTTCAAGGGGATATATGTGATACCTGCCTTACAGGCATCTCCCAATACAAAGTGTTAGGTTATCTCTACTTATGGTATCCCTACTGCAGTATACCCTTCCCAATGTTCAACCTGAAAACAGTTTAATCTACCCCTTGAGTAGAAGTCAGAAGATCAGACAGTCAACATAGGAATTCTATGTTCTAGAATCTAAACATTACCAAACATCCAGATTCAGAAGAAGAGTACATGCAATACTGGAGACAGAATTAACACAACACATGCCAAACAGCACTTCTCATATAAGTTAAATCATGAAATCAGTGGGTTCATGCCAAAAACAAACAACAAGAGATACATAAACTCACAGGTAAGCTGTACAGAGCAACCAGATCAGCTTGTCATGCATTACAGAGCCAAGATCATCAACTTTCAACAACCACAAATGAACAACACAACCTGCTTATAACAGCCAGGTAGGTGCTCAGCAATTAATTACAATGTTGACCAAAATTTCGCCAGATACACAGTATCATGAAAATGGCGCTCAAACACAACCGGATTGGCGCCCAAACTTGAATGCAGCAGGTAGGGGAGGAGACAGGAAGATTTCTCGAGCCCTGCGCTCCTGCCCGCTGATTGACACCTCCAGTCAGGTACAAGATCGACCCACGCCATCGCCCATACCTCTGCAACAATCGCCATTAATGGCGCACCAACCCGCGGCCTGGGGAAAAACACCAAACAGACCATCGCAAGCTTTTCCCGCCGAGATTCATCATCATGATATTTCGAATATGCAGGATCACATTATCCCACATGCACCCCGCGATGACCTCAATAACACCTTATATACTAGGTCATGAGCATATATCATGTCGGTACTTTTGCTCCCGACGACACTAGTATAGACTTCATCATCATCATCTTCCAGCAGCATGATACCCTGTTGTTCGAAATATCACCCTGACGTCATCATGATATTTGAAATATACCCTTCATGATAATCGGCACAACCTGATCCTTCGGAGGAACATCCTCCTGCTGAGCTTGTAACAAAAATCTGGTCGATGAACATCCTGATGACGTCATCATCATATCCTGCTGACGTCATCATCATATCTGCCTACTGCGCACCTCCTCACATCCGGATGACGTCATCATCATGTTTGCAAATATCAGGAGGTCTCTTCAAGATGATCAGTGTTAGAAATATGACCCCCGCGGACCTTGATGACGTCATCATCATACTCACATCATCATGATATTCGGAAGACAACCGGATATTTGGAAATATCCTCCTGATGTTCAAATATCAGGTTGCACTGTAGCTCCTCTATAAGATCGGGGCGATAACTGAATATGATGACGCTGCTTGAAAAGATCACCCTCAATAGATAACACGCGAAACCAGCAGGCGGATATCTCCTTGATATCAACATCATCATGATGTTCGAACAAACAAACATATATCCGGGTGATATGAAAATATCACCCCCTCCTTCGCGAATATCATGATGCAGATAGGCAGAGAGAAATATCACCCTGATATACGGATGACGTCAGCATCATCAGGATGAGAAACAAAGAATAGGAAGTGATACAACATCATCAGGATGATATTGACTAAGATCATCCTGACGTTCCAAAATATGATGACCCTAGTGAATATCGGGTCGCAATTACAACTCTTCAACAACATCATCAGGATGATGTTAACCAAGATCACCCGATGATAAAAATATCACCCCGGCGAAATATCATGAAGGCAGAAAATATGATGACCTCCGCAAGCAGCAGGATGATAACTGGAAATATGATGATGATGAACACGACCCTTAGGAAAAAACAAGTTAGGTCGAGCAATTCAAAGAATAAGCAACATCATCATCATGCTCGCGCAAGGTGATAAATGGAAGATCACCGGAGACTTTGAAACATCACCCTCGCAAGCAGATCAGGGTGCACTGTAGCTCGGCAGCATCATCATGATAAAAACCAAACATCACCCGACAGTTGAAATATGATGATGACGATGGAAAACCCAGTCGACGAAGAACATGATGATGCAGATCATCATCGAAGACAAGATGATGATGATGACCTCCTCCTCAGGAAAACATGATGATGCAGTTGAAAAATGCTGAGGAGGTCCAACACTTAGAAAAAATGGGCAAGAAGATAAAGGCTTCAAATGAAGAAACCTCCTGATCATGACAAATCAACCCCTGGTCAAAATGAGTGTCAACAGTGGCTCCGAATGGGGACGTGCAGGTGAAAACCTGCAGCGAGAACCAGATCTCCAGGCAGACCTGACAAAAAGCCAAAAAATGTGAGCTGTACAAGGCATTTACACTACATACATATTTTACAAATGTGCACAGCAACCAGATATTCATGTAAAATAGAACTTAAGGAATTGGCCATGCACAGGCAATTCCAGAATTTCACCATCTAGGGCCTGGAGGAAATAAGAATCCTCCCCATGAGTATTGCAAACCTGATATGGGCCCATCCATAAGGGCTGAAATTTGCCATGTTTACCCTTTTCCTGATCTTTAGCATTCCAAATAAGCACCAGATCATTAACTTGAAACTTCCTTTTTGTAGCTCTCCTGTCAAACTGATATTTCACATCCTGTTGTCTTTTGAGATTGATCTGGTGGGCTCTCCTCCTGTCTTCATCCAATGCAACCAGCTGATTCACCCTTTCTGTCATGGGGTCTTCAATGTCCTCATCATACTCTTGAATGAATCTGTAAACTGGTAGGAGATTGTTTATGGGCAGTCTAGCTGATGTACCATATACCAGCTCAAAAGGTGACTTCCCAATAGCCCTTTTCACAGTCACTCTGTCAGCCCATACTGCTAAATTCAACTTTGAGTCCCAAGCTCTCTTGTTCTTGTCCAGTATCCTCTTGACAATTTTCATGATGCTCCTATTGCTTGATTCTGCTTGACCATTTCCTTGTGGGTGATATGGTGATGTATATGACAGGCTTATCCCATACCTGTTGCAAAAATCAACAAACTCACCTGATCTGAAGCACATAGCATTATCAGTGATTATTTTAGATGGTACTCCAAACCTGATGATGATGTTCTCTAGTATGAAGTCTGTCACCACCTTACTTGTAGCTCTTTTAGTTGGAATGGCCTCAATCCATTTGGTAAAGTAGTCAGTTGCCACCAAAATCCAACTGTGTCCCCCACTTGATTTGTCTGCAATTTCCCCTATAAAATCAATTCCCCATTGCTGGAATGGAGCATCCACAGGTGCAGTTCTGAGGGGTAAAGCACCATGATATTTCAGCTTTCCTGAGAATCTCTGGCAAGGGTCACATTTTCTTACTAACCTCTGTGCATCTGAAAAGAGAGTGGGCCACCAATATCCTGCCCTGAGAATTTTATGAGCTGTTGTTTGGGCAGTATAATGGCCACCACACAATCCTTTATGCATGTCAATCAAAATATTGTTAGCCATATTCTTATCCACACATCTCAGCAGCACACCATCAGGATTTTTCCAGTACAGCTCACCTTGAACAACAACATACCTGATTGCATGTAGCTTCAGAGTCCTCTTTTGATTGTCACTGAAATGGGAGGGACAATTCAGATTTTGCAAATAACAGACAATATCCTTGTACCATTCAGATCCTGATACACTTACATTTTCATCTTGGACTGCATTAACTTGGCATGCTTCCAAGTTTGACTGTGCCATCATCTTGGCTAGTCCTTGTCCTCTTATCAATTTAGTAACTTGTATGTCTATGTTGAATTCCTGCAGTTTGTTTATCCATCTGCACCTTCTTCCAGTCACCTCCTGCTGAGTGAATATGTCTTTGACTGCAGCATGAGGTACATATGCAATTATATGTGACCCTACCAAGTATGGTCTGAAACTTTTAATGGCTCTAACTAGTGCATATGCCTGCTTCTCCATAATGTCATATTTCAACTCAGAGGCCTGCAGGGACATACTGAAGAAAGCAATGGGCTGTTCAAAACCCTCTTCATTTTTCTGTAACAAACATGCAGCTACAGTATGAAAGGAAGCAAATGAGAACACCTGGAATGGCCTAGAAAAATCAGGAGATTTAAGAACAGGGGCCATCTTTATTGCCTCTTTGATATTCTGAAATGATTCTGTTGCTTCCCTTTCCCAGTTGACAGTTGCATCCTTCTTCATCATCTTGGAAATGTTCCTTGTGATCTCTGCAAAGTTGGGAACAAATCTTCTGACAAAGTTTACCTGTCCAAAGAAGGACTGAACTCCTTTCACACTTTTTGGCATTTGGATCCTGTCAATGGCTGCCACTCTCTCTGGATCTATCCTGACTCCATCCTTGGAAACAATGTGTCCCAGAAGTTTTCCTTCAACTACTCCAAAGGCACACTTCTTTGGGTTTAAAGAAATACCATATTCTAGTGCTCTTATAAAAATCTGCTCCAGATGCAAACAGTGCTGCTCTTCTTTCTTTGAGTAGGCAGTCAGGTCATCCTGATATACTGCCAGGATTGAATCAATCAGCCCTGCAAAAGCAACATCCATTGCTCTTTGAAATGTAGCACCTGCATTTGTTAGTCCAAATGGCATTCTAACATACACATACGTTCCCCATGGAGTGGTAAAGGCAGTCTTATACTGTTCTGATTCTTTTACCTTTACCTGATTATATCCTGAAAATCCATCCATCATGGATAGGAGTTCACAACCAGTCACTTTCTGCAACATAGCCTCCATATTAGGCAGTGGATAGTTATCCTTCAAAGAGGATACATTCAAGTTCCTGAAATCAACACACAACCTAATATCACCATTCTTTTTCCTGACTGGGACAAGGTTAGACACCCAAGTTGAATGTCTGATGGGCACAATTATTCCAGCATCCCTGAGCCTTTTGAGTTCTTCCTGCATCTTGGGAGCTAAGGTAGGATTTATAGGCCTTTGCCTCTGTCTAAATGGCTTAGCTTCAGGCTTCAGTGGGATCTCATGCTGGAATAAGTCTTCTCTATAAGCTTTTAGGTCCTCATATGACCAAGCAAAAACATGTTTATACCTTTTTAGCAATGCAATCAGCATGCTTCTTATGTGTGGTTTGAGCTGTTTGCCAATATATACCTTCTGAGGGGCCTGAGATGTCCCCAAATTTATTTCTTCTAAATCCTCCTTATTTGTGGGGGATGTCTTTGTGACCATTTTGTCTCTACTGTCAAAGGCTCTTTCCAAAGCCACTAACCCTCTAGGGATCTTGTTAGTCTTCAACTGGATGATCTCCTTCCCTACAAGAGTCTCTTTTCCATCTACAGTCTCTACAAAAGCTTGGAAATCAATCTGTTGGTTCTCATACTCATCTATGCAGTGCAAAAATTTCAGCAAATCCCTATCATCATTAAAAACTTGCCAACTGCATATATTTTCTGGTATGGCAGGCCTAATTTTAACTTCTATATCTGTGACACCTGACAGAGTGATGTCATCTGGCCTTATTGCAACATTGGCTAAGAAATCAGCCATAACATTTTTTGACCTTTCTACCCAGCCAATTGAAAATGCATCAAATAACTCAATAGTATCCCAAACAGCATGCTTGTATTGTTTCAGTCTTTTATTCTTTGCAGCATACTTATTTCTGATTTGGGATACAATCAGCTCAGAGTCTCCAAATACTCTTAACATTTTAATTCCATGTTTGAGAGCAATATTCAGGCCTAAAAGTAAAGCCTCATATTCTGCAATATTATTTGTGCAATCAAACCTCAGCAAGAAAGAGGATTTGAGGAGCTTACCAGTTGGAGACAGGAAAACAACTCCAGCTCCAGAACCTTCTTTTGCACAAGCTCCATCAAAAAACATGGTCCACAATCCTTGCTGATCCAGCTCTTCAGTGCAGACATTTTTCTTTTTGTCTTCTGCATCATCTGAGACAACCCTGAAGTTATCACAGTCAGTGTCCACAAAGCATACCTGTTCATTTGCTTCTTGGTCTTCCACTGTCTCTGATGATCTCTGCTCTCTGATTAACTTGACACCCCTGCCATTTATTGGAATCATGGCATATGATAGGTCCAGCTGCATACTTCCACCAATTAGTGCTGCCCATCTCCTTGACAGCAGCATACCATACTGTGGCTTGATGTCAACCACTGTTATATTCATCTTATATTTCTTTTCAGGAAATGCTGCCAGTTTGAAATCCACATCCTTCATGATTCCAATAACTGGTACCTCTCTGGCATCCATTGCATAGCATTTTCCACATGCCTTGTCAATTTTTAATCCTGTTTGTTGCATGATAGCCAAAGGCATGACATTTGTGGATGCTCCAGAGTCAAGCATACAATTTCTAATTATTTTACCATTTATAACCAGGGAAACATAAAATGGTTCCACCTGTGAAGGACACTTTGTCATGGTCATTCCTAAATAGACTTCAGGAGTCTCATCCTCTTCATTGCACATGACCTGTTTCTCACCCTGGGTCTGATCATTTTGCTTAGCTTGAAAAGGTACCCCTGAGATTAGGGATATTGTCCTATTCTTGATCTCTTCCACTTTCATGAGTTCCATAAGTGGAACAGAGACCTTTACCTGAGTGAGGATCTGGGCTATATCAAATGGAGCACAGTTTTGTACAGCAGTTGAAGCTTGCTCCACAATCTTGCTTTTATCCTGAGCTGACTTGGCTTTCATTCTCGTAGTTCCCTGATCATCATTCCTGTCTTGGGAACCTCTACTTTGATCTTCAGCCTGAGGGGTTTTGTTTTCTGGTCCTTGGAAATCATGACCTGTTCTGTATCTAAAGTTCTGCTTGTTATTTACCCACTGCCTTTTTTGTGGTTCAGTTCCTTTATGACCATGCATCTGCTGACCTGCAGAAATATCTTCTGGCTGATGTGGGCTGCCAACCTGATTTTTACCTCTGAGATTGTAGTTGCTCTTGACCTGAGCAACTGCTGCAACTGTGAAGGCTCTGATTTCCTCATCAGAAGGTCGGTGTAAGCTACTCAGAAAATTGTGTGAGTTCTGAGCATACACATAATTATCCTCATGATCTTCATCATATGGGGACTGTTGGCAGGCCTGAACCTGATCATCTGTTTTCTCATCAGCACCATATAGAGTATATCCATTACCTATGGACATCATGTTAACATCATCATCCTGCACATGATGTGGCTCATTGCACTCATTACAAGATGTAGCATTATCATACAAAGATTGGGCAATCATGCACTGTGACTGTGAATGTGGCATCTGACAGATTATACACCACGGAGCATCATCAGCAATATTTATAGTTTTCTTTAGGGGATCAGGAGTTTCCTTGGCATGTTGAGCCCTCTGACTTGTGTTGTTACGTGGATATACAGGCTTACCATCATGCCAATTGGTGTTATAAGGCATATCATGTAATGATGGCCTCTTTTCCTGTCTTTGATAGACTTGCCTATCAGGACCCATCCCTTTTTCACTTCTAGCTAATCTATAGCTCAGGTCCTTAACAACATTTGCCAGTTTGTCTATCTTATCTTCAGGAGCAGATGTACTACCTTGGGTGTTCTGAGGCTTATTTGGATTCTGCAGAATTTTTACATCATCCCTTCTATTTGTCTTGCCTGATGCTTTCCTATTGTTTTCAATATTTACTGCAATCCTGAAAGCATCCCTGAGAGTGGCAGGACCTTTATCTCTCAGTCCATATGCAGTCTTTGCATCAAAGGCATTGATGTACAAAATTATGCACATTGGTTCATTTGGCCTCATATGATGTGGCAATTTGTTCAACACTTTAGTAAATCTTGCATTAAAGTCTGCAACCTGTTCATTTGACCCTTTGGTGATGCTGGTGAACTCATTTACAAAGAAGCTAGGGTCAGTTTTATCACCATATTGCTCCTTGAATATCCTCTTAAAATCATCCCATGATGATATACTCCGGTCAGGCAGATTCCTGTACCATTCTCTTGCCTCATCTATTAAGGATTGCATGAATGACTTCATGAAAACATCCTCATGCTCAACCTCAAAATTATCCATGACATTTTGGAAGGCCTTTAGATGATCTTCTCCTGACACTGTATTGTTTCCTGAAAACTTAGGCACTTGAAGCCTCAGATGCTTGTCAATGGGGTTAGGATACCCAGGAATACCATCAAACACCAGCTGTCTGAATCTGTCCAACTGCATGGGCTGTCTGTTTGGCTGATTAACATTAACATTTCTATTTGCATTTTGGTTTCCTGCATTGTTTAGTGGTATCCTAGCATCATTCACATATTGTCTGTCATCATGATGCTGATGATGCACTTCATATCTTTGCTGATGTCTTTGCATATTTGCATTCTCTAAAGTAGGAACTGAATTATTCTGGGCAGTTCTCAAGGCTTGCACTTTCTGCTGTATATCATCTCTGATTTTCATGGCTTGTAAGTATTCTAGTTCTGCTCTTAGGCTTTTGATTTCTTCAGCTAGCTGTTCATCCTTAGGTCTGGAGGTAGATGGTCTCATGCCATTCTGGTCATCATCCTCATCATCCCTCAGAGACTCTGCCTCTTCAAACCTCTCACTTGGGTCTAGAAAAGGGCGTTCTTGGAACACCTCTGACCTCATTCTCATACTACCACCCTGTTGCCTCTCATATGCACCTTGGATATCTGCTTCTGCACTTGAAAAATAAGGAGCATGCTGTCCTGATGGCCTAGGGTTATCTTGTATCTCATCACTTTTTCTGGGGGAGCTCTCATGACTAGCTGAGACAGTTCCCTTTCTTCTATACATCATTCTTTTTGTTAATGGTAACTCTTCAAATAGAGGATTTTGTTGGGATCTTCTCCCCTGCATATAAATTTACTTTGACCAGTTGGGAGATTACTTCGGAGTCGCCACCTATTGCTAGGAACTGTTTTCTTCTGAAAACCAGGGTTCTTTCACAAGATTCCCTCAGTGGAGTAGATTACTACTGCTGACTCAGATGGGTCATATATATATCACTGGAGATGATTAGATAGTCTTTTACTTCTCACTCCCCAGTAGAGTCGCCAATTTCTGTTGACTTTTTCCCAGACTGGATGCTTATTCCCAGATTTCCCTACAAAGTAGCCATCAGTGATCAACAGGATCTCTGAGCCAGGGGGTCAACAGTATAGGAGATAGACTCTATATTTTATCTCCTCTTCTTCTTCAGGCTCTGCAAGACCTAGGGGGGTATTCCCTACTCAACATCCATAAGGATATGCATGCAAGGCTGGGATGTTGACAGAAAGCAGATGAGTCCTCCTGTATGTAGACCAAAACTGAAAGATAAGGGCAAAGGGGCTAGCTTTGGGCCTATTTGCAGTTGTAGACAGAGGACTGAGGTTCCTAAAACTAACTCTAATGTCCTAATGTTGGTTTCAGATTTTGCTTTGGAGTTTAAGTGTGGATGCAAAGCTGGATATGGTTATAACACAAAACAAAGCATGATTGGTGCCTATCCAGGGCCTGGAGTCAATAGACATACACCTGTGAATGATTAGTATAAACAACTAAAACTGGATTTCAAGGGGATATATGTGATACCTGCCTTACAGGCATCTCCCAATACAAAGTGTTAGGTTATCTCTACTTATGGTATCCCTACTGCAGTATACCCTTCCCAATGTTCAACCTGAAAACAGTTTAATCTACCCCTTGAGTAGAAGTCAGAAGATCAGACAGTCAACATAGGAATTCTATGTTCTAGAATCTAAACATTACCAAACATCCAGATTCAGAAGAAGAGTACATGCAATACTGGAGACAGAATTAACACAACACATGCCAAACAACACTTCTCATATAAGTTAAATCATGAAATCAGTGGGTTCATGCCAAAAACAAACAACAAGAGATACATAAACTCACAGGTAAGCTGTACAGAGCAACCAGATCAGCTTGTCATGCATTACAGAGCCAAGATCATCAACTTTCAACAACCACAAATGAACAACACAACCTGCTTATAACAGCCAGGTAGGTGCTCAGCAATTAATTACAATGTTGACCAAAATTTCGCCAGATACACAGTATCATGAAAATGGCGCTCAAACACAACCGGATTGGCGCCCAAACTTGAATGCAGCAGGTAGGGGAGGAGACAGGAAGATTTCTCGAGCCCTGCGCTCCTGCCCGCTGATTGACACCTCCAGTCAGGTACAAGATCGACCCACGCCATCGCCCATACCTCTGCAACAATCGCCATTAATGGCGCACCAACCCGCGGCCTGGGGAAAAACACCAAACAAACCATCGCAAGCTTTTCCCGCCGAGATTCATCATCATGATATTTCGAATATGCAGGATCACATTATCCCACATGCACCCCGCGATGACCTCAATAACACCTTATATACTAGGTCATGAGCATATATCATGTCGGTACTTTTGCTCCCGACGACACTAGTATAGACTTCATCATCATCATCTTCCAGCAGCATGATACCCTGTTGTTCGAAATATCACCCTGACGTCATCATGATATTTGAAATATACCCTTCATGATAATCGGCACAACCTGATCCTTCGGAGGAACATCCTCCTGCTGAGCTTGTAACAAAAATCTGGTCGATGAACATCCTGATGACGTCATCATCATATCCTGCTGACGTCATCATCATATCTGCCTACTGCGCACCTCCTCACATCCGGATGACGTCATCATCATGTTTGCAAATATCAGGAGGTCTCTTCAAGATGATCAGTGTTAGAAATATGACCCCCGCAGACCTTGATGACGTCATCATCATACTCACATCATCATGATATTCGGAAGACAACCGGATATTTGGAAATATCCTCCTGATGTTCAAATATCAGGTTGCACTGTAGCTCCTCTATAAGATTGGGGCGATAACTGAATATGATGACGCTGCTTGAAAAGATCACCCTCAATAGATAACACGCGAAACCAGCAGGCGGATATCTCCTTGATATCAACATCATCATGATGTTCGAACAAACAAACATATATCCGGGTGATATGAAAATATCACCCCCTCCTTCGCGAATATCATGATGTAGATAGGCAGAGAGAAAAATATCACCCTGATATACGGATGACGTCAGCATCATCAGGATGAGAAACAAAGAATAGGAAGTGATACAACATCATCAGGATGATATTGACTAAGATCATCCTGACGTTCCAAAATATGATGACCCTAGTGAATATCGGGTCGCAATTACAACTCTTCAACAACATCATCAGGATGATGTTAACCAAGATCACCCGATGATAAAAATATCACCCCGGCGAAATATCATGAAGGCAGAAAATATGATGACCTCCGCAAGCAGCAGGATGATAACTGGAAATATGATGATGATGAACACGACCCTTAGGAAAAAACAAGTTAGGTCGAGCAATTCAAAGAATAAGCAACATCATCATCATGCTCGCGCAAGGTGATAAATGGAAGATCACCGGAGACTTTGAAACATCACCCTCGCAAGCAGATCAGGGTGCACTGTAGCTCGGCAACATCATCATGATAAAAACCAAACATCACCCGACAGTTGAAATATGATGATGACGATGGAAAACCCAGTCGACGAAGAACATGATGATGCAGATCATCATCGAAGACAAGATGATGATGATGACCTCCTCCTCAGGAAAACATGATGATGCAGTTGAAAAATGCTGAGGAGGTCCAACACTTAGAAAAAATGGGCAAGAAGATAAAGGCTTCAAATGAAGAAACCTCCTGATCATGACAAATCAACCCCTGGTCAAAATGAGTGTCAACAGGCTCCACTCAAGCAATTCATAATATCATCCATCCTTGGCAATGGAAATTTGTAATTGATTGTAATTTTACTGATGGCTCAGGAATCTGTATACATTCTGCACTCCCCATCTTTCTTCGGTGCTAGTACTGCAGGTACTACACATGGACTTAGGCTCTTCCTTATAAGTCATTTCCTTAACATCTCATGAACTTGTCTATTCGTCTCCTCTTTCTCTATAGCAGTCATTCTATGGGCTATCTTATTTGGCAAACTAGCTCCTGGTATTAAATCTATTTGGTGACTTATCTTCCTTACTAGTGGTAAACCTTCTGGTACATTATCCAAGATAATGTCCTAAAATTCTTCCAACAGATTTGAGACTTCTACTAGTACATCTTCACATTTCTCTTGGCTGAACTTAGGAATCAACACAAAGCAATGGCGCTCGTGCTTCATACAATCCTAAAATTTCCTACCATCTACCAAGAAAATTCTAGTAGTACTACATAACTTTTCTTCCACCTCCTTCAATTGTTTCAACTTATGACGAACACACCTATCATACTGCCACGAACTTCCTAATAGCATATGACATGCATCCATTGGTATGATGTCACACAACACCTCATCATGGTAGTCTCCAATCTTAAACTTGACTAAACACTGCTCACTGACCAAAGCTCTATGGTCCTTTTGCAACCATGCAATCTGATATGGATGAGGATGCCTTCTCCTTGTCAACTTCAACTTGTTAACCATCTCCTCTAAGACAAGATTATTAGTGCTTTCACTATCAATAATAATATCACAACACTTACCTTCACACTTGTACCTTGTGTGGAATAAACTCTTCCTCTGATCTGGTTCTTTTTCCTCATTTAACAAGGTTCTTCCAACAACTAGGGTTTCTCCCCTTTCAACATCTTTAGAATGCTTAGACTGCACATCTTCATCTACATGTGCATTACCTTTAGTTTTTCTATTTGTCCTTCCTTGGTGTTGGGGACACTCGTAGGCTCGATGGCCTTCTTCTCCACATTGGTAATAGGTTCCGCTAAAACCTCCTCTTCCAGGTTCTTGCTTAGGTCTTCCTCTTCCTCTTCCTCTTTTCTCACCATTATTTTGGTCACGAGGGCTATAGGCATTATCTCCTTTCTGATTTCAACTAGTGCCTGCTTCCTCACTTTTCTTTTTTTCTTCATTTTGGCCTCCATAGGATCTTCCACTAGTTCTTCTGCCATGACCTTTTCCTCTTTTCTTGCTTTCAAATATTTTATTTAGCTTCGCTTCCACCTTCAGGGAGAATTGGTACGCATCTTCTATGGTGGTCATTCTGACCAAGTTCAACTTCTCTTGAATACTTAGCCTTAACCCATTAATATAATGGGCTACTTTCTCCTTGTTGGCCTCTACATGGCCTGTCTTGAGTATAATCTTATAAAACTCCTCTATATACTCCTTAACAGACTTATTACCTTGCTTCAATCCTTATAGCTTTTTCAACAACTCCAACTCATAGTCCATAGGGATGAACTACTTCTTTAGTTTTTCTACCATCCAATCCCATCTGGTAATCTTTCCTTTTCCTCTTCTATTTCTCTCTAACTGGACCTCCTTCCACCAAATACTGGCATGGCCCTTCAACTTTAGTTTTGCAAACTTGACCCATTCTGGATCTTCCACATCTTCATACTCAAAATATTCCTCCATATTGTTTATCCAATCAATAAGCTCTTTCTGATTTAGATCCCTTGAATAGGTAGAAAATTCAATCCTAGGCCTCTTTCCAATCTTTGAAATGGCCCTCAACAACCTAACTTGTGCAGGATCTCCTGCATCATCTTGTTCTTCCTCGGATAACTCTTCTTCTTCAGCTTCATCTTCGCTTTCTTCTCTTATTCTTGGCTCAAAACCTCTTTGCAGCTCCTCTTGCAATGCATCGATTTGCCTTTGTAGGGATCTAAAGCCCTCTTCTATCAAAGCATTTCTCCCATCATGGTTTCTTCATGGAGGCAATTTGATCTCTACAGCAAACCCACAACCTCAGGTCTTGGTGCACACTACGTCACGGTCGATGATCTATCTACACACTTAGGAACCCTTTCTCTAATACCACTTGATGAGGGTGGACTCCACCCAAAACACATACAACAACAATTTATCGATTTCATTTATAGATAAGAACAAGATATGAAGAATGATTAGTTAAGCAAACTGCAAAATTGTTTCAAAATTTCTTCATTAAAATTGCATGTAAAAGGCTACAAATCTGAAATATAATTCTCAGGGTCATATGTCTGGTTATTACATAAATATGGGCTATCTTATAATAGAAATATCTGACTTATAGAGCCTTTTGGAGCTATCTTCTGATATCTATCTAACATCCTTATTCACATGAACATGACTTGCCAATAACTCTCCCCCTTATTACTTCTGGAAATTAGGCTATAAATACACATTAGCACCACTTAATGTAATTTTCCCAATGTCAGCTTGATTTGAAATGTGCAAATCCCATTTGGGTGCCAAAATGAACCCAACTGTCCCTTTTTCCCATCCAAGAAAGAATTTTTAAAATTTTAAAATTGAGAAACTAGGTAGCACAACTTCTGAGAGCCATAACTTTTGAACCGGATGTTCGATTGACAAACCATTTGATGCATTGGAAATCTCGTGGAAAACTGAAGGTTTGAAAAATTTCCCATTGAGGGATATTTTAATTTTTGATCAATTTTTCAGGAGTCTTAGGAACCTCTAAGTGCCTCAAAATTGATTTTGAAACTTTTTCCATGAACCTCAGAAACTAAAACTTTAATATCTTGAAATCCAAACATGATCTTGGGCTAAAATTTACTAAGAATGTTTATGTTGCTATTCTAAAGCTTTGGGGCAAATTTTGGGCCCAACCGCTTCTCTGATATAGGGTTACTAAAAATAGTAAGTTCTGGTATTCTTAGCCTTTTTTGGAAAGTTTGAAGGCTCTGAATCATTATTCAAGCAAAAGGGTATCCAAAAATACAAAAAAATTAAAGAACATGAACAAAATCATCATTTTTTGGGTGATGCAAGATTTCCCTTATACCACTGGATGCTCCTGCATCAAGATACTAAAAAAAAAAGAGAAAAAAAAAGAAAAACAAGGAAAAAAGAAAAAAGAGAGAAAAAAAATAAAAAGAGAGGATTGTTGATGTCCCTACTCTTGGGTGGAGATAAGTCTAAGCTCAAATCTATGAGGTGGCATCTATTAGAGAAAATAAAAAAGAGAGGCACAAAGTATACACACATACTAGCTAAGAAAAGCCAAAAGTCTAATTGTCTTAATTAGGACCATTTTTTTCTTGAGTCTTTCCTTTACCCTAGGTCTATATTTTTGGACATCTCCATTCTAAGTCTAGAATGTACAAATAAAATTTGTTTCTTGTCTAAGTTGAAAACTGAAGGTTCATAAATTTCCCATCAAGGGATATTTTGATTTTCGATCAATTTTTAGGACGTTTAGGAACCTCTAAGTGTCTCAAAATTGATTTTGAAACTTTTTCCATGAACCTCAGAAACTAAAACTTTAATATCTTGAAATCCAGACATGATCTTGAGTTGAAATTTACCAAAAATGTTTATGTTTTTCTTTTTAACAAAAAGTGGCGAGCCACTATAATATATTAAATTTATAAATAAAAGGTTGCAAAATCCTGGTTCAGGGAGCATACCGATAAGAAAGAACCAGGAAGAAAACCTCCGGTTATAGCTCGTTGATTACAATTTTCTGTATAGGATTTACATCAACAAAAATGGGAGATATTAGACCAATACAAAAGGGAATTACAATCCTGACAATTTACCAGAGCAAAATCATCTCCCACTAACACCTTACAAAGAAAGGTAGGAATTGAAAAACCCACCAACCAGATAACAACTGACGAAGAGCAGTATAGCCTTTTGACTATGCACCACAACTATACAGGCCCTTGTATAATCGGGCTTACAAAAAGTGATATCATAACCAGTTAAATTAAGAAAAGCAAATGAACAATTTAACTAACAGCTGTATCATTCAAATCTTGCAACATAAAATTGCCCTCGACTGCATCCGGCTCTACTGGTGACCTAGGAGGAGGAGAAATTTGAGGATGGAACTGAACCAGAAACAACAAGGCATGAAATTTCTCTTCCACTTGATTCACCAATGATTCCCCCAACTCAATCCTATGAGCGTGAAGAGAGATGTTCAAAAGATCCTCATTCTCAAGCCGTATAGCCGAACCAAAGGCATTGTAAGTGCAATTATGAGTAGGAGAATGAAGAATGTTACATTTAGTAAACAAACCCCCAATTAATGCACCGAACTTAAACAAGTCATAGTTCTGGAAAGATTCAAGCAACAACTCCTCTGAATATAGAAAATAATGAGCAAACTTGATAATTAACTATCTTACCAGGGAGGAATCCTGAACCAAGTCCATCACATTGGAAGCAAACATTGACAAAATCTGAGAAGGGTAGAGAGATTGCACATGGGAGTCCAACAAATCTTTCCCCACCACCTCACAGACCACTTCTTCAATATCTTGGTTTTCAATTGCAAACACAGAGGCTAAACCTTCTACATTCACATTCCCAAAGAAGATTGTCTCCTATTTCTGCACAGGGAAGTGAAGTCTATGATTCAACTGTATCTCCATCTTGCACTCGTTAACAAAGAATGCATGAAACAGGGGAGGACTATGGTTAAATAATCCTGAAGGGGTCGAACAATTAAGACTCAACATCATTTCCAGATCATTTAAATGATGTCATGTTACGGGAAACCTCCATAAGCTGATAGGAAGTACTAAGAGATAGGATTCAGTGTAGATTTCCCTACTACAGAAGGAGATCACAAAGCAGATGTCATCATGAAACAGTTAATACACACGAATTGCTTGCATAAAATAGAGTAAGGATCGAAAAAGAATATATTAAAGCATATAAGTCACACATGTATTTGAACCACACATGTGCTCGATTCTTTTTCGACTATGCTTTGAATATTGGGAAAACCCCCAATATTTTCGTTATCCAAAATCAAATGATCTTCCTCCAAATCAAAGGCTAAGTTTAAAGCAACATTTTTCCTACGCTTCTTGAAGAAAATAATTTATCTTCTAGTTTAAAGCAACATTTTTCCTTAAAGCATTTATAATTACCAAAGAATCCCCTTCTATATGAAGATCAACAATATTCACCTGCTTTTCAAGCTTCAAGCCTTCGACCAAAGCCAAAATTTTTGCTTGATTATTTGTGGTCTCTAGAATTTTATTAGAAAAAGCTGCCAGTAGATCACTCGAATCACTTCTTAATGCTCCCCCATTCAAGGCAAGGCTTGGTTTACCACGCGAAGCACCATAAAAAATGTTTATGTTGCTATTCCGAAGCTTTGGGGAAAATTTTGAGCCCAACTGCTTCTTTGATATAGGGTTACTAAAAATACTAAGTTCTGGCATTCTTATCCCTTTTGGAAACTTTGAAGGTTCTAAATGATTATTCAAGCAAAGGGGTATCCAAAAATACAAAAAATTAAAAGAACATGAAACAAAATCATCATTTTTTTGGGTGATGCAAGATTGCCCTTACACCATTGGATGCTCCTGCATCAAGATACTACAAAACACAAAAAAGAAGAGAAAAAAGAAAGAAAAACAAGGAAAAAAGAAAAAAGATAGCAAAAAAAATAAAAAGAGAGGATTGTTGATGTCCATACTCTTGGAAGGAGATAAGTCTAATCTCAAATCTATGAGGTGGCATCTATCAGAGAAAATAAAAAAGAGAGGTACAAAGTATGCACACACACTAGCTGGGAAAAGCCAAAAGTCTAATTGTCTTTAGGACCATTTTTTCTCTGGAGTCTTTCCTTTACCCTAGGTCTATATTTTTAGACATCTCTTATCTAAGCCTAGAAGGTAAAAATAAAATTTGTTGCTTGTCTAAGTTGAAAACTCGTCAGAATGTTTTATCTAGATAAGGATCAGTATTTAGCCTTTTGCAAAGCTTAATTAAAAATTTGTTTCATCTCTCTCCCATCCTCACTTGAGTCCTTAATAAAATCACATCCCAAGATTTTAGTAGATCTCCCTATACCAAGTTAACTAACAATCCCCTGAGTCAAAAATCCTACTTAAGAGTAATCACAATGTTTGTTCCATCTGCACACACACTATACATGAAAAATCAAAGTAATAACTCATGTCATATCTCATGGCATGCATAGAAATAGGAAGTAGGAAATTATGTTACATTTGTATCCACATGTGTTTTACATGCATACATTTCATGTTGCATCTTATGTATTTCAAAAAATACCAAAAACATTGCATCCATATGCGAGTTTTAGAATTAAAACAAATAAGAGTCCTAAAATATCCATGTGCACAAAAGATAAAAAAGTGAGATGTCAACTATGATCATAAATTCAACTTAAAAAAGTCATCATATGTAGTGCATACCAAAAGTTTGATCACATAACACTCTACTATTGGAGTTCAAAGGGCTAAGCATAGTGCACTCTATTGTACAAGTCTCCCTATGTAAGAGGGGAAAATCAAAACTCAACTCAAGGATATGACCTCAAGGATGGCTCTAACCAATAGAACCTTTGGGGATCCTACTCTAGAGTCTCCTCTAACTATCCACTACCGCAGGATCTCTATGAGTCCTATGGAAATAGGAAGGCATTTGACTAGGAATTTGTGAATGAGATGGGCCTATTGTTTGAGCCCACAAAGGTTTCCTGTGAACCCCAAGAATGGACATCTCTCAAGGTAAGGCATTCTCAGCCTCAAGTACATTGATCTTGGCTCTCTAAGAAGACTCTTCCTAACCTACATGATAAATGGGAGCTAGGATATCTATATGACGACCCACCAAGGAAGGCATGTGAGCATCAATGAGGAGAGCCTCTCTTGATCAACTAGTGAAAGGGACCAACTATGAAAGAGTTCCCTCAATCCATCTGATGTACCTATGAGAAAATAATGGAGATATGATAATCTAAGGGTTAATTTCATGCCATTCCTTCAAAATGATTGAGTAACAAATAAAGGAGTAGGTTAGTAAAGTACTCACGAGGGTTGCCTAGCTGCTAGGAGGGATCATTATGTCTCATATCCTCTTCTGATAGCTCTAAGGATTGAGCATGCACATGTCTAGGTGAAGCTACCTTTGGCACTACCTCCTCATCTATAGGAATCTACGTGTCTCCTCCAGAGTCCACCTCACCACATTCCTCTTCATCAAGACCTTAATCTTCATCTGTGGAATCATCAATCTCTTCCTCAATAGAAACAAGTCTTTGAGATTTAGATACCTTCATTCATCTATGATCAACCTCACAAAATGGTCTAGTGATTGGGACTCCAAGGACTAGTGGAACCCAAAGAAGTTCCCTATGTTGAGCATCACCATCTCCTACATAGATCTGTAACAAGTGAGTACCGAGGGAAAGTCCTCCAGAAAGTCTTCTCTAGACTATTGAAGAACTCAAGTGATGTGATGAGCCTCAACTAATCCATTCCTATTAGTCAAATGGATCGCCTCTCAACAATAATCACATACTGCTATTTCACCTGGCCACAACCCCTCCATATTAACATAAGGGTTAAGAATGAAATCAACATCTATGAGTGTAGCCACAATGCAAGTAGTAGCATAATAAGGATCAAGGTATCCCCATCGCATGGCTCTTGATAATTTGGGAACTAAAAGAGGCACACCCCTATGAAACATAACAATATGCTCAAGAATCTAGGTCATGAAAAGTGAAGGATGATAGAAATCAAGATCACCTCATCATGAAATATGGTATAAGTCTTGATATACCAGAGAAATAATAAAAATTCTCTAAGAAAAAACTAAACCTCACTTGAGTCTCTAAATGATTGGTTCCCAACACCACTTGAGTATAGAAAACCCCTTATCTCCTAAAAAGTGATAAGTGATCAATCCAATGAAAACCTTTCACAAGGGAAGAATAGTGAGGCTAGGAATTGAGATAAGATAAACACAAAGATGATCTTCAAAATGGTTAACTCCCATGAGGACAGTTTAAGATAATCTCTCTCTGATTCACTCTTGAGGAGAACAAGTCAATCACCTCTAATATGAACTCCTAGGATATGATAAATAGCATACAAAGTGATTGTCCACTCTCTAGATACCTAAGGAAATTGAAATGTGTTCCTTTCCACATCCCAATATGTCAAGATGTCACAACATATATGGGAAGAGGGATGTATAGGAATGCAAACTATTTTTCCAACCGCATCTTCTTCAAGATAGCATGATCTCTATTGGATAAAGACTCAAGGGCCTCCATAAACCAAATCAACTCATGAGTTGCATTCCACCTAATGTGTATGTCTTGCCAAGCACAAAGAACATCACATTAAATTGTCAACAATTCAAAAAATCACAAAAAAACATAAAATATTCAAATTCATCAACAAAAAAACATATATCAGCTCAAAATATTCAATAAATGAAGAAGTTAGTATCAAAGAATAGAGAAAACTAAGTGTCAAAAATATCAAACTACCTAAACTTTCATCTAGAAAACTTCTGGTTGTCACCTTTTTACTAGGGCTAATCTCAAATTGTAACCCATAATGGTACGATGAATCTCCAAGGGTGACTTGGCCTGCTAAAAGAGGTGACCCTACCCCACACCTTAGAATGCTAAAAAATGCTTAGAAAATGATGAAAATGAAAAAAAACTGACAAACAAAAAACTCACCAAATGATGGGAAACCAAATTCTAGACAAGTACAATAACAAAACTCGAAAAAAGAATGGGTTCATTACATGAAACCAATAAGATAAAATATAGGGCTTCAAAAGAGGATTTTCTCATTTTTGTACCTAATGACTAGAAGGGGGAGATTAGTCGCCATAATATTGATCTCCTCATCAAACTCTCTCTATCACATGTCCACTTGTGCAATTCCATCACTATTTGGCCTCTCTACCTCTAGACTCACCTCTTCCTTCTTCTCTTAGCTTAGTTTGCATTTAGGAATTTAATTTGTTTTAACTTCTATAGTTCTTTCCATGTCCTCATTTTGTGTGCATTTCATCCTTATAGGTCTTCATGATGAAGCGAGGTGACCTAGGTATATTCAGAACTCATGTATCAACGATATGTCTTCTTGTTTCTATTGAAATGTTTTTTTCAAATACATCATGAAGTCAAACTAATGCTTTTATTTAGGAACAAACATGAGACAATGACAACAAGTAAATCCTAGTGCAGGAATGGTATCTACCTTTCATATAGACTACCATCCCTGAGGGGGCAAATATGTAAGTATGAAAAAGATGCATAGGCCTACATGATAGCCTGAGGATGAGTTATAGTCCTAATCACGTGCATGTAAGCATTAAATATATACATACCTCTCAACATTATTCCTCTTGGTGACAAGTCTTCATTTTTTTCACTTTGTTTGTGCTTTTCTAACCTCCAAGCTAACCTTATAAGGTCTTGCACACCTTCTTGCTAACCACCTGACCAATGTTTGATAGATATTTCCTATTGCTTTCTACCCCAAAAAACCTTAGTAATCCACTTCACAAGAGGAGAAGTTCATATTCCCCAAGGGAATTTATATCATTTCATCCTTCTATAATCATCCAATTAACCTCCTCATCCCTTCCATAACCTCAAATTATCTATCCAACCTTTTATTTCTAGGCCACCACTTGTGTCTTTAGGATCTCCCTAGGCAACCTTATAGCTAAACATGATCTCTAGGGGCTACTTTCCTTGGTAAAAGGGGAAATCCACCCTGCAAAGATCTTATGGTTAGTTTTAGAATCTTGAAACCATCTTTAGTCCTTATAGATCATTCTCCATCCTAGAAACCACCTATGCAAAACCTCCTCTATGGGTTACCCCTCATGGCTTCAAGATCTCCCTATGTGACCAAACATGTTAAATAGGATCTCTAGGGGTGACTTGCCCTTCTAAAAGAGGTGACCCACTTCTTGAAAGAGGAAACCCTATCATCTTTTGAAATGCATACATTTTTTTCTAGTTCTAACCCAAATTTTCTCCAAATTGATTCCTAATTGCATGATTCTTCTTGTCTAAATGATTGCCAACTCCCCCCAACTATTTCAACACTCTCAATTAGATCAATCTCATTTCCCAATCAATCCTTTTTATCTTCCAATCAATCATGTGTTAACTTTATTACTTCTTCCATTATCTCCTTTGCAACCAATGTTCACTCCCAATCAAAGTTAGATCACTCTCCAATCTATTTATGTTAACTTCCCATTCACCACCACCTTTGGTGTTGATTTTCTACCTAGAAATACCCCCTCTTCTATGTATTTGGGGAGGCAAATTTATTATTGCATCTTAGCTCTTGCTTTGCTTTGCATATAGTTGTCTCCATAGTATTTTCATGCTCATGCAAGATCCCATATGCCTTTTGATTTTTTCATAGCTTCAATAGCTCTAGCCATAGTGTTTTATTAGCATTTTATCAAAGCTTCAATAGCTCAAGCCATAGTGTTTCATTTGCATTCTTATGCTCCATTTCTTACATCAAATATTCAATATCTCAAGCCATAATTCTTCATTAGCATTCTTATGCTCCATTATTTTCATCAAAGCTTCAAAGCTTCATTTTATTTTGTTTTCTCCCATCTTCATTTTTGTTGCCAAGAGGAGGCCCCTGCTATTGTAGAGGAAGAGAGGGTTGCCACAATGATTTCTAAGGGCTCAATTCAAGTACTAGTGTTTTCTTCATACTAGGTTCTTTATGCTTTAAAGTAGTAATTAGATCACATCTTGCTATTGGAAAAGTAAATCATTACTTTGCTTTTTCTTGAGAGGTTGTCTATTTTCTTTCTTAAAATAGAATTACATTTTCTTTGATTAGATTAGATTTGTTTTCATTCACTATATTAGATTTAATTTCATAGTTGTAATTTCATTTCTTAGATTACTATTCAAAAATTAATCTACGAAAACACCAAAAACATAGATTAGTTTGCATTTAGAAAACTTATATAGATTGCATCCATTTTTCAATTCCTCGATAATTAGATAACATTTCAAATTAAGAAAAAAGTACCAAAATTATTTTTCATTTCATATATCCTGCATTCATAAAAAACTCAAAAAGAAAACATTAGGAAAACTTGGAACAAAATAAGTGAACAAACCTGCAATTTCATCATGAGGTCAATGAGTTGAACATAGTTGAAAAAAACTAAACAAGGAGAAACCCTTGATTCTATCATGAGGTAAAATCAATTTAATTAAAATAGAAACATCATGAAACACAATATTAGCTCTTCTTGTCAAGAATTCAATGTGCTTAGGCATTAGGGAAGATTGGATATGATCATTCTTGACGAGATTGGGGAGAACTTCCCCCATCCAATTCATCAAAAAAACATTCAACAAAAAAGAGAAGAATAAAAACATTAGAAACACATCATATACCAACAAGAATTGATACAACAAATCATTCAAGATGAAGAAAGGAGACAAGAGTGTATTTAAATCATCAATGAAAAAAATATCCTTCATTATAGGCTCAGGAGACTTAGAATTAGTGACCCTTTGGGTCATACTATTATCACCACAATAATTACAATTGAACATCTCCATAGAAATAATCATCAACACACATATCAAGCAAAAAACCCAACTACCATCCATGACATTTTTCTCCCTCAAGAACGAGAGCAGAACAACCCCCTAGTCCTTCCTTCGCTTGATTAGATCTTTCCATGTGAGTGGGAGTGACTAGGAGGTCGACCTTAGCAAGGAAGATTGTTCATGTGTCATGTTGGAGTGTGACTCACCCATAAATTGTTTGGGTCACATTCTAAATAACACAAAAACTAGGTCTTGTTTGCAATTTGCAACATAGACTGCAACTACAAAGATCAAAGGAAGTGCAAATTATGGCCAAAGTTTAGAATCCAACTACAATATGGAACAAAGTACAAACTGCAAGAAGACTATGAAATGTAGTTGGACTTTAGGTTCTCACTATAGTTTGTAACTAACTATCGACTATCAAAATATTTGGGTTTTTGAACTACAACTAGACTTGAAAGTTTGATTGTAGTTTGCAAAGGCTACAAACTATAAAAGATTTGGAAATGTAAACTATGACTAGAACTAAAACTCTAGTTGTAGCTTGTAGAAAACTATAATTTACAAAAAGATTGTGAAGTACAACTAGACTTTGGGTTCTAGTTGCAACATATAAAAATTTGCAAACTACGAATAGTTTTGGTAATCTAAAAACTAGGTGAATTTTCAATGAAACAAATCAAACTCCCAAAAACATTCAAGGAAACCATCAAAATGACAAATCAAGACCATAAACATAAATTAAACCCTCGAGATGCATGTTCTTTCAAGAAAAAAAATTAACAAACTCAAGCATGAAACTACAAGAAACTCTCACCTAAGTAGGAAAGAGAGGATTCAAATCCTAAGAATGAATCATGCAAACCAACCCAGAAGAAAATCACAATCCTACATAGTGAAAAATCAAAGAAAAAACAAAATTGTGCAAGCAAAAAAGGTAGGCAAAATACTAAAATAAATTTCAAAGGGGCGAGAAAATGAAATACATCTTCCAAAAAAAGAAAATATGGGAAAAAACAAGCATATAAGGATGAGTTACAAACTGTATTTCAGGCCCAATTTGCAACTTGAAATAAAACAAAGCCCCTTGAATTTTAGAAAATTTCTAGCAAAGAGAAGGAACCAAATGCTCATGGGAATGACTTATTATGACACTTTACCCTTCCAAAAGATGAATAACTTGATAATTCTCACAAAGTTTGAAAATCAAAGTGCCACAAGGAGAAAAAGATCAAAAGAAATAAGGGGTCCCCAATTTTAAATTAGGGGTGTATTGTAAACTAGAACACAAGCATTCACAGAACGAAATCTTTCAAAATGAAAGATGAGTCCAAAATAAAACATATGTTTACAAAGTGAAACTTCAACTTTCGTACCTAAAATAGGATTATCGACAAGTCCATCCTGAGAAATTTTGAATAAGAAAACTCTTGTAAAAAAAATGATTTTCAATACTCAGCCTGCCCTAGCACACAAAACTAGCTTCATACTGCAATTAGGATAAATAGTATTTGAATGATACTAACACTGACTTCATCCTAGTGTGTACACTTGATTCTTTCTCTTCTTTGATATGTGAGACCTAGTTAGATAGCTTCAAATATCAATATTTTATAATAATTAACATTTTAAGCACTAATATAGGTAGAGGTCATCTTTGAATACAGCAGTAAGTTTCATAAGATATGCCTTTATTGACTACCTAAGCATAGCTCTGCTACCAGCTAGGTGTCCATAGCCTTGTTTAGGCATAGCTCTACTACCAACCAGGTGTCTATAGCCTTGACAGAGATACCTGAATCACTTAGAAAGAATGATGAAAATTTATTTATTATATATTAAGCTTTAGCTTCCTCATCCCATAGACACTAAAGTCTATAACTGGGTTCAGGTCCACCTTGGTATTCAATCCTATTTGAAAAAGAATAATTCATTTAAATTTATAAACTCGATATCTTGACTTCTTTCACCTCATCAAACAAAATTTAAGAATATTTAATGTGTGAAGATAGTGATGGATAAAAAGTCATGCTAAATGCATCTTTATGAAAGTTTAAACCTTTTACAACATGAAAATAACTCTACAAACTTGAGAAAAGATGATCAAGGAAAGAAATCCTCATGTTGGGAATAAAATTTTTAAGAATGCAAGAGGAAAACTTATCAAAAAGCCTAACCATAAAAAATATAAAAGTTCTTTTATATGTCAAGTCTCATTTTGACCCAAAGATAAAACTTTTGAAACAAGGTTAGAAAGGGAGGAAAGAGAGAGAAACCCAAATAGCAAATGGCTCCACCAAAACCCTAAAATAAAATAAAAAGAAAAATGAAAGCAAGCCAAAAAAAAACCTAAAACTTAAGAAGAAACCAAACAAAGAAAGCCAAAAATAAAAGATAGAAAGGAAACAAAACAAAATAAAACCAAAATAAAACACACACAACAAATGATCACACTAATCAATATTAGAAATAATGTTTGAGGAATTGCCCATTCACAGGGAGTGGGATAGCCTCGCCACCTAAATTTTGAATCTTGAAAGTAGTTTCCCCTAGGACCTCTGCAATTTAAATAAGGCCCTGACCCTAATGACTTGAATTTACCATGGTTTGACCCTTTTCTCACCTGCCTTGTCCCAAAGAAAGATAAGGTTTGAAATCCTAAATTTTTTTACTCTCCCTCTTATTGAACCAATAATTCACAACCAAATTATTAACCAAATGAGTTTCAACAACTTTGTCATCATCAAAATATTCTTTCATGAATGCAACACAGGAATCCTCAAATTTATAGGAACATGAGATCTTGCCCATACACTAAATGATATGGAGAAGTTCTAAGGGTATCTTTAATTCTAACTCTATCTGTCCATTAACCAATTGTAAGATTTCATCTAATGAGGGCAATGGATAATTATTTATTTCTGATGCCTTATTCAAATTTCTAAAATCAACACAAAGTCTTATTTCTCCATTCTTTTTTCTTACTAGAACCAAATTGGTGACCCATGTAGAATGTTGAACAAGAAAAATAATATGAGCTAAAAAGAGCTTCTAGACTTCTTTTAAGATTAGTGGCTCCAACAATAGATTCACGGGCCTATGTTTCTATATGAACGGTTTTGCTCATAGCTTAAGAGGAATGGTATGCATAATTATTGAGGATCATATGATTTCAAATCCTCATACCCTTCAACTATTAATTTAGAAAAATTGTTAAGCAACTATAACAATCTTTCTCATTCTCCATCTGTGCAATATTTACCAATGAAAACTTCTTTCTATTTATTCCTATCATCCAAATAATAGGAATCAACCAAGGAATCTCTTATATTTTCCAAATCAATTTTATATTCTTGGCTACCAATATCAAAGAGATTTTATAGCACCACCATTCCTTTGGGGATAAAATTAGTTTTCAAATTGAGCACTCCTTCCTCATCCCACTCTGCATCATCCCAATTATATTCATCAATTATTTGTCCTTCAAAGACATCTAAATTGTTAATGAAATCCTGAATATGCTTGTCATCGCCAAAGACTTGAAAGTTCTTCACATTATCTGACATTGAAGGAATGAGTACTAATTAGACCAAAAACCTTTTAATCTTGGAATGTGTCATAGGTTCTAATGTACTTGCACCAACTGCCAAGGCATCCACTAGACAATTCTTTCTTTGCGGCGCTGCCTTAATATTGAATGCATCAAAATCTTCTATCAAATTCCATACTCTATTATGATAATGAGATAGTCACTTATCATCACATATATATTCATTACAAATCTTCTTAACAACAAGCTCTAAATCACCAAAAAATTGCAAATTCTTCACCTTTTTCTTTATTCCTAATTGGAGTCCATGGATCAATGCTTCATATTCTACTACATTGTGGGAACAAGTAAATTATAATCGGAGGGCTTCCAAATGTGACTTTGTATTGGGATTCACCAGTTCCATGCTAGCCCCACATCCTTGCTTAGATTTGGAACCATCAAATCTAAGATTCCATAGACACTAATCATTAGATCTTTTCTAGACCTTATCATCTTGCTTTTTCTTTGAGTCATCATTTTTACTTCCAATGTGTACAATGCCAATTGTTTTTGCACATATGCTATTTCATTTATGGAATTATGCTCTATGATGACTTGGTTAAGACATGTCTCCCTTTCAATTTGGATTTTATTGGCCACTCCATACCATGGAAATCACATATGAGAGAAATCAGTGGCCATATAACCATTGAGACTCTTCGACCAATCTCTACTCAAAAGCATTCCATTTGTCTTTGGGATGCCCACTACTTGAATATTAATAACTTGCTGGATCCTTGGGTCTAAAGTTATCTAGATAGGAATGTTCTTCATTTCTCCAACCATGTTGAATTGTGATTGATCCAATTACATAACCTTCCTGTTGGTCTTCATCAAGGTCATTCTAAGATTTTTATTAATTGAAAATGGTATGACATTCCTAGATGCACCTAACTCAATAAGGCAATTATGTAAGTTGTTCCCTCAAATTCTAATTGAAAGAAGGGAGGATTATTCAATTTTTCTATATACATTGAAACATTGACATATTGGCCTTTGTACGTTTAAGATCTTTATAGATTGATTTTCTTAAATCCAAAGGTTTATCTCCTCTTGGAGGATTTTGAGTAGTATTTTATAAAGATTATCCTTCATTTCAATTAGGTGGATAGGGATTATTACTTGCATTAGGATCAATAGGAGTATGAGTACTTTGTGCATGGATTGACGAAGTGAAAGAATTATTAGCATTACTCTTCAAAACATATGAATTTCCTTTTTTGAATTTCTTAGTTGTGTTGATTCCTTCAAAACCTAGATCAATCTCATTCTCTTCAAACACTTCAAGGGTCAAAGTGGTCCCTGGACTTTGATTAACAATTGTTTAAATCTCAAGAGTAGCCACAAATTCCATATTATTAATTTATTTTTGAATAATGTTAAAGAGTAAAAGAGAATTCAAGACAATTTTTTTCTCCACAGTCAGTAGTATCATGTATCCTACACCAATTAGGAAGTGCCAAATCTACTAAATTCACTAACTTTACTTAACCAATATTAGATTTTACATTAATAGGCATGGGCACATTTCCATCATTTGGCCTCGTATTCCATAGCCTATTATATCTTTGTAATTCAAATGCTCTCCCTTAACTAATGCTACTTGTTGTTTGATTTTGTAGTTTTTGTTGTTGAAGTGAGATCATATCATTTGCTAATTTCTTTATTAAACTTTCAAGTTTTGCATTGCTAGTTGCTTCTTGAGGCTTCTCTTGTTGTGTTACAATTACAATAGAAGAGGGTGCTTATCCAATATTGAGAAAAGTAGGGCCAATTGGTTGATTGTTCACACTAGCAGTTGGATTAAGAGCATTGTTAGCTTCTATGTTGTTGAGAAAATGTGGTCCACCCTATATATTACCCAATGATAAATTGTGACTACTTACATTATTTCCTAGAGTAGGTATGTTGAGTTGCATAGGATTGAACTATTGTGAATTAAATGTAGAGCTATACGAGTTACTAGAAATTACATTTGCATAGTAGGTAGGAATCTGTAATTGATTGTTCACTTAAGAATATGTTTGACCCATTGGCATCATACTCATTTGTACATTTGGTTGATAGACATTAGGAATAGGGTTGAACAATGGGGTGCCTTGCATCAAATCTTGATTGATCAAAGGAATTTGATTATTCATGGTTGATTGACCAAATGAAGGTAATGAAGCCAAGATATACTTTTGAGGTGCCATATCTTGCTCCATCTTACAAGCCCATGCATATAATAAAGAAAGTTTAGGAGGATTATTTTGAGGTAGAGGATTTGGAACATTTTTCATCATAAACATGGAAGTTAAAGGATGAAGTGCTTTCAAATATGCCCATATAGCCATAGCTTTAGTAATATCATAAGTAGGATTCAATCTCTTATAAAGCTTATGAAATCTAACATTAAATTGACTTATGGGTTTGTTGGTCTCTCTACGAGTAGTGGAAAAATTATGATAAAGAACAACTAGATCAATTGGGATACTGAAATTATTAAGAAAAGCACTTTCCAATTGACTCCAATTATTAATAGATCCATTCAGAAGTCCCAAATACCAATCATATACTGCTTCATCCAAAGTGTATGAAAAAAGATGGCAAGCCAAATTTTCATGATTGATTGAGGCTCTTATGATAGTGTTCTTGAAAGCTCCAATATGCTCTTCCATTGTACGAGATCCTCCACGTGTATACTTCAAACAAAACTTCTTAAAATTCTTTGGTAAATCATGAAGAGCACCTTGAAAATTTAAAGGAAGATTCCCTCCTCCCAACCATACATGTCTTTCCATTGGTGGTGGTTGATTGATATTTTGAGTAGGTATAGTAGTTGCAGTGGGTGCAAAATTTATAGTAGGTATAATAGGTATAACAATTGTAGGTGTTCTGGGAGCAGAAGATATTGCAAATGTATAATTAAATAAGATAGGGGACATGAAGATGCCCCAATAGATGGAAAAGAACTGCAAGGGAAGACGAAAATGTTGTGAAGAATGGAGAGTATTGAACCACCAAGATTGATGGGATACCATTAAATTGTGAAATAAAGCTATTAAATGGTATGGAAAGTGATAAGATATAATGCAAGTCTAGAATATTCAAAGTTGAAAGACTTGCCTCACTTGAAGTTACCACTGGTCTCACCTTCTCTTGTCTTGCCCATCTGGGGTTAGGCAATTCTTTCCACTCTAACTTTGATTGACCTAATTGAGAATGAGTATGATATCCCTTAGACTCTAGTTTTTAGGCCCCTCTTGTTGCAAGGTGTGGCCCTTGGTCTCCTTGTTTAGCACTGCGCTGCGGTGGTTTGTGACAAGGGCTTAACCGCCTCTCATGCTTGTTAAGTCAAGTGGTTGTATCAGGCATTAATAGGTTGATCTTTTGGTGCAACAGCAACTAATAGTTGGTATTAGAGCTGAGATGATGGGTTCAAACCCCGTGCTTGCACTGGGGGGATTGTTGCAAGGTGTGGCCCTTGGTCTCCTTGTTCAGCACTATGCTGCGGTGGTTTGTCACAAGGGCTTAACCACCTCTCGTGCTTGTTAAGTCAAGTGGTTGTATCAAGCATTAATAGGTCGATCTTTTGGTGCAACGGCAACTAACACCTCCTTCTAGTGATATTTTTTTGTTGATGCATGTTTTGGCACACCAACAATGTTGGAATAGCGAAAGTTCCCCTACTTGAAAGGAAAAGTACTCCAAGAGTCTTCTTTTCAAAATATTCTATAAAAAAGACTAGAATACCTTAGTAGGAAATCTTTGAGCTATCTTGTTTAAGGGGCTCAAGTGAAGTTTTTAGAGATTACAAACTCATAGAGAAAAAATCCATAGATTTTAAGACATAACACTATAAATTGAACCTCAGACCTTAAGAACAAATTGTAATAAGATCAATCCACAAGACTCTTTCAAAAATTGATAATAACCACCTTAGAAAACTTCAATAATGTTAGAAATGAAAGCAACACTACTTTAATGGAGATTCGATTCGAATAAATTTTAGCAATCTTTAATTGTGCGCTATTAACAATGGAGATTGTAACAAAACATAGAACCCACTACAGAGAAAATGCTAAGCATGAAGAACTCAACACAAAACACAATGACATAGTGTTTAACATGGAGAAAACCCTTTCAGGTAAAAAACTCCACACAGGAAAGAGGCCCAATGTTTATATTAATATGCAAAAGATTGTACAATACAACACCACCAATCTCTCCTTCAGTCTTCAATCTAACAACATTCCTGCAGTCCCTGAGTACCAAAATCTGTATTACAGCAACAAATACATGGAGAATACTTATAGAAATGTTTTCCAACTCATCCTAGGCGTTCACCTTCTCTCTCATGAGATTCCCCAACATGCAAACATTAAATGTCATCTTACAAGCACCTTCCACTTGTCCAAAAACAACCATGAAAAGGTTCGGTTCCCAAGACTAAATCTGGCCTCTTATAGCATCTTATGATGCGTCATAACCGTCATAGATTCCACAAAAAGAGTATCTTTCCAAGATAGGAACCTTGGGCTAAATATAACAAATATACAACTAACATATCTGTCATATGCGTCATAGAATCACAGAATCTTATGACAACTTGCAGCTATCATAGATTCACATACCAAACATTATGATAGTTGTCATACATGCCAAATATAGTAGATTCCTCAAGGGAAAATGCCTACCCTCATTTACTTTGGGTTTTTACATTTGCCAACAGTAAAAGTCACTCTGTAATTACCTCCAGTTACTCTAAAATTACCCCTGCCAGTGAAACTAGTACATCTCCTCATGGATAATTACAAATTATATATAATAAATGGAATAAATACAATATTGTGATTTACATGGTAAATGGCACCTTATCCTAAAAAATAACTTATCTCATCAGTGCTCACAAAATTTTTAATTACTACAAAGAGAATATAAAAAGTCACTAAACAAGAACTTGTGCATGCAAAAAGGTTTCTTTCTCCAAATTTATGGCATTATTAATAAACGGTATTTATAGATCAACTTGCACAAAACCCATATATATATATGAAAGATTTGCAATATATATCCACCATGCATGAGACTTTTGAAGATGTTAACATCAACTCTCATCAAAGGCTTTCTTTATGGAAAACTCTAACACTAACACAAAGAAACCAATGAAGGAAATATAAACTACTCCTACTCTAAGTGAGATTAAGAAAGGAAAAGAAAGAAGGAAAAAGAAAATAAAAGAAATCTAAGCATGCCCTTCGTATTCGTCAAATGTCATTATTTAAATGGAAAAATTTGAATAAAAACATTCTTCACATGATCCATTGCCACAATCACCATATAAGAAGGTGCAATCTTCAAAGGAAAAGTTGTACAAATAAGATAGAAATTTATAAAATTTACACTATAATATGTGTCAATTACCACATAGAATACCTAACCATCAGCCAAACTTTAATGGCTCTAGCACATTTGAAACTCATAAACACTTGGTGAACTAATTAAACATATGAGGGATAGATGCACACTTAGAGTTTGGAAAATCAAGGAAAAAGAAAAGAAAAGGACAAAGAAGCCAAAAGCAAAAAATTCTATTAAAGAAGTGTGTTTCTAACCCTTTGCAATGCCAAATACACAAGTATTTATAGGACCATAGAAGGGAAAGGTGAAAATCCAATCCCTCCTATTTTTAGGAAATGAGAGACACCTGTATATTTTGGTGTCATTTATATTTTTTCTCATTACGTCCAAGGATAAATTTGACGTCCTGATGACTATCACCAAGAAATTCTAACTAATTGCCTTTAGAAATTTAATTCTCCAATTCTTGTAGATAAACAAAATTATCCAATGCCACCTTTACCAATATGGAATCTGACCCATTTGAATAAGTGAATTTAACTTCAATTTTCATAAAAACTTCCTAAAGTTTTCTCTGAATATCTTTGAACTCTAACATCTTGAGCTCAAGATTTTCACAAGAACATTTTATTTTCATTAACTTATTAACAAAATTTGTAGCAAAGCCATGATCCTTTAGTGATTCTTTTTTCAAATTTAAAAAAAAATGATCCTATAAAACCTGTAGCGATTGGAAACTTCAATTCTCATCCAACAAAGAAAAACCAATTTTTCCATAAACTCATCCAATTTACTTTGCACACTCTAAACTAAACACCACACTTTCTAACCCTTACTCTAACATATCTTTAATATCTTCACCTAAAATTTATATGCCAACTTTCATTTTTTGATGAACATTAAACTCTTGACCAGTGAGAACACCTTCATCCTGTAAACATTAGAAAAGAGTTCCTACCCAATTCTTAATTAACATTTCAATAGAGATAATCTAAAACTAGATCAAAACTTTCTAAGATTAATCTGAGTTTACAAATAATAGACTAATATGACTATTTTTATAGAAAATAATTTGGAAAGAATAATAGAACACAAATTAGAACCTTGTGCTAAAAACTTGGAGTCTTGGCCTTGAATGCTAGTAATCCATATGGATGTACATGTGTTTCTCTATCATTTGTACGACATATTACAACTAATATGATGTAGGAGCATCCTTGGTTCAAGAGAAATATTGCATCAACCAAAAACATTTGCATTTCAGTTTGTTTGCAGACCAGTTTGTTTCTTTTCATTTTCTAGTTTAGTTTAGGCAATTCAGTCAGAAGCAGTTTCTACATTTTGGTCTGACATTCTACCACAGTTGCATTTCAGACCTTGTGGAGCTAGACTTAGCATCTACATTCGTTCATCTACATCATATCCAAAATTTAGAGATCCTCACATCATTATTGGAAAGATGTCGCTATCAGAAGATCGACTGTTTTCTCAGAACAAAGCATCCTGATAATCACAGACAACCAGCTGAGGGAGAGATTTGTGGAAGCATTTCCTAATATGTGAAGCCTAATGACACATCATTCGATGATATTTGGTTCATGGCAGACCTTCCCTGAAGATCCACACATCCTTCCATTCATTTGCAGAGGTGAAGAAGAAGAAGAATCAAACCAAGTAAAGATGCTGCGAGCTATTTCAAAAATTGGAAAGAGACCTAGAGTTGATGTGCCGAATTATACTGGTAATTTGAACCCTAAAGAATTGATTGATTGGATAAATGACATAGAAGAATACTTTGAATATGAGGAAATTGAAGATCCGGAGAAGGTGAAATTTGTAAAGACAAAGTTGAAAGGACATGCTGCTATATGGTGGAAAGAAGTTCAGTTGGAAAGAAACAGAAGAGGAAAAGAAAAGATTACAGAATAGGATAGGATGGTGACAAAGTTGAAGAATCAATTTATACCTACTGACTATGAATTGGAACTATTGAAGAGATTGTATAACCTAAGACAAAAGGAGAAATCTGTGAAGGAGTACATTGAAGAATTCCATAAAATGATCATAAAGACATGACATAGTGTAGAAAACAAGGCGAAAGTGGCTAGATATATCAATGGACTGAGATTGAACATTCAAGAGGAAATAAGCTTAGTAAGGATGACATCCTTGGAAGAAGGATACCAGTTTGCCCTGAAAGTTGAAGAGAAGATGAATAAAAGACATGATCAGAGACAGAGAGGCAGAGGAGGTAAATTTTAGAGAGATAGAACATTTTCCGGAGGAGACAGATCACATCCGGAGCATAACAAGTTTGACAACCCATTTAAGAAGTAGGACAGAGATAACAATGCTTACCAGAGAGATGACATAAATTTTTACCAAAGAGGAAACCCTAGTGCATACCGGAATGAAGGATACAGAAGAGAAGGAAGAGGATTTGATAAGAGAACATTCAGAGGTACTTGTTTCTAGTGTGGAGGTGAAGGACATAGAGCATTTGAATGTAATCAGGGTAGTACAAGTAAGAGAACAAAAAATAGTGGAAGAGTAGCATATGTGGAAGAAGAACATGTTGGATCACCTAGTTCTATTGGCAAACCTGAGAAAGGAGAATCATTGGTGATGAGAAGAGCACTATTTCAAATAGAGACAAATGAGGAACCACCACAGAGGAAAAGCTTGTTCTGAACTAGATGCAAATTAGGAGGTAAGTGTTGTAAAGTTGTAATTGATAGTGGTAGTTCAGATAACCTAGTTTTAGAGGAGATGGTGACTAAGCTGAAGTTGGAAAGATTGAAACACCCTAATCCCTATCAGATAGCATGGATTCAGGATTATCATAAGGTACTGGTGAGTGAACAATGTTTGGTGAAATTTCATATTGGATCTTATCATGATGAAGTCTTGTGTGATATTATGCCTATGGATGTTTGTCATATCTTGTTGGGTAGACCTTGACAGTATGATAGAAAATCTATACCTGATGGGAGAAAGAATATATATACTATAACAATAAATGGAAAGAGAATTACTTTGATTCCTTTAGAAGATGATCCTAAGAGTGAAGTATGTGGAAATGCTAGAATCTGTTTGCTAGATGGAAGAAAATTTCTTGAAGGTTTGAGACATGAGAATATGTGGTATGCCTGTATCCCTAAGAAGCTTGAAACATTGAAGGAGACTGGAGAGACACAACCAGAGGAGATAAAGGAGTTGCTGACAGAGTATGAAGACATCATATCAGATAATGTAGCTAAAGGATTGCCACCTATAAGGAGTACTAGTCATCACATGGATCTTATACCAGGAGTAAGTTTGCCTAACAAAGCAACACATAGAATGACACCGATAGAAAATGAAGAATTGAATAGACAGATACAAGAGTTGTTGACGAAAGGTTTGATCAAAAAAAGCTTGAGTCCTTGTGCAGTACCTGCAGTGTTAGTACTGAAGAAAGATGGAGAATGGAGAATGTGTACTGACTCTAGAGCAATAAACAAGATCATAGTTAAGTATAAATTTCCTTTACCTAGGATGGATGATATCATGGATTGTTTGAGTGGAGCAAGATATTTCACAAAGATAGAATTGAAGAGTGGATACCATCAGATCAGAATCAGAGAAGGGGATGAATGGAAGACTACTTTTAAGACAAATTAAGGATTGTATGAGTGGTTAGTGATGGCTTTTGGATTGACAAATGCACCGAGTACTTTCATGAGATTGATGAATGAAGTTCTAAAGAAATTCTTGGGTAAGTTTGTGATTGTATACTTGGATGATATTCTAATTTTCAGTAAGACAAAGGAAGAACATTTGTGGCATATTAGACAAGTTTTGCAGAGGTTAAAAGAAGAGAAATTGCTGATAAACATCAAGAAGTGTAGTTTCATGAAAGAAGAGTTGGTATATTTGGGATTTGTGATTTCTGTAGAAGGATTGAAGATGGACCCTGAGAAAGTGAAAGCAATTGTTGAATGGCCTACACCAGAGAGCATTGAAGAAATTAGATCATTTCATGGATTGGCTAGTTTCTACCAGAAGTTCATCAGAAATTTCAATTCAGTTTGTAACCCTATGACATAGACAATGAGAGGTGACAGAAAACATTTCAAGTGGACATCAGGAGAAGATAAAAGTTTTGAATTATTGAAGCAGAAAGTGACAGAGAAACCTGTTTTGGCATTATCGGATTTCAATAAGGTATTTCAAGTAGATTGTCATGTGAGTGGAAATGCAATTGGAGCAGTGTTAAGTCAAGAAGGTAGACCAGTAGCATATTTCAGTGAGAAGTTGAATTATGCAAGGAGGAGATATTCAGTTTCTGATCAAGAGTCTATGCCATAATTCAAGCCTTGAAGAAGTGGAGACATTATTTGTTACCTAAGGAGTTTGTGTTGTATACAGATCATCAAGCTTTGCAATATTTAAATAGTCAAGGTAAGTTGAATTAGAGACATATGAGATGGGTAGAGTTCACACAAAGTTATACTTTTGTGTTGAAGCATAGGAGTGGAAAATCAAACAAAGTTGCTGATGCATTTAGTAGAAGAAGAAACTTGTTGACAGAGATGAGAGTTGAAGTGTTGGGTTTTGATGAATTGAAGAACATGTATGAGGGAGACACTAATTTTACAGAACCTTGGAAAGCATGTAAGGAACGTGTTGTGATAGATAGGCGTAAGTGGTTGGACTATTTCATTCAAGAAGATATGTTGTTCAAAGGAAATCAGTTGTGCATACCTAGAAGGTCAATGAGAGATAATTTGATCAAGGAGAAACATAGTGGTGGATTGGCAGGACATTTTGGCATTGATAAGATAGTGGCCTTGGTGAGTGAAAACTACTTTTGGCCTTAGATACACAAGGATGTTCAGAGATTTGTGTAGAGTTGTAGAGTTTGTCAAGTTGTAAAAGGGAGTAGTCAGAATACTGGATTGTATAAACCTTTGACAATACCGGAGAGACCTTGGGAAGACATAAGCATGGATTTTATAATGGGATTGCCGAAGACACGAAGAGGACATGATTCAATATTTCTAGTGGTTGACATATTTTCAAAGATGGCTTATTTCATACCTTGTAAGAAGACAACCGATGCAGTGCATGTAGCTGACCTATTTTTGAAGGAGATTGTAAGATTGCATGGATTACCTAAAAGTATAGTTTCAGACATAGATACAAAGTTTGTTGGATACTTTTGGAAGACACTTTGGAAGAAGATGAAGACAGATTTGAAGTTCAGTTCAACTTTTCATCCACAGACTGATGGACAGACAGAGGTAGTGAATAGGAGTTTGGGAAACTTGTTGAGATGTTTGGTTGGAGAGAAAATAGGAAGTTGGGATTTGATTCTTTCAGAAGCAGAGTTTGCATACAATAATCCAGTAAATAGGAGTGCCAGATGAACACCTTTTGAGATTGTGACCGGAGTGAATCCTAGAGGAGTTGTAGAATTGAGGGACATTGGTATGGAAGAGAAGAAAAGTGCAAAAGCAGAAGAATTTGCAGATCATATGAAGATAGTCCATAATCAGGTAAAGAAGCATTTGGATAATATGAACAGTAAGTATAAGGAAAAGGCAGATGAGAAGAGAAGACATAAGGAATTTGAAGTTAGAGATAAAGTGATGGTGTACTTGAGAAAAGATAGATTTCCAGTTGGGACATATAAAAAGTTGAAGATGAAGAAGTGTGGACCTTGTAACATACTCAAAAAATTTGATTCAGGAAATGCATATGAAGTAGAGTTACCAGAGACATTAGGTCTATCACCTATTTTCAACATTGCAGACTTATATAAGTATCATGAACTAGAGTTCAGTGACATCATGGAAGAAGACTTGAAGAAGCAGTTACCACAACTAGCACCGGAGCAGATTGAAGACATCTTAGATAGTAGAGTTGGATGCAACACTAGAGGAAGACAATACAAAGAATATCTTGTGAATTGGAAAGGTAGACCGGAAGAAGATTCATCATGGATTTCTCAGGCTGAGGTGGACCGTCTTGGTTCTCCCATAGCCCCAGCAAAGTGAGGGACTCACTTTTTCAATAACCCTGGATGTCTGATGTAGGAGCCCCCTAGTTCAAGAGCAATCTTGCATCAACCAAAAACATTTGCATTTTAGTTTGTTTCCAAATCAGTTTGTTTCTTTTCATTTTCAACTTTAGTTCATGCAATTTAGTCAGAAGCAGTTTCTATATTTTGGTCTAGCATTCTACCATAGTTGCATTTCAGACCTTGCGGAGCTGGACTTAGCATGTACATTCATTCACCTACATCATATCCAGAATTCAGAGATCCGCACATCATTACCGGAAAGATATCACTATCAGAAGATCGACTGTTTTCTTAGAATAGAGCATCCTGATAATCACAGACAACCAGATGAAGGAGAGATCTGCGGAAGCATTTCCTAATCTGTGAAGCCTAATGACACATCATTCGATGATATTTAGTTCATGGCCGACCTTCCCAAAGATCCGCACATTATTCCATTCATTTGCGGAGGTGTTCTATGCATTTAGGTCCGACCTATCCGTGTCCACATGTTACAGCTCTTCCTTGGAGTTTGTGACCTTCCTTGGCCGACACGGAGGAATCTATTATTCTAGAGATGATATATATTGATGTAATAGATCCTTAGGAAAGTAGCTCTCATGATTTAGTAGATTGATAGTTTGGATTCTTTGTGAAGGACCTTAAAAGCTATATCTTGTGCATATTCTGTAATCAAGCCTTTGAGCCCTAATTGTAAGCCTGCATGTTGCTGGCCAGATTGTATTTGAATTCTAAGATATACTGAATGACTGAAACTACATTTGCTTCATTTCTTTGAGTTGTTTCCATTGTGTTTACTCTTGTTGCACGGTCCAGATAGTTCATTCTTTGAACCCTCCTACCATGACTGCACCACAATAGATGTAGTACAAAATGTTTCATGTCTTCCCAAAAAAATTCTATCTTAACTTATATAGCTTCTAGCTAAAACTGTACAACAAAAATAAAGGAAAACAAGCATAACATCCCAATGATGAGATAAATTTAGAATTGAAATTATATAGTTAGATCCTACAAAAATGACAGGAAAAACACTACCAAACCTTCATGCAGTTGAGCTCTATCCAGATAGCTATAGCTGAAGGGATAAAATAATGGTTGGGTTGTTTAGGAGCTTGATAAGAGTGGTCAAGCCCCTAATTTGGTCTTCTAACCAAGCCACAAATAGCCAAATGATAAAGAGAATGAAAAACAGTGTGTGCTCCTATCTTATGTGCATCATAGAATTAGGATGTAGCGACAAAATGCTAGGAGTATCTCCCTCATCTATGAGGAATAATACTAGGCCTAGTATGAGAATTTGATAAAAAGGGTGGTGGTATTCACCAATGGATTGCCAAGAGGTAAAAATGTGATTTCCTTCAATAAATAATAGAGATATTTTTGATACTTTGCTTGTGTAGCACGAGCAAGAAAATGATAAGGATATTTAGGGAGCAACCTAGTATTTGCTTCCTATTAAAAATACCTTCAATGATTTACATAAGAGAAAATGGAGGAATCCTTGGGAGAAGCGTAAGCTTCAATGGTGAAAGTTGTTTTTTTGATAAAACCTATAACTTGCATAATAACAATGGGAGCTTGGAGAAGTCCTACATGAAAGTTGCAGAGATGAAGATGGAGAAAGAGAACTAGAAGGAAGATCCCATCATCTATAAAATAGGCGTTTTATTGTTCTTATCTTTTATTCTAGATAGGCTAAAGATAGTAAGGCACATCTGCGAGGATGTTACAATTGTTGAGAGACATTATGGGGAAAGAGCATGCAAGAGTAACACATGTTATGAGGTACTACATGGTACAATATGCTAGTGCATTGCATAGATTTTTGTGTGTTACATTAGTGTCTAGGGTGAATCAACTTAAATTTAGAATGTGTGTCGAGGAGATTGATGAGAGTAATGCTCTAGTATGGATTCTTGGTAAACTTCAATGTAAGGGAAATATGCCAAGGTTGTGTCCAAGTGGTCTTATAACATGCTATGGGAATGGACACTAAAGTGAGTCCAAGACATAATGTGGAATTGTAGGGTATGCAATTTTTGACATTACATTTTGCCCCCACTTTAGCAAGCTAATGACACTAAGTGATAAGCATGCTAAAGTACAAGAATGAATTACTAAAATGAAATGTCATCAAAGGATACCCATAAAAAGAATACTATTGAGGCCATATAAACTCTTCAATTGGAAGGTAAGATGCCCCCAATCTAGAACCTACAAAACCACAATATCAGAAAACATAATAACATGTAACCCTGCAAGACCAAGAAGTGTGTTAGAAGCATATAAATATATATCACACACATTAAAGAGATGGGAATAGAAGAAGGCACATGGAAAATAAAGAAAATTTTTGAGTCAACAAGCAAGAGAACTAGCCATGAAATTTGTCTTAATACTTGTGTCATCCCCAAAATATAATGAAAATTGTTAATCAATGCACAATAGATAGAAGAACATAGTGAAGAAGAGTTGATCAATTGCTTTAAGAGAAGAATCAAGTGGTACACACAAAAGAGAGGGAAGTAATGAATGCAGATGAGAATACCTAACATTAACTCTAGCTTGTTTTGTCACTAGGGGTCATTCAAAGAGAAATGGGGTGAAAAATGTTACCGTAGGGAGTGCAAAAGGTAAAAATAGAGTAGGGAGCACAAAAAAGTGAAAACATTGTAGGGAGAATAAAAGGTAAAAAATATTGCAGGGAGCACAAAAGTTAAAAATATCGTAGGGAGCACAAAAAGATAAAAAGCTGCAAGGAGTGAAAAAGACAAAAATGTTGCCACAAGGAGCACAAAAGGTAAAAATGTTGTAGGGAACAAAAAGGATGCTTCAAGGAGCATGATGGTAATGTGAGAATGGTAGATGACATAGAATGAAGAATGTTTATAGGGAGGATACATGTAGGACATCTATTTTTAGAACAAGTTGTCACTCCCCCTAGAATATGGGTGAGGAAAACAATGTTGAAGAAGATGATTCTTATATTAGGATAGAGGTGATCTTAATTCCATAATAGAGGTAGTCTCAATATGATGATAGAGGTAAGATTGATGTTGCAACCAAGGATTATCAATATTATGACAAAGGTAGGCTCAATGTCATAATAGAGGTAGCCTAAATATGATGACAGAGGTAGGCTCGATGTTGTGGATAAGGACTATCAATATTATAATAGAGGTAAGCTTAATGTCATGATAGAGAGGTTTTGAATGTCACGTGTCAATGTCGAAAGAAGCATGGAAGTTTAGGTGAGAAAGATAGAGGTAAATCTCAATATCTTAGCAAAGTGTGCCTAGCCAAGAGGAGAAGAAACAAGATGTTATGGAGATAATAGTGTGCCTCCATCAAATGTGAAAGATAGAGAAGTAACATGAGCAATAGACTAAAACATCAACTCATTGGAAGAGGTGTTTTTAGTTATTGCATGAAGAGAAATGTAATAGTTTGTATGAATAGACGTAGGCTCCATAACTATAGAAGAATGAGCTATGGGAGAAGTACATGTGTCAAAAATCATATATTCATCATGGATGAGGAGAGTTTCATGAATTTGTGTGGATTCATGTATTGAATCAATGTCATCATTACATACAGAAGAAAAAGGTGCATCATAAGAAGAGACATGAATGGCACATGCATATCGATTAGGTCATGTATTATGTCTTTTAGTGCTTGTCATTGATTGGTAGAATGACCATGCACTCTATGATATGCACAAGAAGGAAGTGTAGAATGATTATGCTTAGAAACATTTTTTTCCTGTAGGAGGAAGAGTGATAAACTAAGTATCCAATAGAGTGGATAAAATATGCCCAAGAGAGTCAAGTGTGTAGGATTGTGCTTAATTTTTTGGTGAAATGGGAGAAGGTTTAAGATTGGCAATAGGCTCAAACTTGTTTGAGATGGTTGAAGGAACTTGTCATAAATAGGGAGAAGTATATCATCATCTTTGAGGTGAGGGTGCTCTATGGTGCATGTCTAAATTCAGGGGTCTTATTAGACTACCGAATTAAGCAGCAAAATGAAATCAACACAAAAGACAACACCACACTCACAACAAATTGTATTATTTATTTAGGAGCAACAATGAATTATAGGAGTACAAATTCAAGTTCTACAATCATGCTTCAAAATCAAAATATCCTCTTTACAGAGTGTTCTGCAACATCTACATTCACTAGGAGAATCGAGCACCCACCACTATGCAAAAGTTTTCACTTATACATAGACTAGGAAACTACCCAATTGATGGTTGCATAATAGACACATAACTGTCACTAAACAGTTGAACAATTACAGAATGGAACCATCGCTAAGATCAATGAAAATCATGCAATAAAAACACATTAACATGCAAATCAAAATGAAATGAAAATACTTTCAAACCTTGCATGAAATTAGACCTCAGATAAGATTAAATGGAGTGCACTCGAGTTCCATTGATTTGTCTTTTGGGATGAATTTGTGGGCTCCTCACACAACCAACATTACTCTGTCATGAAGATAATGGAAAAATTCAAATGATACATGCGTTCGAAAATGTGTGAGGGTTTGAAATGGAAAAGAAAGTTTGATTTATAGAGGGAGAGAGAATCAAATGAATGGCTAGGACTAGAAGGGTGATGAATGAGGTGGACAAACAAGATTGAGAGTCAAACTTAGTGCTTATGACGCACCATAAATGGGTATGACAGGTGGCCAAAATTAGGAGGAGAGTGGGAATAAATGGGATTTTCATTTGATTTTGGAGAGAAAGTGCTTATGACACACATTTAAGGAGGTTAAAAATAGGGATGTGAGTGGATATAAATAATTTAAATAATAGAATTATTTAAATTATGAGAGACATGTGGAATTGAAATAAATATTTAATTTATTTAAATTGGATGATGGAGGAAAATAGGATTAAATAAATAAGATTTATTTAATTTGGTGCAAATGGAGGAAAAATGGAATTAAATAAATGATTTATTTAATTTGATATAAGAAGAGGATAAATGGATAAGAGGGATTAGTTAAATAAATCCAATTTATTAACTAATGGGAATGATGGAAGGGGTCATGAAAGGGGCCTCGAAGAAAATATGTTGCAAGGTGATGCAAGGTGACACAAAGTGTCGCCAGAGGATGTTGAAAGACATGGTCAGTTTTAGGTGTCTACATTTTGTCCCTCTTTGAGATGATGTTGTGACTAAGAGAAGTAAGATCATTTCAAAGAAGAAAAGGTATGGATGAAGAGAAAAGGATGCCCCATCCACTTGAAGGAGTGACAGGGAGGAATGATGTAAGGATGGGATACCCCCTTGAGAGGATAGGTGGGTTAGGAGAACATGGGTATGCTCTCAAAATGGATGAAAAGAGGTTAGAGAAATAAAAGAATGCAAGAGAAAGGATGGATAAGGCTAAAGGTTAGGAATGGATAGATTGTTGAGGTGAAAGAGATAGGTGGAAAAGATAGTGGATAAAAATAGGTTGATAGGTGAACAATCATAATGGATATAGAGGATAAAGAAGATTTAGTTATGTTGGTATAATGTGTAGAGTAGTCCTTATTTGATATAGAAAGAGGATATTATACACCAAGGTATAAGGAACCAGAGTTACTTTGTATCCTTTGCATGGACTTGACACTGCAAACAAAAGGAGCATCCTTATACCCAGCATAATACAACCTTGTCTAGATACAAGATATGAATATTAACTGGAGTGATAAGAATATCCAACAAACACGCAAAATGCTATGCCCTATTCTTTGCTAATCGTAACACACCAAGATATAAATGGATCTAGGTGGCTTTGATAAAGCAAAAGAAGGGGATAGAAAAGATAAAATTAAAAATAAAAGACCAAATGACAACACAAGTCACACAACCATTGTATCTCTTGCCAAAGAGTTTAAGTGATGTTTAGATAGGTGCCTAATGACGGGAATGATATATCCCTAGATGAGGTTAGATGATGATTGTTTGAGATCGAATGATGTGGCAATTGATAAAGTGACTGGATATGCAATTTTAGTTAAGGTATAGTGTGTTGTATGAGTGTTTCTGCTTGAATGTCAAGTGTTTTATTGATGAGAGGAGAGCAGAATGTTTATTATGATCAAATGAAAAAGTTTATTATGAAATGTAGAATGCAAGAAGGTTTATTGTTTTGAACTTTTTGGAATATTTGATTTTTTGGGGAATTTTGGAAATGTTGTGATTTTTTTGGATTTTTAGAAATGTTTTGATTTTTTTGGATTTTTGGAAATGTTTTGATTTTTTTGGATTTTTAGAAATTTTGGAATGAAATGCATGAGACTTAGAGACTTACCTTCCAAAGGTCCTATGGAAAATGAGAGAATGATCCAAACCCTAACTAGATGTCGGTAAGGATTTTATTTATGACATGGATGGACATGATTTGGGGTGACAAGAAATGATACTAAGTGAAATTTTCAATCCATGATAGGATGATGAAATGAGAAATGGATGATGGTACACAAGCTAGACAAGAGAAAATGGGAGTGACAATGGATAACTAATAGATGGTGGATGCAAGACCTCTACACATGGCACATGTTTGCCAACTTTGCACCATGGTACTTATCCAAGGCACCACCGAAGTGGTTTTCACCATAGGACCGATTATTTCTCTTTACTATTTTGATTTTTCCTTTTAAAAAAATTTTTTTTGATCATTTTTTGATTTTTTTGTATTTTTTTTGAATAATTGGGGTACCCCATGGGTTAGATATAAAACCTTTTGAGGTGAATTATGTTGATAGGTTCATCGAGGGATGGTCCTCAGGTGTGGAAAGCTAATATACATTGGATCCATAACTACTAGTAATTATGAAGGGGCCCAACCAGTTAGGCTCAAATTTTCCTTTCTTGTCTTAATCTTGTAGGTTCCTTTGATTTTCCTTGAGAACAAGATCACCAGATTCAAATTTTTGCTCCTTGATTCTCTTGTTGTAGCTATGATGAAGACGATTTTGATAGGCCATGAGATGGTTAAAAGCATTGAGGCATCTTTCATCTAGTGTTTCCAATTCTTACAAGTGAGCAACTCTATAGTCTTCTTCATCAATAAGATGTTGTAATGACACCCTTAAGGAGGGGAGCTCGACCTAAATTGGTGGGATAGCTTCAAATCCAAAGACAAGGGAATATGGTGTGGCTCTAGTAGGTGTGTGGATGCTGGTGTGATATGCCTACAAAGTAGGATTGAGTTGTAAGTGCCAATCCTGGACAGCTTCATTGATGGTTTTCTTCAATAATTTAAGAATAGTTTTGTTTGAGCTTCATCTTGACCATTGCTCTGGGGATAGCATGGAGTTGAAAAGTGATGTTGGATATGGAATTGATTTCAAAAGTGGCATACTTCTTAGTTTTTGAATGGCTTTCCATTGTCAGTAATAATTGCTCGGGGTATACCACACTGGCAAATGATATAATGAAGGATGAACTTGGCAATTTGTTGGTGAGTTATATAGGTAAGAGGAATAGCTTTGACCCACTTTGTGAAATACTTAGTGGTGGTGATAATGAATGAATGACCATTGGTTGAAGGTGGATGGATTTTACCAATGAGATCAAGCCCCCACTGTGAAAAAGGCCATGGTGTAGTGATTGTTTGTAACTCTTGTGTAGGTGCATGAATCAAATCACTATGTTGTTGGCAAGGAAGACATTTCTTAACAAATTGATGTGCATCATTTTCCATAGTCAGTCAATAGTACGCAGTCCTTAACAATTTGTTTTCCAAGGTAGGACCACTAGAGTGTGCACTGCATATGCCTTCATGTATCTCATGTAAGGTGGCTTGAGCATCTTCTGAGTTAAGACATCTAAGGAGAACCCCATCGAGTTACTTCTGATAAAGTGTATCACCAAGAATGGTATAACGGGATGAACGACAGATGAAGGTTCAACATTGGGAATTTGAAAGGTTAGGTGGTAAGGTGTTATCATGAATCTAGGTATAGATTTCATTGTACTAAGGTGTATAGGACCAACAAGTTCACATACAAGTTCAACTTCTGGGACATCAAATGAAGGAATGTAAAGTTGCTCAATCAAGAATTCTGAATGTGGAATATTTGATGGAATATCAATCAATAAACTTATGGTTGCCATAGAATCAACAACTTTATTCTTTATCCTTAGAATTTGTTCAAACCAGATCCATGAAAATGATTTCTTGAATGTGTCGACTAATTTCTTATATGGGATTAGCTTGACATCTTTTGTTTGATAGTCATCATTGACTTGATAAATGACAAGTTGGGAATCACCATAGACTTCAAGTACTTTGATATTCCATTGGATAGCTATTCTCAGACCTTTGATAAGTGCTTCATATTCTGCAATGTTATTTGTGCAAGGGAACAAGATACTATAAGATTTTGGTATAAGATCTCCTTGTGGTGTGACAAAAAGGATCCCTGCTTCTGAACCATGGTGTGTAAAAGATCCATCAGTATAATTTCCAATTTGTAGGGGAGTCAACAACAAAGATTGATTCATCTGGAAATTCTAAAATATGTGGATGATCGGCTTCAATAGGTGCCTCTGCCAATTGGTCAGCAATGACTTATCCTTTTATAGATTTTTTGTCAACATATTCAATGTCAAATTCACTCAACATCATAATCCATTTTGCCATGCATTATGTCAATGTAGCTTTGTATAGAAGATACTTTAATGGGTCAACCTATGAGATGAGCTTAGTTTTATGATTGATCATATAATGTCTAAGTTTTTATGAAGCAAAGACAATTGCAAGACATGTCTTTTCAATAGGAGTGTAATTTAGTTCATATCCCACAAGAGTTTGACTGATATAATATATAGCTTTTTCCTTTCCAATGTCATCATTTTGTGCTAACAAGGATCCTAATGTTGCTGATGTGGCTGATATGTATAGAAGGAGTGCTTTTACTTAAATGGGAGGTACCAAAACTGGTGGTGTTGCAAGATATTCTTTCAATTTATCAAATGCTTGTTGACATCTCTTATCCCATTGAGATTCTACAAATTTTCTCAATAGATGTGCAAAGGGTTGACATTTATCTGCAAGTTGTGCTAGAATCTCCTTATAGATTGAAGTTTTCCTTGAAGGTGATGCAATTGCTTCAAATTTTGTGGTGATTTCATCTCAACTATAGCTTTGAATTTCGTAGGATCTACTTCAATACCTCTTTGGGAGAAAAGGTACCCTAAGAGTTTGCCAGATGTCACACCAAAGACACTTTTTTGGATTAAGTCAAACCTTGTATTGCTCTAAGCATTCAAAGATGTTTGCAAGTACATACAAATGACCCTCTCTTGTGTGCGATTTACCCAGGATATCATCCACATAGTCTTCCATTATATTATGAAGCATATCATGAAAGATTGTGGTCATTGCTCTTTGATATGTTGCTCTGACATTTTTAAGACCAAAAGGCATTACTTTGCAACAATACACTCCCCAAGCACATATGAATGCAGTCATTTGTTGATCCTCTTTAACAATCTTGATTTGGTTATATCCAAAAAAACCATCCATTAAGGATAACATCTCATGTTCTGTTGTTAGGTTGACTATGATATCAATGTTTGGAAATGGAAAATCATCTTTAGGACATACCTTGTTCAAGTCTTAGAAATATGTATAAACACAGATGCCCGCTGTATCCTTAGAAACTGGAACAATGTTTGACACCCATTCTGGATAATCTAAAGGTTTAATGAATCCTACTGCAAGTATTTTGTCTAATTCTGCTTTGACCAAGTGAGTGATTTTGGGATGCATCTTTCTCAACTTTTGTTTAACCAGTTTTGCTCCAAGATATACCGTCAAGTGATGTTCTACCAAGGAAGAATCTAAACCAGGCATATCCACATAAGACCATGTGAAATTCTTTTCTCTTTCTTTGAAAAAAGTCATGAATTCTCATAGTTCAAATTATGTCAGGGATTTGGCTGCAAATATGATCTTTGGTTCTTCAATTGTTCCCAAATTCATCTCTTGTGTTTCTTCAACAAGAAGAGGAGATCTCTCTTTATATGCCTTACTTTTGGGGAGGTCAAATTCCTCATGCTTAGGTGCCTTAGGGAGGTTTTCACCTTCAAATACGTCCTTTATTTTTACTTTTTTGTCATCTGAAAGTGCCACAAAGTGGTTTTCACTAGGGGACGTGATTTTTATATTTTTACTTTTGCGACTAAGGAATTTTACTATCTCTCCAAAGCAAGCATTCGTGTTGAGCTCTATAGTGTATCCAGTCTTGTGATCTCCAAGTGGTATTCCTGATCTTAATCCCAAGAATTCAACGATAGCCTCATCGTTTAGGAAGACATCTAGAATAAGAGGCCATTGTTAGTCCCAACCAATGAGTATAGGGTAAATGAGTTGAATATTGTGGGATGATGATGGTGGAAATGACATTGTAAGGGTAAAGATGGTTGAGTCATATAGGTTGGCGATACACATGAGGGAGTCATCGAAGGTTTCCTCAATAGTACTCTCAACTATGGGAAATGCTTTTGCTACCTCATCTAAGATAAATTCAAGCTTGGGTGATGTTGTCTCTTGTGTTCCAAACCCTAGTCCCAAGTGTTTAGGTCTACGAGTAGCTGTAATGGGTTCAATAGTTCCTTGTTTGTACAAGACAAGACCACATTTTCTGTGGTAACCCATATTTTGTGCCATGTGAAAACCTTTAGGATATTTCTCAAGAGGGAGATTATCTTATTCATCCTTTTCCTTATAAATTTGTTTTGAAATATCTACATCAATGATTTCTCTATCTAGTACACTCCATCTAGAAAATTGAGTTGGCTTATAATTGATTGTAATAGTTGAAATAGGTCTCTCAGGATGAGGTTGTCCAAAGCTCTTAGGAGAATGTGGAAGCTGTCTCACAAAAAAGGCTCCTTGTAGAGTATATTCTCATAATCCTTTGTCAATAATCTTAGCCTTGATCTTAGGACGGGTAGTGGATGAAGAGGCATGTGTGGATGGGTCAACATATGATGAAGATGGTTTAGCAATATCATTGGTTGGGCAATAATTTGCTTTGCGGTATGGGCCTTTCAATAAGTGACAATACACAAAGGGACATGGGTCAGTGTATATGGTAACCTCTTGATTATTGTAGGGAAATTTGATGCACTGGTGGTATGTGGAAGGAACGACTCTCATGGCATGAATCCATGGGCGTCCTAAAAGAATGTTATATGGGAGATCAAGGTCTAAGACTTGACAAGTAATTTCCATGAGCGCATGACCTAGTTGAACAGGTAGCTTAAGTGTCCCTTCTGATTTTCTCTCAGCTTCATCATAGGCCTTGATTGTGATAGAATTCTTTTGATCAATAACCTTAGTGGAGTATCCCAATTGTCTTATTAATATTAAGATAAATAGGTTTAAGGATGATCCACCATCTACTAGGACCAGTTTGACTTTGTGTTTGTGGATGATTACTTCGAGGTGAAGAGGTTCATTATGGAATGAATCAATGATAGGCATGTCTTTTTCAGTAAAAACTAGGTGAGGAGTGGATGTGAGGTGTTCTACCATGGCATGAAATTGTTCCACATTAATATCATTAGGGACACAAGACTCTGCTAAGGATTTGTCTAATATTTTTCTGTCTATAGAGGATGTATGAAGAAGATCAAGGATTGAGATTTGTGTGGGAGTCTTCCCTATAAGATGGTCAAGGATGTTGTACTTGGAATTGGATGTCGAGGATGACGACATAGATGAGGATAGGCTCCTTGGATAGTGAGATGACCACAGTAGGTGGTAACGACATAATCAGGGTTACAAGCTCTTACGGTAATGGTGGCTACTTGTGGAGAGCAAGATTCAATATGACCCACAATGGAATCATATGAAGTAGACGAATTGACTTTATTAGTATAGTTGTTGTTGCCACGTTGTGGGAATGGATCTTGATATACTTTCAATTTCTCATTAGTTGACTTTGGAGTAGGTTCATCTATAGTGAGGTCTCCTTGATTGATAAAATATTGGATCATATAGTTCTTGAGTCTCATACAATTATTTGTTTTATGGTGGGCTTGACTTTATGAAATTCACAATACTCATTATCATTGTACCAATGGGTTTAACGATATTCTCATCATAAGGGTTGATCTCGAGAAATTTAATAAGGCCATGATTTTTGAGTTTTTGAAAGATGGATTCTTGAGGTTCCCCTAACTTAATCCCCGTATAGGGTTACTCTTGGGAAAGGTAACATTTGCATTTGATGATGAAGATGGAATTGCTAATGGGGAGTTTTGAATATTGTGAACAAGTTTAGAATCTATGACACCATCATTAACAATGTTTTTGTTCTTAGCCCAAAATTAAGGTTTTTTATTTGTTTGATTGTTATTGGAATCCTTATTTTCTTTGAAGATTTTAGCAAGACCTTTTGCAATTAGGGCTCTTTCTATAGTTATGCCTTTATCCATTATCTCTTCAAAAGTGTCAATACATTGAATTTGCAAATGAAATGCAAGTTCTTGGTTTAGGTTTTGGATGAAAAGATTGACAAGTTGTTTCTTAGGAATATTCCAAGGTACCTTGCTAGCAAGATTTCTCCAACATTGTAGGAAGGATATGAGTGTTTCCCCATTTCTTTGTTTGGTGCCACAAAGGTCATTCATTGATATATCATGTTCAATGTTATATCAAAAATGGGATATGAAATTGTCGACAAGCTTTTTGAAAGTTTTGATACCATGAAGGAGATGGGAGAACCATTCAATGGCTTGACCTTCGAGACTACGAGGGAAAAGTATCATCAAATAAGCATCATCATATTGTATGTCCATACATGCTATGGATAATTCTCTTAGATGGTCTCTAGGATCACCCTTTCCTTTGTATTTATCAAATTTTGGAATTTCATAGTTTGGAGGAAAAGGGGTCATGACTAGATATTTATCAAACTGATATGTACAAATGTCTTCAAAGGTATACTTCTTCTTTTGATTTCCCTTTTGCATGTCAGAAAACATTTGTTTCATAAGTGTTTACATGTCGGTTGTATCATTGGGAGATGTAGTAGATGTATTGGATGAGGATGTTGTTGTTGTACTTGGGTTTAGGATTATTGGTTGTTTAGGATTTGTTGTAAAAGGGCTTGTTGTTGTTGAATAAGTTGTTGGAGTTGTGAGGTGGTGGGATTTTTGGCATGGGATGTGAAAGATTAAGTTTGGACTTGTGAGGTTTAAGGCATGGACACATTAGCTTGAGTATGGACACAAGGTGAAGAAATAGCCATGCCATCAGTAGATGGGGTGATGACATTAACTCTAGAAGTCAGAATAGATGTGGTAGGGATGTGTGAGCTCATAGGAATGGATGATGTAGGAATAGTTGAAGTCCTAGGTATATTTTGACCACTTGATAGGAGTATAACATTGGTTGTTTTTGAGGTTGTGACACACCTATAGAAGAAGTAGGTTGATTGGTGGATGTGTTAATGGTGAGGTGTGTCATGACATTTAGGGTTTCATCAACATGTGGGTGGGAAGCTCCTTCTAATAATCTAGGAATATATTTATAATTGGGAGGAATAAAGGGGGTTATGCCAATGTTCAAAGGAATTTGATACTCTAGGTGAAGTATCTATTTGAGGAATTGGTCAGGTTTGGTCTTAATGACATGGTTTACTATTGAGTGATGGTCGGGATCCTCTAACCATTAGTCAACTCTTTCCACATAATCGTCAGACTCATGGTCAGAGTGAGTTGGACTTTTGGGTTCTTGCATAGGATTCTCAAATTCATGTGTATCTAGAGGGTTTGATGATGGTTTGACTATGCCCTTATAAGGTTCAACTATGAACATGTCGGTGGGCATTCCAAACTCAGGACGAAATCTGGGGGTAATATTGTATGGTATAGACCTTCTATAATAGGAAGTAGACTCTTGATGAGAGTGTTTTGAAGACTCTTGATGTGGTTGTTGAGGGGGTTCTTGTTGGAATTCTTGATTGATTTCATGATGGGTGTGTTCATGAGGTTCTTATGGAACTTGAGGGAACTCTTGTTGGGATTCTTGATGAGATTCCATGTTTCTCTTAGTTAGTGACCTTGTAGTGGGCATGAATAGGATGACCTTAGAATGAAAGCTATGGATATTGAACTTGGTTATGACAAGTTTTGGACCAAAAATATCAAGATGATGACTAGGGTGTGGATAAAATGACAACCAAGATGATACCAAGATATTGATATGACTAGGATATGAGGGTGGCAACCAAGATAAAAAGGATGGCACCAAGGATATGAGGATGATGTGGATTTAACCAAGATATGATAGGATAGAATAAAACCAAAATAGCTCAAGACTCATCTAGATCTATTGTGATTGACAAAGATGCGATTCTCTTCACTACTTAGGGTTGATAGATGCCTAAGCAAGGAGAGGGATAATGATGACATTTCCACTTAGAGTAGACAAGGCAAGATAGGATTAAAAGATGGATAAAAGGATCTAGGCTAGACTTAGGCAAATTTTGGATTTGATCAAAGGTTTGATGGATGACTTGGTTGACAAATTGATTGATGGATCAAAGGATGACTTGGTTGACAAATTGGATAGGTTTGCAAATTGGTGATAATGTTGAAGTCCAAAGGTGGGTTGATTGGCCAAGATATGGATAGGTACTCACAAGTCCAATATCAATGCTATGGAGTTGTTTTGAGGTCACTATTTTATCCTAATTTTTTTGGATTTTGATATTTTTTTGGTTTTTTTGGATTTTGAGGATTTTTTTATTTTTTTAGATTTTTGGATATTTCGAAAGAAAACAAACACAACAAACATAATGGCTAACTTGACTTAACAGGGAAATTGGTGTGAAGTACTTCATGGATAAAGTGGCTTTTACTGGTATTGCACAAGGAAAACATGCCAAGCACATGAACAAACCTAGAATTATTCAAGTAGGAGTGATTTCATAGTGTAGGCCCACACAATAGAATACCTATCCATGTTCTTACCTAACTAAGAACACTTCACCCTGTCTAGATAGCTAGGGATAAGGGCATTGCATCCAATACCCCTTTCCTTGGAGGCTTTTATGCCCTAACCAAAGAAAACATCTATCTCGAGATCAAGGAGGTATGATGGTGAGTAATTTCAAGGGGTGATCCGCATCACTTGCACCACACTAGAAAATGACCAATGTTCTTATCTAGGCTTTAAAATATTCTAGGGGAATCTTCCAAATACGCAAGGTACAATGAGGTGCAAGTCTATGAACACTAGCCCGTTGAAAGGATGTGGCACAAGCGATTAAGAAAACACCACTTCACCTTGTGTCTGGAATCACCCGGGGCCCCAAGGCTATCCCAGTGACTACATAGCTAGATTGAGGTACAAATTTTTCTCTCCCCCTTTGATATACCCCGCTAGAACATGTGGTTGATGTTGTCCCTAGGGGTGATGAAATCCCCAGCAAGCCTCCTAAAGGGAAGGAACACTATTCACTTTTGATCCCCAGGCTCACACAAAGTGCAAGGGGAGAGCATATGTGAGATAATGTCCCTGGGATTGAACAAATAAATGCAAGGATAATGAAGGGGTTTATGATCTCCAAGATCACGAAAAGGTGCGAGGAGAGAGAATACACCCTTTTCAAAATCTGAAGACAAAGCAAACAATATTAAATTACTATCCCCCTAAATTAAAATATGTGCCTGGATTAGTGATAAAAAAATTATCTTTGGCATATGAATCTGCACATGATGTGTTAGTAGTTTCAATGATTTTCTCTTTGACAAGCGAATCTGTAAAAGATTTATGAGTGGTTTCAATAGGTTTGGTCATTGAAATGTGAAAGCTACAAACAAACATTAAGCGAACAAAGTGAAATCTAATAAAATATGAAAATAAAGAGCTGATACATAAAAATGGATCTAATTAGTAGATTCTACATGAAATTCTATGTCATTTCAAAAAACAATTCGTCAAATTTGGACATGTTTTGCACAAGTTATGGTCAAATGAAGTTTGCAAGGTAAGGCTGACTTTGAGGGAATATACCTAAGAATATTGATTGAATTTTCTGATGAGGCCTATGTCACAACGAAGTTAGGTGACTCATCTTTCCAATGCTTCTAGTTTCTCTAAAATCTGATATGCTTGTCAAAAGTTATGCAAGTTTGAAAAAACAAACTATTTTAGTATGTAAGAGGCCAAAAGCAAGCCTGGTAGTCAGTCTTAGGTTGGTCACATGATGTGGTTAGACAAACAATTAATGTTGGCAATCTATAATCTCTAGAAGTTATATGTACTACTAACCTCAAGGTGCGGGGCGGGCAGATAGGTGGGAAACAACAATATTTTTTTTTAATTTTAAATTTCTTTTTTGGTTTGTTTTTTTTTTTGCTTTTTAAAAGTCTTAATTTAAAAATAAAAATAAAATAAGGCAAATGTGTCTGCGGCCTTAGCCACCAGAAGGACTTTAAAAGCCTGACAATAGGGGGCGTGGGCCCTACCACCTACAGGGGTGGTAGGTACGGGGTACTTGCATACCCTTGTACGTTGCCCAAAAAAAAGCTAAAAGGCTTAAAAACAAAAAAATTCTTTTTTATTATATTTTTTTTGTTTTTATTTTTATATATTATTTTTATTTGTTTTTTATTCATTTTTAAATTTTTTTTTTTATTTTATTTAAAAAAAATTAAACTATGAAAGCCCTTATTGTACCGTATAGGCCTATGAGGGCCTTAAAATTCAAAAAATTCAAAAAAATTACCCTAACCAAAATATGAGGTATTTTATGTTTTTTTTTTTTACCTATGAGGCCTCTCGGACTCAAGGGCAAGGGCAATTTCAACATAGGAAGCCTCCTGTAATAGTTGACTCCCATATCTTCATAAAAAAGAGGCTAAATCTGCAACAAAAAGCCTTCCAAAAACTTGTAAAATAGGGTTAAAATACCAAGCGTGCCAGAATGAGATCAATGAAAATCATGCGAGGAAAACACATAAAGATGCAAATAAAAATGAAATGAAAATACTTTCAAACCTTGCATGAAATTAGACCTCAAATAAGACTAAACAGAGTGCGCCTGAGCTCTGTTGATTTGTCTTCTTAGATGAATTTGTGGGTTGCTCACACAACCTGTGAGGCCTACTTATCTCACCTTCTATTTTTGCTTACATCATATGGACATTTTGATAGACATGTGGACGTTTGGGACTTTTGATCCTGTTATTCAAACCTTTCATGATTATTTTGTATGCTTTGATTTGTTAGATAGAGCATGATGTGATGCTGTTGTAGCTCGCATGTTAGATATCACTTGATGCTATAATGTTATGTGTTATTTATTTTGATGCAAATAGGAATGTTAGACTTTGATGAGTAAATGAATGAAATATTATGCAGTTTTAATCCTGATTTAATGTTAGAAATACAAATGAATTATGAATTTTGTAAATGATAGCATATGTATAATTGAGGATATAGGTGATTATGTGACTGTGTGTGTGTGTGTACATTTCCTTTCACTTCAGCTATGATGAACATGTGTTGTTGATCCGTTTGTGGAAGTGTGCAGATAATTTTCCATGCCCATGGAAAATTGAAGGTCATTCCAGTAACCCTATGTGATATCTATGTTTAGTTGACCTAGTCCCAAGAGGGACCAAGGTCATTTGTGATGGAGCATGATGAGTTGTAATGTCTTTAATTAATGTTTATTTTGATTAGGGTTTACCCTTTTTAATTGATTTATTGATGTGTTATAAGTTATAATGTTTGAGTTGCACTATTTGGTGCTATTTATTTATTGGGCATTTTTCTATAAATTTATGGACCCCTTGGTGTTTATTTTGGTCAAATAATGATCCTAGGTCATACCCCTAGGGTCTAGGACCAATTTGAACGTGTGAGACCTTAGTTTAACCTTCTTTTGGTCACCTTAACTTGACCCTGAAGTTAAGTGACGAAATTTGAAGTTGGGTGACGTGGTGGACAAGTCAAGATTCCACCATTACCAACTCCACTTCCCTAGGATAAGGTCTCCCTTATCTTGAAGGCTTGGAAGCTTCCAAGGCCTTCAAGTGTGAGAGACTTCATTCCTTTGCTCTCACACATGTGTGAGAGCATCTATAGAGGAATGGGTTTGCCTTGTTGGATAGGATGATGACATGTGCCTTCTCCTTATCCTTATGGAGCCTTCCATGTGGGATTCCCCTCTCCACCTTGCTCTGACACGTGTGTGAGAGCATTTGTAGGAGAGTGTGAGGCTTGGTGGGATGGGAGTATGACATGTGTCACCTCCACATCCCTTAGGGGTTTGTGAGTGGATTGTGAGGAGGAAGGAGAAGGTGACATGTGTCACCTTCTCATTCCTCAAGGCTTAATGTTTTAGCCTATTAAACTCCCTCTTTGAGATATGGAGAGGCTTCTTCATTTTTATTTTCTTTTTTAAAAATTGATTTGGGGGAAAAAGCTAGAGTTGGAGGATTTTGGATGCAAGGAGATTGGAAGGAGACTTAGGAGCTCTTCTTCAACCTCTTGCCAAGTTTGGGCTTATAAGGTAAGCACCCAAGGCTATATGCCTTCCTTATGTTATTTACTTTCATTGTATGTGAAGTTGTTTTGTGTATGTTTGATTTTTGGTTTATGTGTTGTGTGGGTTTTCATTTTGGGTGTTTGATGAATCTCTCCATTGAGAAGAGCTCATCTTGTTTTGGGGTGGGAGAGGAGTGAACCTCCTCAGGGTCACCCTCACTATTTTTGGAGGTGTTGATGGCCATGGAAGTACATTGTGAAGTATTTGAGATTTTGGTGAAGGCAAGATTGCCTTGGGAATATTTTTGACATATTGAAATATTAAGGCAAGAGGCCTTGTGATTTTTGGGTATTATGTGATTTTGTGATTTTGGGTTCTCCCCTTGAGTTGAGAGTAGTCCACTCTCCTACCCCCAAAAATCTATGTAAATGGATTAGTTATGTGAAATCCTTGGGAGGGTATGTTTATGGTTTGTGTGAGTGTTTTTTGTGTTAAATCCCTTGTTGTGTGCACCTGGTTATTGGGTGACCTCCAAGCTCAGGGGTGACTTGTTCCAAGTCTATCGTTGGGAGGTGAGCTCCCATGGGCATTTGAAAATCTTCCTTGTGAGTTTTGCAGGTTTTGGGTGATTAATGGAGTTTTGGAACTTGGAAGGAATGTGGTTTTCCTTATGTTGTAATGTTTATGGTATTTTTGTACCCATGACCCATTTGGGTTTGTACAAGTTACTGTTTATGAGAGTTAATCGTCTCCTTGGAGCCTATGTTGTAATTTTATTCTATGTACTATTATTGCTTCAAATGCTATTTTATGCGTGTGTGGAAAGATGTCTCATATTGACCATTTGGAAAAATAAATTATATACATGTGAAAGAAATTCTTTCCCTCTCTCTATTTTTGGTTGTATGGTAAAATGAACTTGGCTTTATTTAATTTCCTGATTTACAAAAAAGAATTTATTATATATGCATGACAGTTTAATCCTTTCTATAAAAATAAAATGGTGAGAAGTAATATATATATATATATATATAATTTCTGCATAAATATGTTGTTGAAATCTCTATATACACTGTGAAAAGATATATTCTAGTAGATATATGTATACATATATATACACATATAAGTTAATTTCCTGAATAAATATATTGTTGTTGAGGTTTTTGTATATTTTATATGCTGTAATATATATAATAACAAAAAAATATTAAATAAACTTATAGCCGTGTCTAAACCCGTTAGGGTTTTTGTGTTAAAAAAATTAAATCAAAAGAAAAATTGGGGCGGTAGCCATGCTGTCACCGAAGAGAGTGCAAGGGGAGGGGGGGTGGACCGACCGTCCACCCCTCCCTCCCATGAATTTGTTTTGGCACTGCTGGCGCCCATGCGTTGTTCCTTCTCTATTTTTTTTTGCAGCAGAATGTCAAACCCTACTCTATAACCTTTCATTCGGCCTTGTTGCGATTTACTCTGTCTGCAATACACACACACATATCTATGTATGTATGTATGTATATTAACTATGTGGGTATACACACACAATATTGTTTATGAAAAATATATTTATTTGAAAATGGGTATGTGTGTATATATATATATATATATATATATATATATATATATATATATATATATATATATATATATATATATATATATATATATAACAACCCTATGTAAAAACCATTTAAATAATAAAACCAGAGAGCCCTCTTGATAAATTTGAAAACCCTGTTGATGAAAACCTGAGAACAACCTGCACATTTGTGAAATAAGATAGAAAACATTGAATAGGGTTTGAACAAAAAAAATAAAGCTAGGGTTAGAAAGAGAAGTAAATAAATTTGTAGAAGACAAAAAAAGTTAAACAAAATTATAGTGCACATACCATTTCTTCCCTCACTCCTCTTCATCCTTGAAACTTGGAGAACAAATGAACAAAATGCCTTGTGATTTTTTTCACCCTTTTTATTGCCTTATTAGATCAATTTAGGGTTTAGTGGGATTAAGTGTGGGATTTGTGATTTAATTAAATCCTAATCTAGTTATCTTTTGAACCCACTTAGTGAGTGGGAGGAGTTATTAAAATTGGATTTTGGTGGTGAAATTAATTTATTCATCCCTTCAACCTAATTACTTGTGTATGACCTTATGTAAAATTAATTAATTGATATACTTAGCTAATGTGAATGTTTTATTTTCACTATCATATTTATATTAAATATAATATATCTAAAGTACGTTGAGAGACATCCTTCTTTAGGCACCTAATGATATCTCTCAACGTACTTTAGATATATTATATTTAATATAAATATGCTAGTAGCATTTGGAGTGGCAAGCCTAATTCTAACTATATTATATATCTTAAGAATTATTATAATTATATAATATATATAATAATTATAATTATAATATCATAATATAGGATAGATGTATTATAATAATAAATTATATATAATATTATAATATAGTTTAGATATATTATTATAATATATTATATAATAGTTATAATTATATATTATATTATATCAAAATATATAATATACCTATATTCTAATATATAATATAAATTATAATATTAGAGTAATTATATAGTAATATATAATTATAATAATATATCTAACCTATATTCAAACCCTAATTGTATTTGTAACCCTAACCCTAACCCTAACCCTAAGTAACTTTAATTCTAACATTAACCCCAATTATAGTTGTAACCCTAATTCTAACCCTAACCCTTATCCCAACCCTAATTATAATCCTAACCCTAACCCTAACCCTAACCCTAATTCTAATCATAACCTTGATTCTACCCTAACTATAACCTTAATTTTAAATCTAACAATAACCATAATTCTAACCCTTACCTTAATCCTAATTCTAACTATGATTTTAACCCTAACTCTAACTCAAATTTTAACCCTAACTCTAGACCTAACCTAATCCTAACTATAACTCTAATTTTAACCCTAAAATAGCTCCAATTTTAACCCTAACCCTAACTCTAGTCGTAAGCTTGACTATAGTTCAAAACCTAACCCTAACCTTAATACTAACCTTAACCCTAATTCAACTCTAACCCTAACTCTAATTTGAACCCTAATTCTAATAGTAACCCACCTTAATTCTAACCCTAATTCTAATAGGAACCCTAACTCTAACCCTAACCCTAACCCTAATTCTCATCATAACCCTGATTCTACCCTAACTATAACCCTAATTTTAAATCTAACAATAACCATAATTCTAACCCTTACCTTAATCCTAATTCTAACTATGATTTTAAACTTAACCCTAACTCTAGCCCTAATTCTAACCCTAACTGTAACTCTAATGCTTACCCTAACTCTAATTCTTACCCTAATTCTAATAGTAAACGACAAGTTAATTCTAACCCTAATTCTAATTCTAACCGTAATCCTAACTCTAACCCTAACCCTAATTCTAATTTAAATCATAACCCTGATTCTACCCTAACTATAACCCCAATTTTAAATCTAACAATAGTCCTAAGTCTAACCCTAACCATTATTCTAACCCTAAACATAGTTCTAATTTTTAACCCTAACCCTAACCCTAACTCTAACCCTAACCCTAACTCTAACCCTATGCCTAACTATAATTCAAACCCTAACCCTAACCTTAACTCTAATTGAACTCTAACCCTAACTCTAATTTGAACTCTAACCCTAATTGTAATTCTAATTCTTACCCTAATTCTAATAGTAACCCACTTTAATTCAAAACCTAATTCTAATAGGAACCCTAATCCTAACTCTAACCCTAACTCTAATTCTAATCATAACGTTGATTCTAACCCTAATTATTATTAGAATTAGTTGAAATATAATTTGAACCCTAACCTTAATTCTAATCATAACCCTAAATCTCACCCTAATCCTAACCCTACTTTTGACTCTAATTCTCATTCTAATTATCACCCTTTTTCCAACCGTAACCCTAACTCTAATTGTAATTCTAACTCTAAATCTAACCCTAACCCTAACTCTAATTTTAACCCTAATGTTGATCCTAATTGAAACCCTATCCCTAACATTAATATGAAGCTTAACCCTAATTGTAACCCTAACTTTAATTCTAAACTAACCCTAATTATAGTTGTAATGCTAATTCTAACCCTAACCCTTATCCCAACCCTAATTTTAATCCTAACCCTAACCCTAATCCTAATTGTAAACCTAACCCTAACCCTAAACATAACTCTAATTTTAACCCTAACCCTAACTCTAGCCCTAAGCTTGACTATAGTTCAAAACCTAACCCTAACCTTAATACTAGCCTTAACCCTACTTCAACTCTAACCCTAACTCTAATTTGAACCCTAATTCTAATAGTAACCCACCTTAATTCTAACCCTAATTCTAATAGGAACCCTAACCCTAACTCTAACCCTAACCCTAACCCTAACCCTAATTCTCACCATAACCCTGATTCTACCCTAACTATAACCCCAATTTTAAATCAAACAATAACCATAATTCTAACGCTTATCTTAATCCTAATTCTAACTATGATTTTAACCCTAACCCTAACTTGAATTCTAACCCTAACTCTAGCCCTAATCCTAACCCTAGAACTGTAACTCTAATGCTTACCCTAACTCTAATTCTTACCCTAATTCTAATAGTAAACCACCTTAATTCTAACCCTAATCCTAACTCTAACCCTAACCTTAATTCTAATTCTAATCATAACCCAGCTATAACCCTAATTTTAAATCTAACAATAACCCTTATTCTAACCCTAAAAATAGTTCTAATTTTTAACCCTAACCCTAACTCTAACCCTACGCCTAGCTATAATTCAAACCCTAATCCTAACCTTAATACTAACCTTAACCCTAACTGAACTCTAACCCTAACTCTAATTTGAACCCTAACCCTAATTGTAACTCTAATTCTTACCTTAATTCTAACAGTAACTCACCTTAATTATAACCCTAATTCTAATAGGAACCCTAATCCTAACTCTAACCCTAACCCTAACCTTAATTCTAATAATAACGGTTATTCTAACCCTAATTACTATTAGAATTAGTTGAAATATAATTTGAACTAGGCTTACCCTAATTGTAACTCTAATTCTTACCCTAATTCCAATAGTAACCCACTTTAATTCTAACCCTATTTCTAATAGGAACCCTAATCCTAACTCTAACCGTAACCCTAATTCTAATCATAACATTGATTCTAACCCTAACTCTAATTCTAATCATAACACTAACTATAACCTTAACTGTAACCTTAATTCTAACCTTAATTAGAATTATGGTTAGGGTTGGGTCATTTCAAATGCTTACTTATCTTTATTCCATTATTATAACTTTTCTTTTAGAGTTTTGTGATTTGTTGAGATCTATCATATGTAATATACCACTAATTCTAATCCTAACCCTAATTCTAACATTGGAGATTATGGTTAGGGGTAGGGTTGGGTCATTTCAAATGCTTTCGTTGGTGTAATATTAATTCCCAAATTTATATTAATAGATAAAACCATTGGTATGGAGTAATTGTTTAAAGACATCATTTGACATCATAAGACAAACATATAATATGAAGTATTCCAATGCATGTCCATTGCCACCCTAGTACTTGTACACATAAGAATAGTATTTGTCCATATAGTATTCTTATCTATTTCTTTGCAAATACTCTCACCCTTCAAAATTACACAAATCATTCATATCATGGTTGTTTGATTTGAGTTCCACAAATCACTCATGTTTTGTTTGGATCTTTGAGCCTTGTTTTAGATTCTTACTTTTTAACCCTAAAATTACACTCTTTTCCTTCTAACTTTGCTTATTTAAAATCCAAAAAAAATCACATATTAAAATTTTTAGTAACCATTCTAATAAGCTTGTAGTTTAAATATTTCCATGATTAGTAATGTATTTTATATTGTGTTGTGTGATTTTTTCACAATACAATTAAATTGCATACCAAAACCCCATTTTTAACACTTATATTTTCTTTACACTTATATTAATAAGAATTGTTTTCTCATTATTAATCTTTTCTAACTAAAATTGTGTTCACTTTAAAAATATTAACCCTAATATATTTTTAATATTAAGTTAATATTAAAACTTAAAACTTAATATATTTTTAACAGAATAATCAATCCTTTACTAAATAGTAGAAATATTAATAAGAGTTGTTTTCTCATTTATTAATCTTTTCTAACTAAAATTGTGTTCACTTTAAAAATATTATCCCTAAGTTAATATTAAAACTTAAACCTTAATATTTTTTAAATGGAATAATTATTTTAATGGAATAATCAATCCTAGTATATTTCTAATATTAAGTTAATATTAAAATCTACATTTGGCATGTCTAAAGACCCTTTTAAATTTAATTATCATCATTTAAATAAATCTAAATATATCATTTAGAAGTCTAATTATAAATTTGAATATGGCATTTAAATAATTTAAATGAAAATTGTACATGTTCTATTTAACTTTGTAAGTTTATGTAAGAAAAATAAAAAAATTAAGAATGAAATAGATTTTTCATTTTAATAGTTAATTAGTCTTATTTCCACTAAAATCAAATTATGCTTCACCATTAGAATCCAAGTTACAATAAAAATAAAAATTGTGCATGTTCTATTTAACTTTGTCACATTATGTAGAACAATAGCTAGAATTTAGCAATGCAAAAAAAATAAGTTTCACATTTATTTGGAATGAAATATATATTTCTTTTATCATTTGAAACTCTACTAGATAGATTTAACTCAAGATGGAAAATAAATACATGTGCTTTTAGGCCTTGAGTTTAACCTATCCTGTAAAGCTAAATTGAAAAATGTCCCTAAAAAATTATATTAGCCCACTACACATATAACAAATATAAAATGTTGGTAAAAAAATCATATAACCCAAGGCTTGGAATTATTTAACAAAATTAAATTTCATTCAAGATGAAATATAAATGCATTTTCCTTGAGATTGTCAATTTATTTTAATTAGGCAAAACATTAACTATTCTTTCTATAAAATCATTATATATAAAATATAATATATTTCTTTATTCTTAAGACTTATTAAATATTTCCTTTAATTAAGTAGATAGAATTCTTATTAAATAAAATTCTAAAAACGAAAGATAACATTTTAAGGGGAAAAAGATTTAGTTTCTGACAAATCTCTAAGTTTTTAATTTCTAATTTGGAAGTTTAAAAAGAATCTAATCAAATCTCATTTCATACATGAAAAAAAAATCAAAAAAATCATTACATAATACTTAGTATTTCATATTAAAGGGTTTAAAACTCTTCAAACTCGTAAATAATATTATTTCAACCATGGAGGAATGGCGCTCATGCTGATCCTAAAATTCCAAGTTCCTGCGGGTAGTCTTGGCCGTTACTGTTGAAGTTGAGGAGGTGCAATACCAAGTTCTTTTCTTGTCGTCTAGATGTGGGCACTCTTTGAAAAACCTGCAGAGCAAAACCCCAAATTATTACATTCATATCTTCCATGGAAACAAAGAATGAATCAAGGATGCCAGTGTTTGTTTGTTTACATTTCCATCTCTTGAATTTGATGCATGGAGAAAACCAATGTGGTGGTGAAGGAGGAAACGATGCTATTTGGTTTCATTTGCACAAATGGAGGGTTTTGAATCTACAACTGCGAGCCCTTCAAGGAGACCTTCAGGTGGGAGTTTAGGAGTGGGGTCGGCATAGGAATCGTGGAGATGTTGTCCTGCTGCAACATTTTGGCCATCATGGATGGGGGTTTGAACCCGCGCTACCCGTCGAACAAGGTGATGATATGGGATGGCCACCAAGGGTGCTGCATCGGTGAGATCTTCTTCAGGGCACAGGTCAGGGCCGCACTGACAAGATCGTGGTCACACTGGAGCATAAGATTTATGTCTATAGTTTGGCCAATTTGAAGCTTGTTCATCAAATCGATACCATGCCCAACGCAAGGGGCCTCCTCACCCTCTCCACCTCTGCCCCCAATGTTGTGCCTTGTTGGGCTTGCCTGCCCTGGCCTCCACCACGACTTGAAAATATTTTTTTCTGCCCTAAAAATAAACTTTAGAGTTGAAACAGCCACTAAGAATAGAATTATTCATAAATGAATCCAGTACAAATGAGGGCCAACACAAATGAAACGCACGAATGAGCAGCCTCCACAATTTTTTTTAACTATTTTTATTTTCAATTTAATTAAATTCTATTTTTTTGGGTTTATATTTACAACCAAAAAATGAGTGCTCTCATCTCCACCCCCGCTGCAACTGTAGTACGCCTCTCAGCGTAATTACCTTGGGTAGATGATGCAATGTTGAAATAAGTTATTTTTATAGGTGTAATTAGTGTTGATTATAATTTTCTTGGTGGAAAAGTTTTAGTGGGGATTGTATTTTAAATTATTTTTCTATTATTAGTGAGGTGGCGTTATGCTGTTGGAATTTCCCTAGATTAGTGAAAAGGCTAATTAAGTGTTTTATTTCAAGTCTCTACTTTATCGCATTTATTGTGATCAAGTACTTTAATTAAGTTTTAGATGGAATTAATTTAATGTTAATGATGTTAGTAGTCTTCCTAGGGTTAGATTTCGATTCATATCGAAACCATATCACCTCATCTAGGAACCTTAGGGTTAGTTCCAATTATGGAAACTACCCCTCTTAGCGACGCTCCTCGCGTCACACAACCCCCTTAGTAGGCTTTCATTTCGTAGGGGTTGCAAAAGGAGTTCGCATTACCCTGACATTTGATTGATGTCTTCTCCTTTGTACGTATGCCACCAAGTGCGCATGTTGCATGTGAGGGGGTTTTAGGGTCATGTGGAAAAGTTTTTTGATATTTCATGTCATGACCACATCACAAATGTGGACATAACATGTGTGCTATGTGTCATGACCACATGGGAAATGTGGGCATGACATTTGGTATCAGAGCCCATGTTTAAACACTGGGCATTAAGGGCACATTATTTATTCTACAATTCTGTTTTAATTTTAGACAGCTTGTTCATGTAGGATGCCACCTAGATCAAGAAGAGGGTACCCACGCACTAGTGAGTCCAGAGGAGCTGGTACATGGGGTGCTTCATCATCCGAGGGCCATATTCCACTGGCACCTAGCATAGGACCCCAAATACTCCATGTGCTGCAGGCAGTTCTAATGAGATTACCACCAGTGGCAGAGGGACCACATGTTGAGATACCAGTGACATCTGAGGGTCATGCATCCACTCATAGGGAGTGCAGCAGGAGTCCCCCACCTCACCATGTAGATCACAAGGAGGAGGTTATAGTGGAGTCAGTGCACTATGACCCCTTCGGTTATGGACAATGGGATGAGGTAGATGCTCCCATTTGAGGATGTCGTGATCATGGAGACCCCATCAGAGATTTGCTTAGACTGAATCCAACTACATTTGCAAGGACTGCAGAGGGAGCTGAGGCTGACTCTTGGCTCATCAGTCTAGATTGATACTTTGCGTTGCATCCCTATCGGAGCAACACAAAAGCACGTGTCACAGTCCACTTACCGCACGACGCTGCGGCGACATGGTGGCGCACTGAGGAGCACAAGCACAGTCTCTCTTTGGACACACTTTCTTGGAACACATTTCTTGAGCGCTACAGGGAACGATATCTCTTAGAGCACTTCAGACATCACTATATAGACGAGTTCCACGATCTACAACAGCGGGGTTCCATAGTTGCACAATATAAGTGTAAGTTTGTAGAGTTGTCATGATATGCTGAGTACCTGCAGGATGAGAAGCTCCTTGTTAGTCAATTTATCAAGGGATTAAATCTTGGGATAGCAGGACCTGTTCGCATAGAAGATCCACAGACTATGAGTGAGGCCACTAAGAAGGCGCTTATTGCAGAGGAGGTTTATGGGCAAAGCCATGGGTCACAGCCACAGTTTCAAGACCGCAGTCAACATCAAGACCAGGGTTCCGTAGACCCCAACCACCTCATAGGGGTAGTCTTAGCTCTGCATCTTTACCTCCTAGACCTCCACAACAACAGCAACATCATCATCGACAGTAGCAGAGGTCTAGACCACCGTAGAGATCGCAGGGTGGTCACAGTCGAGTATGGCACTTGCAGGGTCCGCGGAGAGACCAACATCACTAGGCACTAGCTGCAAGACCAACTAGGTCACAACAATCCTTTAGAGGGTCACAGAGCAGTATAGGATGACTTGGAGTGCAACAGTCTAGCAGGACTCAGTAAGTGCATATCCAGACTCGGGGACCATGTTATGTTTGTGGTGGCACATGGCACTTGGCTAGGGAGTGTCCACGGGGTTTCACAACAAGCGGACAGTCACATGCCAAAGGTTCTGAGCAGATAGTTGGAGATGTGGGTAGATCCCACCATATGTTTGCAGCAGTTGATAACTGCCAGGCTGACTTTTAGGCCTTCGTTATCGAGACTCCAGGTACTATTGGGGATGTTTTTATTACTGTCTTATTTGATTCTGGAGCCATAGACTCCTTTATTTCTCCATCGTTAGTGGAGTGTTGCACGCTGGTGGCCTCTAGGCGGGATGATAGGTGGGAGGTCAAGTTGGCCACAAGGGCCAAGGTGGCAGTATATTCAGTGGTTCGTGATTGTGAGCTAGCACCTAGAGCCTTCACTATAGTAGTAGACCTTAGGGTCATTCCCTTAGGGTCTTATGGAGTGGTGTTAGGCATGGATTGGCTTGCGGCTCATAGAGCCAAACTTGATTGTCATCGGAAGGCGATAGGTTGCCTAGATGACCATGGCACAACAACAGAGATTATGGGCATTGAAAAGCCCACAACAGTACGTATGATTTTCATTAAACAACTTAAGAATTGTATGTGGAAGGGTTGTCAGATGTTTGCGATCATAGTCAATGATAGATCAGAGGATGAGCAAAAGGCTTCACTTGATGATCATCTCATCCTTAGAGAGTTCGTAGATGTCTTTCCACCTGAGCTTCTACGAATGCCACCTGGTAGAGAGGTTGATTTTCACATTGAGCTTGTACTAGGTGCCAAGCTAGTGTCTCGTGCACCTTACAGGATGACTATAGATGAGCTTATAGAGCTCAAGCTTCAGTTGGAAGAGTTGTTAGAGAAGGGACACATTTGACCTAGTGTCTCACCTTGGGGTGCACCGGTTATCTTTGTGAAGAAGAAGGATGGGTCTCTTGGTCTTTGTATGGACTATAGGTAGTTGAATAAGGTGACGATGAAGAACTGTTATCCTTTTCTTAGGATTGACAATTTGTTCGATCAAATGCAGGGAGCCAGAGTGTTCTCTAAGATTGACCTAAAGTTTGGTTACCATTAGTTGTGCATTACAGAGGTAAATATTCATAAGACCGCCTTTCAGACTCACTATGGTCACTATGAGTTCACCATGGTACCCTTCAGTTTGACAAACGCCCCTATAGTGTTCATGAGTCTCATGAATGTGGTATTTCACACATACCTAGATTGGTTCATGATCATTTTCCTGGATGATATATTGATATACTCACAGACTGAGGAGGAGCATGAGGAGCACTTGCACCAGGTTTTATAGTGTTTGAGAGATCAATGACTTTATGGCAACTTGGCGAAGTGTGCCTCTTTTTGTTCAGAGGTTCAATACTTGGGTCACATCCTATTTGGTGATGGCATCTTAGTAGATCCATCAAAGATTAGGGCTATCATGGATTGGCCAATTCCTACCAGTGTCACAAAGGTTAGGAGATTCATGGGACCAGCAGGATATTATTGCTGATTTGTTGAGGGATTTTCCAGGATAGCACACCCTATCACTTCCCTTCAGTGGAAAGGGAAGAGCTTCATGTGGATAGAGCCATGTGAGAGGGCCTTTGGGATCCTTAAGGAGTGTCTCACTAGCACTCCTATTCTAGTGGTATCTTATCCAGTAGTATAATTCATGGTATGCATTGATGCATCTTTAGAGGGACTTGGTGCAGTCCTTATGCAGGATGTTTGAGTGATCGCGTATGAGTCACGAAAGCTCAAGACCCATGAGCTGAACTACCATACTCATGACTTGGATCTTGCAACAGTGGTTCATGCTCTTGTTGGATGGAGGAACTTCCTTTTGGGACATCGTTTTGAGTTATACTCTGACCATCATAGTCTATAGTACATCTTCATGCAGCCGAATCTAAATTCCTGCCAATAGTGTTGGATGGAGTTCTTACGTGAGTATGACTTTGATGTGCATTACATCAAAGGGAAGAAGAATGTGGTTGCCGATGCATTGAGTCAAAGGTGTCATGAGATCTTGACCTTGACTTTGGGTGTGGACTTGAGAGGGCGTATATTGCAGCATCTACCTGAGGACGAGTGGTTCCTTGAGGTATAGCAGGAGATTCAGTCACAGAGGGCCCTTAAGGGCAAGTTTACAAGATACTCTATTGAGGCAGATGGACTTCTTCATCATTAAAAATGCATCTATGTTCCCCTTGCAGGTGACCTTTGTGCAGTGGTTTTATTAGAGGCCCACATAGCACCTTATGCAGCACATCCTGGGGTGAAGAAGATGCATGCCAATTTGAGATAGTTGTATCATTGGGTAGGGATGAGACATGACATATCAGATTTTGTAGCTCGTTGCCTTGAGTGTTAGAGGGTCAAGGCCGAGCATTAGCATCCAACAGGACTTCTTTACCCTAATGATATACCAGAGTGGAAATGGGACACCATTTCCATGGACTTCATAGTTAGTCTACCTTTGTCATCTCATCGCCATGATGCCATCATGGTGATGGTTGACAAGTTGACCAAGGTAGCACACTTTTACTAGTACGCATGATGTACAATGCACTTGTAGTGGTGAGAGTCTTCTTGGATGACATTGTGAGACTTCATGGAGTTCCTCGTCGCATCATATCTGACAGAGATTCACTGTTTACATCAGCCCTTTGGAGAGCATTACAGCAGGCATTGGGCACTCAGCTCAACTTCAGTTCAACGTATCATCCTGAGATAGATGGGTAGACTGAGAGGGTGAATCAAGTTTTAGAGGACACGCTTTGCATGTATGTGATGGATCACCAGTCTAGATGGGAGGACTATTTGTATCTAGTTGAGTTTGCCTACAATAATGGGCGTCACAGCTCGTTAGGTGTGCCTCCCTATTAGGCCTTGTATGGAAGACCTTACAGGAATCCTTTGAGTTGGGACCGCATCGAGGACATAGTTGCTATTGGACCAGAGTTGGTGCAGGATATGGAGTAGCAGGTTACCTTGATTAGGCAGTAATTGTAGGAGGCATAGGATTGTCAGAAGAAGTATGTCGATGCCAAGAGATTGGATCAGAGCTTCTTAGTTGGTGATAGGGTATTCTTGAGAGTGTTGCTGCATAAGAGTCCAATTCATTATGGAAAGGGCTCTAATCTTGCACTAAGATTTGTTGGGCCATTTGAGATACTAGAGCGGATAGGACTTGTAGCTTACTGTCTAGTCTTGCCACCTAGCCTGTTGTGCATCCATGATGTGTTTCATGTATCTGTTTTGAGATGTTATCTATTTGATATGGCTCATGTCTTGGAATGGAGTGCCTTACAGGTAGAGTCAGACAGGCAGCTGGCTTTGGAGCCAATTCACATATTGCCTCGTCAGATGCTGGGTCTTGAAGGTTGAGAGCTAGACCAGGTCAGAGTTCAATGGGACCGCTATAATGAGGTCTCAGCTACTTGGGAGGATGCTACTAGATTGACGACACTTTATCCTCACCTCTTTACTGACTTCTACGAGGAAGTTTAGTCTTAGGGGGGAGGATGTGAGGCCTACTTATCTCACCTTCTATTTTTGCTTACATCGTATGGACATTTGGGATTGCTGATCCCATTATTCAGACCTTTCATGACTATTTCGAAAGCTTTGATTTGTTAGATAGAGAATGATGTGATGTTATTCTAGCTCGCACGTTAGATCTCACTTAATGCTATAATGTTATGTGATATTTATTTTGATGCAAATGCGAATGTTAGTTGATGAGTAAATGAATGAAATATAATACAGTTTTAATCTTGATTTGATGTTAGAAATGCAAATGAATTATGAATCTTGTAAATGATAGCATGTGTATAATTGAGGATATAGGTGATCATGTGGCTGTGTGTGTGCATTTCCTTTCACTTTAGCTATAATGAACATGTGCTATTGATCCATTTGTGGAAGTGTGCAAGTAATTTTCCATGCCGAAGGAAAATCGGAGGTCACTCCAGTAACCCTATGTGATATCCATGTTTATTCGACCTAGTCCTAAGAGGGACCAAGGTCATTTGTGATGGAGCATGATGGGTTGTAATGTCTTTAATTAATGTTTATTTTGATTAGGGTTTACCCTTTTTAATTGATTTATTGATGTGTTGTAAGTTATAATGTTTGAGTTGCACTATTTGGTGCTATTTATTTATTGGGCCCTTTTATGTGAATTTTATGGAGCCCTTGTTGTTTATTTTGGTCAAATAATGACCCTAAGTCATACCCCTAGGGTCTAGGACCAATTTAAACATGTGAGACCTTAGTTTAACCTTCTTTTGGTCACCTTAACTTGACCTTGAAGTTAAGTGACGAAATTTGAAGTTGGGTGAGGTGGTGGACACTTGTCAAGATTCTACCATGACCAACTCCACTTCCCTAGGATAAAGTCTCCCTTATCTTGAAGGCTTGGGAATCTTCCAAGGCTTTCAAGTGTGAGAGACCTCATTCCTATGCTCTCACACATGTGTGAGAGCATCTATAGGGGAATGGGTTTACCTTGTTGGATAGGAGGATGACACGTGTCTTCTCCTTATCCTTATGGATCCTTCCATGTGGGATTCCCCTCTCCACCTTTCTCTCACACATGTGAGAGCATTTGTGGGAGAGTGTGAGGCTTGGTGGGATAGGTGTGTGACATGTGTCACCTCCACATCCCTTAGGGGTTTACGAGTGGATTGTGAGGAGGAAGGAGAAGGTGACATGTGTCACCTTCTCATTCCTCAAGGCTTAATGGTTTAGCCTATTAAACTCCCTCTTTGAGAGATGGAGAGGCTTCTTCATTTTTGCTTTATTTTTTGAAAATTGATTTGGGGGAGATAGCTAGAGTTGGAGGATTTTGGATGCAAGGAGATTGGAAGGAGACTTAGGATCTCTTCTTCAACCTCTTGCCAAGTTTGGGCTTATAAGGTAAGCACCCAAGGCTATATGCCTTCCTTATGTTATTTACTTTCATTGAATGTGAAGTTGTTTTGTGTATGTTTGAGTTTTGGTTTATGTGTTGTGTGGGTGTTCATTTTGGGTGTTTGATGAAGCTCTCCATTGAGAAGAGCTCATCTTGTTTTGGGGTGAGAGAGGAGTGAACCTCCATAGGGTCACCCTCACTATTTTTGGAGGTATTGATGGCCATGGAAGTACATTGTGAAGTATTTGAGATTTTGGTGAAGGCAAGAGTGCCTTGGGATTTTTGACATATTGAGATATTAAGGCAAGAGGCCTTGTGATTTTTGGGTATTATGTGATTTTGTGATTTTGGGTTCTCCCCTTGAGTTGAGAGTAGTCCACTCTCCTACCCCCAAAAATCTATGTAAATGGATTAGTTATGTGAAATCATTGGGAGGGTGTGTTTATGGTTTGTGTGAGTATTTTTGGTGTTAAATCCATTGTTGTTGTGTGCACCTAGTTATGTGGGTGACCTCCAAGCTCAGGGGTGACTTGTTCCAAGCCTATGGTTGGGAGGTGAGCTTCCATGGGCATTTGGAAATCTTCCTTGTGAGTTTTATAGGTTTTGGGTGATTAATGGAGTTTTGGAGCTTGGAAGGAATGTGGTTTTCCTTATGTTGTAATGTTTATGGCATTTTTGTAGCCATGACCCATTTGGGTTTGTACAAGTTGTTGTGTATGAGAGTTAATCCTCTCCTTGGAGCCTATGTTGTAATTTTATTCTATGTATACTATTATTGCTTCAAATGCTATTTTATGGGTGTGTAGAAAGATGTCTCATATTGACCATTTGGAAAAATAAATTATATACATGTGAAAGAAATTCTTTCCGTCTCTCTATTTTTGGTTGTATGGTAAAATGAACTTGGCTTTATTTAATTTCTTGATTTACAAAAAAGAATTTATTATATATGCATGATAGTTTAATCCTTTCTATCAAAATAAAATGGTGAGAAGTTATATATATACTTATATATTCAATTTCTGCATAAATATGTTGCTGTTGAAATCTCTATATACAATGTGAAAAGATATATTCCAATATATATATATATATATATATATAGACACACACACAAGTTAATTTCCTTCATCAATATATTGTTGTTGAGGTTTTTGTATACTAAAAATATATATATCCTAGCAGATAGAAATATATATATATAAACAAGTTGTATATTTTATATATTACAATATATAATAACAAAAAAATATTAAATAACCTTATAGTCTTGTCTAAACCCGTTAGGATTTTTGTGTTAAAAAAATTGAATCAAAAGAAAAATTGGGGTGGCGGCACGGCCGCTATCGAAGAGAGTGCAGGGGGAGGGGGGACGGATCCCTCGTTTGACCCTCCATAGAGCCGAAGGCTCTGTGGAGGGGAGGGGCTGCCCCTCCCTCCCATGAATTTGTTTCGGCACCGCCGGCACCCATGCACTCTTCCTTCTCTATTGTTTTTCATGGTAGAACGTCAAACCCTGCTTTGTAACCTTTCATTTGGCCCTGTTGTGATTTACTTGGTCTACAATATACACACAAATATATATATATATATATATATATATATATATATATATATATATATATATATATATATATATATATATATATATATATATATATATATAAACTGTGCGGGTATATACACACAGTATTGTTTAAAAATATATATATTTATTTGCATGCTCCCATTTTCTGTGTAAACATAAACATGTATATATATATAAACAAAAAAACTAGAGAGCCCTCTTGATAAATTTTAAAACTTGTTGATGAAAACCTGAGAACAACCTGCACATTTGTGAAATGAGGTAGAAAACATTGAATAGGGTTTGAAGAAAAAAAATAAAGATAGGGTTAGAAAGAGAAGTGAATAAATTTGTAGAAGACAAAAAAAAAAGTTAAACAAAATTATAGTGCACGTACCTTTTCTTCCCTCTCTCCTCTTCATCCTTGAAACTTGGAGAACAAATGAACAAAATGCCTTGTGAGTTTTTTTTTCACCCTTTTATTGCCTTATTAGATTAATTTAGGGTTTAGTGGGGTGGGATTTGTGATTTAATTAAATCCTAATCTAGTTATCTTTTGAACCCACTTAGTGAGTGGGAGGAGTTATTAAAATTGGGTTTTGGTGGAGAAATTCATTATGGTGGTGAAATTAATTTATTCACCCCTTCAACCTAATTACTTGTGCGTGACCTTATGTAAATTAATTAATCGATCTACTTAGCTAATGTGAATGTTTTATTTTCATTACCTTGGGTAGATGATATAATGTTGAAATAAGTTATTTTGATAGGTGTAATTAGCGTTAATTATAATTTTCTTGGTGGAAAAGTTTTAGTGGGGATTACATTTTAAATTATTTTTCCATTATTAGTGAGGTGGCGTTATGCTGCTGGAATTTCCATAGATTAGTGAAAAGGTTTATTAAGTGTTTTATTTCAAGTCTCTATTTTATCGCATTTATTATGGTCAAGTACTTTAATTAAGTTTTAGATGGAATTGATTTAATATTAATCATGTTAGTAGTCTTCCTAGGGTTAGATTTCAGTTCATATCGAAATCAGATCACCTCATCTAGGAACCTTAGGGTTAGTTCCAATTATGGAAACTACCCCTCTTAGCAGCACTCCTCGTGTCACACAACCCCCTTAGTAGGCTTTCATTTTGCAGGGGTTGTGAAAGGAGTTTGCATTGCCTCGATGTTTGATTGACGTATTCACCTTTGCATGTATGCCACCGAGCGCGCATGTTGCGCGTGTGGTAGTTTTAGAGTCATGTGGAAAAGTTTTTTGATATTTCGTGTCATGACCACATGACAAATTTAGACATGAAACTATGTTGTGTGTTGTGACCACATGGGAAATGTGGCCATGACACAACCAACATAACTTTGTCATGAAGATAATGGAAAACCTAAAATGATACATGCGTTCAAAAATGTGTGAGGGTTTGAAATGGAAAAGAAAGTTTGATTTATAGAGGGAGAGGGAATCAAATGAATGGATAGGATTAGAAGGGTGAGGGATGAGGTGGACAGACAAGATTGAGAGTCAAACTTAGTTCTTATGACACACCATAAATGGGTATGACAGGTGGCCAAAATTAGGAGAGTGGGAATAAATGGGATTTTCATTTGATTTTGGAGAGAAAGTGCTTATGATGAACATTTAAGGAGGTTAAAAATAGGGATGTGAGTGGGGATAAATAATTTAAATAATAGAATTATTTAAATTATGAGAGACATGTGGAATTTAAATAAATATTTAATTTATTTAAATTGGATGATGGAGGAAAATAGGATTAAATAAATAAGATTTATTTAATTTGGTGCAAATGGAGGAAAAATGAAAATTTATCCTCTTCTTACATCAAATTAAATAAATAAGATTTATTTAATTTGATGTAAGAAGAGGATAAATGGATAAGAGGGATTAGTTCAATAATTGTAATTTATTAACTAATGGCAATGATGGAAGGGGTCATGAAAGGGACCTAGAAGAAAATATGTTGCAAGGTGACACAAAGTGTCGCTAGAGGATGTCAAAAGACAATGTTGTAAGACATGGTAAGTTTTAGGTGTCTACATTTTGTCCCTCTTTGAGATGATGTTGCAACTAAGAGAAGTCTACAACTACCATTAAGCCTCCCCGTTAGCATACAACAGTTTCCACGACATACATTCAGTAGTGGCACATAATCAGCTCTAAGATAGTTATCGGCAAATATTTATCCATCCCCCAAACTGTCGAGTGCTTCCTCAAAATCTTCTTTATCATCATTCCTTTACAAGCACACCAAATGGAAGAAGTTATCGGTAAAATTTGTATTTCACAAACTTAGAAGTTTACCGACACATGTTATCGGTGAAACGGTTAGTCCACAAACTAAAAAGTTTCCGATACAAGCCTTAGGACATCAAGTCCCCTTTATTGGTAAAATAATCATTTTGTAAACCAAATACTTGTCAGTACAACACCTTCAACCATCAAACTCCTTTATTGGCAAAGTTTAACTTTCACAAATTTACAAAAGCTTTGTTTATACTCTTGTCGGCATATCAGCAAAGTTTGGAAACAACAAACTAGTTCGCAAACTATAAAGTTTGCCGATTAAGCGATCAACTCTTTTGATCAACAAAATTGAGCTCTTCCATCCTTTTATTAGCTTATCGGCAATTTTTGGAGACCTCGAACCAGCCGATACTTATACTTGTCCTTCTATCAGTGATTTCTTCTCTCCATGAACTAAGGAACTTTAAGTTTAATTTCCTTCCCTAGACCATATCTTCAATTGGCCAAACTATTATCGGATGAGTGGACCGTCGATAAACCAAAAGGATTGCAAACCAAAGAGTTTTTCAATAACATACTGAACTCCAAGTTCCAACCTTTAAGACTTTACCAGCAAAGTGAACTATCGGCAAACCGAAAGGTTTGCAAACTAGAGAGTTTGTCGACAAAGTCCTCAAATTATCCATTTCACCGATAATAATAGAACTTCATCCAAAGCTCACTTAAAGTGCAATCAGTAAATTTCCCAATGACTAACTTTAAATGATTCAAACTTCCCTTATGACTTAGTTGGTGAAATCGCCCATTGACGAACTAAGTCGTCGACGAACTGGAGAGTTCATGAACTAGGAATTTTCCTAACAAAGCTTCCCTTCGATAGACTTTTCAAAATGTGAACTTCCTTTTATGACTAGTTGACAAACTGTCAAATCAGGTAACTGCTGGGTTGGCGAGTTGAGCAGTTCATGAACTGAAGAAATCACCAAATGGCTATTACTTGGCCAATTTTTGCCCAATCTTCATCAAAATGAAAATGGGGATACCCAATTGGGTCTTTAACAAGATGATGTCCTCAATTTGGCCCAACAAATCTAAATTTGCTCCTAAAATACAAAAACCAACACTGCAAAGAAAACAAAGCCAAACAACTTAGAAAATAAAACATATTTTTGGTGACACAGGATTGCCAGTGAACCTGGATGCTCCTGCATTAGACACGTTGGGTAAGAGAAATGTTCCTCAAGGCTACAACTCAAGAATATTTTGGCAAGTTTGGAATAGAAATCCCATACTTAACCAATTTAGAAGCTTACATCCAAGAGGCTTCATCAATTGCTTTACCCTTCCACTAGACAAGATACTCCATGTATTCTTTTCCTCTTGTTCGTTTAGCCACACGAGAATCAATCACTTGATCAACTAGTTCAAACTATTTTTAGGAAACTGATCTATCCATTCACATTTATCCTAAACATATGAATTCAATCCCTCTTTTGTGCTTGACTCACATTCATAATATTGATACAAATCTGCGACATTGCTATTCTTGGTGAAGTTCTATTTCATAAGAATTGGATGAAAACTTATGCAAGACCTTACAAGGCCCAGTCTTCTTCCATTTTAGTTTGTTATAAGTTCCTTGCGAGAACCTCTCCTTCTGTAAATGTGCTAAGACCAAATCTCCAACCTAAAACTCTTGATCTCTCTAATGAATATCAACATGCTCCTTGCATTTGGTGGCACTTTTCTCCAAATTTTCCTTCACCTGTTTATGCAAATTATGGATATTTTCTGTAAAATCTTTAGCTACAACACTCTTTAGAGTCAAATCAGTACTATCCCAGAATTCATCTACCCCTTTTCCCTACACTTTGATTAACTGAATTATTATAGGCAAACTCTACCTTAGCCAAAACTAAGTCCCATTGGTTAGGCTTATTCCCTACCAAACATCTTAACGAATTCCCCAAACTTCTATTCACAACTTCAGTTTGACCATCACTCTAAGGATGGTGCATTGAACTAAAACCCAACTGTGTACCCATTTTCTTCCACAAGGTATGCCCAAAATGACCAACAAATTTCACATCCAGATTTGAAACTATACTCTTAGGCAACCCATGTAATCTAACTACCTCCTTAAAAAATAATGTAGCAATGTGGGAAGCATCATTACTCTTTTGACATGGAATAAAATGAACCATTTTTAAAAATCTGTGAACAACAACAAAGATAGAATCATTACCTCTCTGTGTGCGAGGCAATTCCAAAACAAAATTCATACTTATGTGTTCCCATGGTCTCTCAAGTATAGGCAATGGTTGATATAACCCAATATTCTGCCTTACTTCTTTAGCATATTGGCAAACTCTACAACCTTGCACCAACTTCTTCACATCTGTAGCCATACCAGGCCATAAATAACCTTCACTCAATTGTTCCAACATTTTATCAACACCAAAGTGTCCACTCAAATCACCACTATGCTTTTCTTTCAGCAAATTATCTCTCATTGACCCTTGAGATATACACAATTTCTGCCCTTTGAACAACAAATCTTCCTGAATAAAATATTCTAGCCATGGTATTCTATCTTTCTCTACTAGATTCATACAAGTAGCCCATGCTTCCTTGAAATCAACATCATCCTTATGTAATTCCCTCATAGAATCAAAACCAACCACATTCACTCTCAATTCATTCAACAACAGACATCTCCTACTCAATTCATCAGCTACGCTATTAGACCTTCCACTTCTATGTTTCAAACAAAAGAATAACTCTGCAGAAATTCAACCCATTTTATGTGTCTCTGATTCAACTTACCTTGGCTATTAATGAAATACAAAGCATTATGATCAATATACAATACAAATTCCTTCAACAATAAATAATGTCTCCACTTTTTGAGTGCATGTATAACTGCATAAAATTCTTGATCATACACATAATATTTCTTCTTTGCTTCATTCAACTTCTCACTAAAGTATGCATTGGTTTCCCTTCTTGACTAAGGACACCTCTGATTGTTGTACCACTTGCATCACAATCCACTTGAAAAACCTTCCCGAAATTAGGGAGAGCCAAAATTAACTGTTCAGTCACCTTACTCTTCAAAATTCTAAAACTTTTCTCAGTTGCTGCTGTCCACACAAACTCCTTCCTATTACCTTTCATTGTCTTAGTAATAGGTGCACAAATTCCACTAAAATTTTGAATGAACTTCCTATAGAAGCTTGCCAAGCCATGAAAACTTATGGCTTCAAACATACTACAAGGTGAAGGCCAAACCACAATCACCTTGACCTTTTCTGGGTCCATTTTTAGACCATCACCAAAAACTACAAATCCCAAATAAACAAACTCCTCTTTCATGAAACTACACTTCTTCAAATTTACCAGCAATTTCTCTTCTCTTAACCTCTGTAATACTACCCTAACATGTAGCAAATATTCTTCCTTTATCTTACTAAAAATTAAAATATCATCAAGATATGCAATAACAAACTTACCAAGAAATGACTTCAACACTTCATTCATCAACCTCACGAAAGTGTTGGGAGCATTCGTTAACCCAAAAGGCATCACCAACCACTCGTACAATCCATTTTTTGTCTTGAAGGTTGTCTTCCATTCGTCTCCTTCTCTGATTTGAATTTGATGGTACCTACTTTTTAAATCAATCTTCATAAAATATTTTTCTCCACTGAGGCAATCCATCATATCATCCATCCATGGTAATGGGAATCTATATTTGATTGTTATTTTCTAAATGGCCCTTGAATTTGTACACATCTTCCATTCTCCATCCTTCTTTGGCATCTACATTGCTAGTACAACACATGGACTGAGACTTTCCCTGATTAGCCCCTTATCCAACAATTCTTGAACTTGCTTATTTATCTCCTCATTCTCCATAGGTGTCATCCTATATGGTGCCTTGTTTGGTAAACTCGCACCAAGGATCAAATCCATATAATGACTAATATTTCTCACAGGTGGCAATTCATCTAGAAACTCTTTCATCATATATCTGAGTATTCTTCCAGTATCTCTTGAATTTCCATGGGTATCTCTTCTTATTTATTTGTTGTAATAACTACTTTAGGCTTGGGAATAAAAGCAAAACACGATCCTCCTTTCTTCAACTCTTTCAAGAATTTCTTTCCAAAAATCAAACAAACTCTAGGATTACTTTCTACTTCATCTTCCTTCTCCTTCATAGGGTTCAAAGTATACTCTTTCCCATCCTTCTTTATCCTATATATATTTGTTCTCCCATCATGAATAGCTTTTCTATCAAACTACCATGGTCTACCCAAGAAAATATGGCATGCATCCATTGGCATTATATCACACAAAATTTCATCCTTATAACTACCAATTTGAAAATTAACTAGGCATTGTTCACTTACCACCAATTGGTGCTCTTTCTGCAGCCAAGAAAATTTGTAAGGGTTGGGATGCTTCAACCACTTCAACTTTAGTTTATTTACCATTTCTTTAGACACAATATTGTCTATGCTACCACTGTCTACTATCACCTTACAACATTTACCACCCGACTTACATTTGGTTCAAAACAAGTTTCTCGTCTGAACAGGTTCAAATTTCTCCTTCTCTAGATTTAAAAAAATCCTTCTCAACATCAAGGATTCTCCATCCTCGGGATCTTCTCTACACTTTGGTGAACCCACACTTTCACATTCAACTTGTGTCACGTTCACTCTTGCATCTTTTGCTTTTCTAGTACTATGTTGGATCTGAGGGCACTCAAACACCCTATGTCCAATTTCTCCACACTGAAAATAAGTGCCATTGAATTCTCTTCCTTTGCCTCTTCCAAAAGATACTCTGCCTCTGAAATAGTCACCTCTTCCTCTTGAGGAATCTCCTCTTCCTTTAATTTCTTGGGTATTTGTTTGTGATGAACTAGGCTCTCCTTGTTTATTCTAGTATCCTCTTCCAACACTAGACTAGCCTCTTCCACATGAAAATTTACCCCCACTTGTAGAATTATTTTGCTTTCCGGTAAGCTTATCTTCAGCCTTCAAGGCATATTGGTAGGCTTCCTCAACACTTGTGATTCACACCATGCTTATTTCATCTTGAATGGAGTAGTGCAATCCATTGATGTATCTAGAAACCTTCTCGGCATCATCATCAACATGACCATCCCGAATATTTAGTCTGTAAAATTCCTCCGCATATTCTTGGACATTCTTCTCCTTATCATTCTTTACCAGGTTTTATTTTTCTCCTTTCCTTTTCTCTGTCCTTTCATTTGAACATATTCCCACCATAGGGAAGCATGATCCTTCAACTTTGTGCAGGCAAACTTCACTTTCTTGGGGTCTTCAATCGATTTAAAGTCAAAATATTTCTGCATCTTTGAAATCTAGTCTGTTAATTCTTCTAGATTCAAACTACCATTATAACTAGGAGGATTTAAATGAGGCTTACTACTTATTTTAGACATTTCCCTAAAAAATCTTCTTTCTGGTTTGTCTCCTTCATTTTCATCATCTTCTCTCACTTCAACTTCTTCATCCCCACTGACATCTTCAATGTGTACTCTGTGTTGCATCAATTCTATAGCATCTAATCATGCAGTTATTCCTCTCAAAATTTTTGCAATCACCATATCTCCTTGTGGTCCTCTTCTACCACATCCTCTCTGTGCGATGTCTTCTTCAAATTCTATACAGTTGCAGGTCTACACTCGCTCTCCTCTACCCACAACAAAAATATTATAAACTCTTCTTTGACATGTCCATAGCCTCCACATGAAACTTGCTCTAATACCACTTGGTGCAGGTCTAAATTCAGGGGTCTTATTAGACTACTGAATTAAGCAACAAAATGAAATCAACATAAAAGACAACATCACACCCACAACAACTTGTATTATTTATTAAGAAGCAACAATGAATTACAGGAGTACAAATTCAAGTTCTACAATCATGCTTCAAAATCAAAATATCCTCTTTATAGAGTGTTCTACAACATCTACATTCACCAGCAGAATTGAACCCCCACCACTATGCAAAAGTTTTCACTTATACATAGACTGGAAAACTACCCAATTGACAGTTTCATTAAACATCCACATAACTGTCACTAAATAGTTGAACAGTTATAGAATGGAACCACCACCATTAAACCTCCCCATTAGCATACAACAGTTCTCACATCATACATTCAACAGTGGCATGTATTCATCTCTAAGACAGTTATCAGCAAAATATCCATCCCCCAAACCACTGAGTGCTTCCTCAAAATCTTCTTTATCATCATTCTTTTCCAAGCACACCAAATGGAAGAAGTTATCAGAAAAATTCATATTTCGCAAACTTAGAAGTTTACCGACACACGTTATTGGTGAAACAGTTAGTTTGCAAACTAAAAAAGTTTGTCGATACAAGCCTTAGGACATCAAGTCCCCTTAATTGCCAAAATAATTATTTTGCAAACCAAATACTTGTTGGTACAATGCCTTCAACCATCAAACTCTTTTATCAGCAAAGTTTAACTTTCACGAACTTACAAAAGCTTTGTTTATACTCTTTTCGGCATATCGACAAAGTCTGGAAGCAATGAACTAGTTCACAAACTATAAAGTTTGCCTATTAAGCAATCAACTCTTTCTATCAGCAAAATTGACCTCTTCCATCCTTGTATCAGCTTATCAGTAATTTTTGAAGACCACAAACTAGCTGATACTTTTACTTTTCCTTCTATTAATGATTTCTTCTCTCCACGAACTAAGGAACTTTAAGTTCAATTTCCTTCCCTCGGCCATACCTTCAATTGGCTAAACTGTTATCAGGTGAGTGGACTGTTGTTCAAACTGAAAGGATTGCAAACTGAAGAGTTTTCAATAATGCAATGAACTCCAAGTTCCAACCTTTAAGACTTTGGCAGCAAAGTGAACTATTAGCGAATCGAAAGGCTTGCAAACTAGAGAGTTTGCCAACAAAGTTCTCAAATTCTCCATTTCGCTAATAATAAAAAAATTTCATCCAGAGTTCACTTAAAGTGCAATTGGTAAAGTTCCCAACGACTAACTTTGAACAATTCAAACTTCCCTTATGACTTAGTCAATGAAATCTCCCATCGGTAAACTAAGTCGTTGACGAACTGAAGAGTTTGTGAACTAGGAATTTTCCCGACAAAGCTTCCCTTTGATAGACTTTTCAAAATATGAACTTCCTTTTATGACTAGTTGAACGAACTGAGCAGTTCGTGAATTGAAGAAATCACTGACAAGAAATCATCAATTTGCTATAACTTAGCCATTTTTTGCCCAATCTTCACCAAAATGAAACTTGGGATACCCAATTAGGTCTTCAACAAGATGATGTCCTCAATTTAGCCCAACAAATCTGAATTTTCTCCTGAAATACAAAAACCAACACTGTAAAGAAAACAAAGCCAAACAACATAGAAAATAATATTTTTGGTGACACGGGATTACCAGTGAACTCGAATGCCCCTACATCACTCTAGAAGGATTTTATCAACTTCAATAGCAAGAAGAGATAATTCAAAAAGAGAACAAAACTAATCAAAAAGTATAGCTTGTTGGATATGTGGCAGTAAGTTTTGATGAAAGAGAGGTAGCAAAAAGTTATCAAGGGGATGGCAACCCAATTGAACAAGCAAGGAAAAGAAATGAGAAGTGAACCTCTAGACACTCTCATTGATAGTTTTTTTTGTATTGTTCCAATTGTGTAAGTTAGACTCTAGGGTCCATGTTATATTGAAAGTGAGAGATAAATGCATGAGCAAGATCAGAAAATGAGTGTATGGAACTAGTAGGTAAGGTGAAGAACCAGTCTAAGGCAATATCTCTCAATGTTCTAGGAATGACTTTTTGCAAGACATAGTCATCACATATATGAGTCAAGCATATGTTGGAGAAGTAATTTACATGGTGCTATGGGTCACCACAACCATTGTATTTATGAAAAGGAAGATTTCTCATACCAATCAAAGATGGGTATGCAAGAATCTTAGAAGATAAAGGAGAGCATAGTCATTTAGATGTAGAAGGAGTAATAGAAGGTAGCTCAAAAGGGATTGATGATGATATATTTAGAAAAGAAAATAATGTAGGAGTGGTAGTAGGAAAGGAAGGTGGAGAAACATAATGGGATGGGTCTGATGTAGAAGAGAAAATAGTAGATAGAGGATCATGTGAATAATGCTCAATATCTGATGAAATAGTAGATAAAGGATCATGCAAATTATACTCAATATCTATTGAATGAGGAATCTCATCAAATGTGATATTAAGAAAGTAATGAATGATACTCTTATCCTCAATGTTGTCTATGAGAGAGAGTTCATCCTTTAAATAAAGATGAGGAGATGAACAAGAAAGGAGTCCATCTTGTCGATATAAAAGATCAATAGAAGCATGAGCCCCATTATCACTCAAAGAAGAGTCATAAAAGGCACTAAAAGAATTATTATCAATGGAATTTTGAGAAGCATATGGTGAAGAAGTATCATTAAGCATAAGGATGGGATTCTCCTAGGTGACAAAGGAAGAGTAAGAGGTATCCACATCCTTGATTATGTCCAAGGAGTTTGAACATGTAACCAAAGGAGGAAGAGAACCATCATGGACTATAGAAGATGTAGTAGAAGTAATTGAAAGACTTTGTTGAAAACCTCTTGTTTTAACATTCAAAATGGGACAAGAGTTGACACCAGTCAATGTTTCATCATTAACAGGGAGAGAATTGACACAAAGAGTAGGTATAGTGATGTTAAGAAAATGATTAATGAAGTCATCAACCCTTGAACTATCTCTAGAAGTAGGAGTTTTAGGAGAGAAACCAGGAGCATGGAGTGACATAGGAAGCGTTAAGTCACTATCATATGCATGAAATAAAGTATAAATATCACAAATTTTTTTAGCAAAGCTAGAAAGTGATGTAAGAAGAGAAGATGACATATACATTGTGAAGAAAGAAGGAGAAAAATTAAGAAAGTTGTTGACAAATTCAACTAGAGGCCACCATTTGTATCCTTTAGGACTATGGATGGGGTTTGGGGTAGTGCCCTGATTTTTTTTTAGGAAAGAATTTTTTGCATTTTGGAAGAAAAAGAACAAAAAGGAAGGTATTTTCACATCGAGTTAACAAAAATGTAAATTTCAGAAAAGATTTGCTACTCAATTCTTAATTAAAATTTCAATAGAGCTAATTTGCAACTAGGTTAAAGCTTTATAATATTAATCTGAGTTTATAAATAATATACTAATATGACTAATTTTACAAAAAGGAATTCAAAAAGTAGAATAGAACACAAATTATAACTTGGTGCTAAAAGTTGGGAGTATTAGCCTTAGACACTAGTAGTTTGCATGGACATCCATGCTTTGCACTATCATCCGTAAAACATAATATGACCAATAAATGTAGTCTAGAATATTTCACATCTTCCCAACAACTTTTAGTTTAACTTGTGCAACTTCTAGATAAACCTATTTAGTAGAAATAGAGGAAAACAAATGTAATATCCCAATGATGATAAAATTAGAAATAAAATGATACAGTTAGATCCTACATAAATGACAAGAAAAACACAACCAAACCTTTGTGCGGTTGAGCACTTTCCAAATGCCTATAGCTGAAGGGAGGAAAGAATGGTTGGGTTTTTTAGGAGCTTTCCAAGAGTGGTCAAGCCCTTGATTTGGTCTTCTGACCTCCATAGATAGCCAGATGATAAAGTGAATGAAAAAGGGTATGTTCTCGTATCCTATGTGCATCTAGGAATTAGGATGTAGTGACAAAAGGTTAAGAGTATCTTCATTGTTGAGAGGGAATAATACTAGGCCTAGTGTGCAGATTTGATAAAAAAGGTGGTGGTCTTCACCAATGGATTTCCAATAGGTAAAAAGGAGATTTTCTTGGATAAATAATAGAGATGTTGTTGATACTTTTCTTGTGCAATGAGATCAATAAAATGATAAAGAGATATGACAACAAAGAAAATTATTTTAATAGGATTGTGATAAAGAAAACACCAAGAGATTCAATACTATGTTTATAGTGATTTGGACTTTGAGGAAGACCTTTAGGGAGCAACCTGTTGCTTGCTTCCTACTAAAAATACGTTCAATGGTTTGTAGAAGAAAGATTGGAAGAGTCCTTGGGAGAAGCGTAAGCTTTTGTGGTGAAATTTGTTCTTTTGATAAAATGTGTAACTTGCATAATAATAGCGAGAACTTGGAGAAGTCCTACATGAAAGTTGTAGAGATAAAGATGGAGAAAGAGAACCATAAGGAAGATCCAATCATCTATGAAAATAGGCATTTTATTGTTCTTATGTTATGTTTTGGATTTGGCTAAAAATAGGCTCAAGATAGCAAGACACATTTATGGGGATGTTACAATTGGCAGGTGATATTATGAGGTGACAATATTCAAGAGTAATGCATGTTATGAGGTATTGTATCGCATAGGATGCTAGCACACTGTGCAAAAATCTATGCATTATAGTAGTTATCAAGGTGAATCAACTCAAATTTAGCATGTGTGTCGAGGAGAGTGATGAGAGGAATGCTCTAGTATATTCATGGTAAACTTTAGTGCAAGAGAAATAGGCCAATTTTGAGTCCAAGTGGTCCTAGAGCATGTTGTGGGAATGGACACTAAAGTGAGTTCAAGGCATAATGTGAAATTATAGGGTACGCAATTTTTGACAATACACATCCACCAAATAAGAAAAGTCTAAATTTTCCATCTGAGCTATTTGAGGAAAAATATTATCTATTGCCTCCAAATTTTGGTTTTTACCTATCGTTAAAGTTTCAATGGCTTCCATTCCGTTTGATAAAATATTTATGATCCAAATTATTTCCTATATTATTTTATGACCTAAGATAATTAATTCAATGTTCTAGGCATGAATGACTCTCATTACATTAATAACTTCCCACTTAGTAGGAATTTCCTTTTCAATGCTAAAAACATGTTGAGGAACTACATTTGTCAAGGATGAACCAATAGGACCAACTAAATATTTAATGTAGGTTGTAAGGTGTGAAACTTTATCCTTCAACTCTTCCTTAGTAGCCTTGTCCTTATCCATCTTCTAAATGAACCAATCTAATAGAGACTTGGAAAGTTTCTTTCATTCTTCTATTGATGGCTTTCCTAAAGCAATGGTAGTAATTGAATAATCTAAAGGTTGCATATCATCTCTAGGCATGTTTGAAAATGGTGTGATCATTTGTGCTTGTCTATTCCCATAACCATTAGTTGTGATAGAGGATCTTACCCTATCCCTTTTGGGTAAATTGGGTTTTAGAAATGAGGCTAGCTCAGCAAGATCATCTAAAGTTGCCTTCACTACTCTCTTTCTCTTTTGAACAATTTGATCAAACCATTGTGGTGTATCTATTGTTTGTGCTTCTTCTACTGGGATACTGACCTATGACTACTGAGGCATGATTTGATCATCAAAAAGAAGAGGTGGGGAATGACTTTTAGGAGGAGAAGGAGCTTTATCAGGGACCTTTTCTAAAGACTAAATAGGGTTTCTTTTAGTGACTTTTCTAGGAGGACTTATAATAGAAAGACTTGGCAGTTACATGATAAGAGGTGAATTATGAGGAGATAGATATGATGATCTATAAATTTGTTATCAAGACAAAGGTGTAGGCTTATCAATTTGTGCAATCTCAGTCTGCAAAACTTGAGGAGGAGCCTCAAAGATAGTATCATGTTAATCATAATAAATATCTATATCTTGCATTTGTGTTTTCTCTGGTTGATTCATACCTGAACACACAAACCTCAATTTGGGTGACTTCTTCTTCCGAATTAGTTTCACTTGCTCCTCTTCTAGCATTTATTATTCATCTCCTCATATGGATACCACTACAACATGATGGTTTCCTTCCTAAAAATTCTTTAGTGTCTCCTCAAGCCATCTTTTTTTTCTTTTGATCACCAAAGAAGTTCTTTCCTCTAGATTCTTGAATTCCTAGAGGTCCAATAATGTGTTGGAAGAGGCTAATCAAAGATCTTATTTTCCTCATAAGATGGATCTAATACATCACCATTATCCTATAATTCTTGAGGAATCACAACTACTTTATACATTCTCATTTGCATCATTGTCATGTAGGAATAAGACCTCTTATGAAATTCTATATCATCAACACAATTTTCCAAATAGTCCTTGAGATGGGGTTTATGTACAATGGTGGATTTGAACCCTTCCATACATTTCCTAGGGTTAAAAGAAGGTCTTTCCTCATACCATTGTTGCATATATGTTGTCATTGATGTCAACAATGGTGTGGAGTGTTGATTAGTGATGCTAACAGAGATGCCAAATGACAATGATGCCAAAGGGAGATTGTTGTAGTGAAGACAATAGAATAAGTAATTAAAAGAAGAAGTCTTGTGAGGCAGAAAGCAAAGTGATGTGCATATGTTGTGATGGTTAGAAGAGAAGACATAGGAGTATTGATCAGAAGGGTTGTGAAGTGAAGGAGATGGATTAGTATCACATGTACACAATTGTACCTTATCTACTGAAGTTCATAGACAAAGGATGTGCTAACATGAAGATTCTTGTTTTTGTGGTAAAGAGTTGTGTTAGTTGTGAAAGTAGTCTCTGATGTGGTGAATGATGTATTCATTGTTTCCTAATGAGAATCATTGCAAGAAAGTGTAAAAGGTTTCAGATAGTCTAAGAAACTGGAAGTTGCACTGAAGAAGCTCGGGAGAATGCTTCACATTCCTCCACATTTGAAGATATCACCTTGCAATTTGGAAGTTAGATAGAGATAGGTGTGAAGCATGTACGTTCTTGATTTTAGAGCTTGGAAGTCACCGTAGAAGTTTTTAGAGCTTGCAGAGTGAAGACAGTGATTCAGTATTGTTGTAAGCAGAAAGAGTCAGAGAAATGCTCCGCATTTCTCCACATTTGAAGATGTGTCCTTATGGTTTGAAGGATAGTCAGATAAATATTAGAGGTATGACATATTCAAGTTTTAGATGATATGATGTACCGTAGAGGTTCTCCAAAGTCAGCAAAACAAAGACATATCATTTTGATGATCAGAGTTGTCAGGAGGAGAAAGTAAAAGCCACCACATTTCACCGCATTACATTATGTGGCATTTATTTTTGGAGGATGAGTTCATATGGTCTATATGTTTGTTCATTCCAAGTTTCAGGTGTTGAAGTGTATCGCAAGTCTATTTTTCAATGTTCTATCTCAAGACTATGTGTTCAATATGTGCAAGTGATGTAGGGTTCAGTGTCTATTTGTTTATGCCAGAAAAAAAATATAATTCAAAGAAATGAATGTTTGTGAAGATTCTTGCATGTCATAAAATGTTTATAAGGTGTTCTGCATGGTATTAATTGGTCTCTCCGGTATAGCTTTAGGTCTAGAGCTAATTTGTGGAAGGATAAGTGTTTGTTGGGCCGACTTGATGGGTTTTGATGATTGCGCTAGATGTTTGGAAGTGTGTGCCAACATGAAAGGGTGTTTTAAGGTAAAAGAGGTCTTGATTAACTCTTGGTTTAAACTGCATTGGATTTCTACATGATTTTGGTGCCGATTTGTTGTGTTCATTGCACGTTACATGCTACACATTTTATTTTGGCTGACAAAGGAGAAAGATTTTGAAGCTTGTAGAGGATATAAATGAAAGATCTTGTTTGGTGTGAAATGCATGGGGGTGTGAGAGTGTACGAGGATGTATTTGTGAGTGTGGATGTGTGTGTGTGTGTGTGAAAGTGTGTTGAAGGTAGCATAGTTTGTTGAGTAGAGGAGTTGAAGTGTGAAGGGTGTTGTTGCTGTGGAGGAGATTGATCAACGGATTTTGTCAAGTGTTCTATACAGAGGTTGTAACCTCTTTCTGCAAGTGTTGTAGCACTGTAATTTAGGGAGTTGTAGCTTCCTTTAGGTTGTACCCCATAAAATTTATTGTAAACATGTTTTTATTATTTGTGAGGCTGGATTTAGACAGTAGATCCAAGTAACTTGCTCACCATGGTTTTTCCCTTATAGGGTTTTCCACGTAAATCCGATGTTATGGTTGTGTTCTTAGAATTTCTTAATTTTCTTAAGGAATTAAAAGGATTTGATTGATAAAGTTGATTTGGATTATGTTTTGACATATACTGATTCACCCTCCCTCTTAGTATATCAGTGTGTTCTAACAATTGGTATCAAAGCTGAGTTCCTTGGTGCAACCTAATAGCTAAAGGTAAATCTTGGAGTAGAACACATGGATTAGAAAGAGTCCTCTTCTAAAGCACCGATATTTGATGGAAGCAACTATGCCTTCTGGAGTGTAAAGATGGAAGCCTATTTTACCTCGCTAGATTATGATGTTTGGAGAGATGCAATGGATGCTTATGTTGAACCTAAACATCCTCTTGCAGATTTAGGTGCGAAAAAGGCTCATGAAAAAAAATGATAAAGCTGAGAATGCCATCTTAAGTGGTTTGACTAGTTTAGATATTGTCAAGGTAGTGCAGTGCAAGACAGCCAAGAAGATATGGGATAAGCTCAAAAATCTCTATGAAGGAAATGACACTGTACAAAGCAAGCAAAATTAAAGTCTTACAAAACAATGTTTTAGAATCTAAGGATGAAAGAAGAAGAAAACATTTCTAGCTATTTGCTTTGAGTAGATGAAGCAGTCAATGGAATCAGAGGACTACCTGTGAAGATCTAGTAGATTCAGTGGTGGTGCAGAAAGTCCTAAAAACTCTCCCTCATAGATTTGATTCAAAAGTTTCTGCTATTGAAGAAGTCAAAGATTTAAAGAAACTTACCATGGAAGACCTGTTTGGGCCCCTCACTACCTATGAGATGAGAAATGAAGTCATAGGTCCATACAAAAGGGAAGTTGCTTTCAAATCTATGAAGAATGAACATCTAATTTATATAGTGAAGGTGAGGAAGAAGAAGCAAACTTTGTGAGAAAGATGAAAAGGGGATCAGGCAAGTATAAAGGTAAGTTACCTTTCAAATGTTTTAAATGTGGAAGAGTTGGTCATTATTCTTCTAAATGTCCTTTTGGAGAAAATGAAAATACAACAAGGGTTTCAAGAGGAACCTCCTTTCCAAAGAAGACTACAACTCCGCAGAAGAAGTAGATCACTACTCATCAGATGATGAAAAAGGAGAATCTCTATTTATAGCCATGGTGATCTCTGATGGTTCATACAATACTGTAGATGAAGAAGAATGTAAAGTTGATTTTGAAGGAGAACTTATTTCTATTCTTAAAGACTTGGACTGTGCAAGGAAAGATAACCAAGAACAAAGGTCTCTTATTAAAGCTAAGACAAAAGAATGCACAAGACTTGATAAAGAAATATTGTCACTCAAAAGGGAATTGGAAAAATAAAATTTTTGAAGTCCGGATGACACTAAAGGAGAAGATTTCATCATGCCTCAAGGAAGACCTTTTCATGCAAGACAATTCTCCATAAACAGGTTCAATCATGCTTTCTTTGGTTATTGTTTTATCTACAATAAATTTGGTCATAAGGCTATGAATTGCAAGTCTGAAATGAATAGAAGAAATCTTGTAAGTAGAAATTATCTTGCTTCACTAGTGGATGTTAATGTGGTATGTCAAATTTGCAACAATTTTGGACATATAGAAAGATATTGTAGAAGTAGATTAGCAAAATTAGAATTTCAACTGATAGATGTTGTTGAGCAAGTCAAGGAAAGTGATTTCTCCAAAAGATTGGAGACAAACAATGGAATTAGAAATTCAATCAGTATCCAAACAACATTTCATGCTTAAGGGCAAACAAATCTCTGGGTAATAGGCAATGGATGTACAAGCCACATGACAGGTGATAAGAGCAAATTCATCAATTTTTTAAGTGGAATGGTGGGTCAGTCAGGTTTGGAGACAATTCAGATAAAAAGATTTGTGGAAAAGGTACCATAAGTATTTATGGAAAATCTAGAGCAGATGACATTCTTTATGTAGAAGGTCTCAAGCATAATCTTTTCAGTGTAAGTCAGATGTACAACAAAGGATACAATCTCATATTTCATGATCAAGGGTGTGAAATTAAAAGAGCAAAGTTTGGTAGATTGGTAGCAGAAGGTTCTAGGATAGAGAACAACTTGTATAACCTAAAGGTGTTAATGGAAGGGATTGTCTTCTAGGACAAACAAATAAATGCTGGTTGTGGCACAAAAGGATGGGGCACATTAACTTTGACAATCTTGTGAAGATCAGCTCTATGTAAGCAGTAAGAGACATGCCAAAGATCATCAAGGCTGTAAGCACCTTATGCAAGGAATGTCAGATGGAGAAGCAGACAATTATATAAGATTCAAGTCCAAGGAGTATTATTCTACAAGGCCATTGGAACTGTTTCACACTGACTTGTGTGGACCTACTAGAACGAAGAGCCTACAAGGTGAGAGGTATTTCATGTTGCTCATTGATGATTTCTTTAAATGACATGGGTTACTTTTTTGAAAGAAAAATTAGAAGCTTTTAGTAGGTTTAAGATTTTCAAGTCCATGGTTGAAAATGAAATGAATGCTAGAATCAAGTGTCTAAGGTTTGATAGAGGTGATGAGTTCACATCAAGTGAATTTGAAGAATTTATTGAAGAACATGGAATAAAGAGGCACTATTCTGTTGCAAGAACTCCTCAACAAAATGGAGTAGTGGAAAGAAAGAATAGAACAGTTCAGGAGATGGATAGAATAATGTTGAGTGAAGCCAAGTTGCCTAATACATATTTGAAAGAGGAAATCCATACTGTTGTCTACATTCTCAATAGAGGACAACTAAGAGTGCACAACACTAAGACACCTTATGAACTATGGTATGGAAGACTATCATAGGTCAAGTATTTTAGAGTTTTTGGAACCAAATGCTACATCAAAAGAGATGAAGAAGGTCTAGGAAAATTTAACTCAAGATCTAATGAAGAAATATTCCTTGGATACTCAACTAGGAGAAAAGCCTACAAATGCTACAACAAAAGACTGAGGAAGATAGTTGAGAGTACAAATGTTAGGGTTGATGAAGAATTACATCAAATCATAGATGAGCAAGAAGACTGTTGGTTAGATGAACTTGCCTATACAGAAGAAGTAGAAGAAGTTGAAGAAAAGGAAGAAACTCAAGAGAAGACTAACAAGACTCTTGCCAAGTATGTTCAGAAGAATCATTCAGAAGATCAGATTATTGGAGACAAGAATGAAGTAGTGCAGACAAGAAGAAGATTTGCAAGAGCAAATGAACATATAAACTTTTCTTTACTGTAAAGAGTAGAATGCAAAACTTTTGATGAGGTTAGTAGGGATGAAGGATGGATACAAGCAATGGAAAAAGAACTAAATTAGATAGAGAAGAATCAGACTTGGGAATTGGTGCCAAGGCTTGCAGACAAAAATGTGATAGGTATGAAGTGGGTATTCAGAAATAAATTGAATGAAGATGGAGAAGTGGTTAGAAACAAAGCAAGTTTGGTTTGCAAAGGTTGTTCACAAGTAGAAGGAATTGATGTTGAGGAGACACTTGCTCTAATGTTAAGAATGGAGGCAATCAAAATGTTTGTTGCATTTGCAGTTCATAAGGGTTTCAAGGTATATCAAATGGATGTCAAATTTGCATTCTTGAATGGTGATTTAGAAGAAGTCTACATTGAGTAGCCTGATGGATTTTAATTATCAGAAGATCCAAACTTGGTATGCAGACTTAAGAAGGCTTTGTATGGGCTTAAACAAGCTCCTAGGGTTTGGTATGCAAGGTTGGACAAGTACTTACTCCAGCAGGACTTCAAGAAAGGTACCGCAGATAGTAATTTTTACATCAAAATTGAGGATGAACAAATTCTAATTGTTGTTGTGTATGTTGATGATATAATATTCAGTGGCAATGATGAAATGTGTAAGAAGTTTGTAGAAGAGATGCAGAAAGAATTTGAAATGCCTATGATAGGCAAGATGTCATTCTTTCTTGGACTCCAAATTGCTCAATCAGATGATGGCATGTTTATCTCTCAAGCAAAGTATGTCAAGGAGATCTTGAAGAAGTTTGGTATGGAGGAAAACAAACTAGTAAGTACTCCTATGGTAATAGGTTGTCATTTGAAAAAAGATGATGAGTCACCTCAAGCTTATCAAACTCTGTATAGATCTATGATTGGGGGCCTACTATACTTAACAACATCAAGGCTTGACATTATGCAAGATGTTTGCTTGGTTGCAAGGTTTCAAGTTGATCCAAGAGAAACACATGTGAAGGCAGTCATAAGGATCTTTAGATATTTGAAGAACACTCTAGAATATGGATTGTGGTATCAAAAAGGTGATGACTTTTCTCTGAGTGCATATACTGATGCAGATTAGGCTAGTAGTGTTGATGATAGAAGAAGTACCAATGGCGGAGCTTTCTTTTTGGGAGACATATTGATCTCATGGTTGAGTAAGAAGTAGGATTCAGTGTCCTTATCAATAGCATAAGTAGAATATATAGTCGTATCATTCTACCGCACTCAAGTGTTGTGGATGAAGCAAATATTGAAGGATATCAAGGTAGTGTATGATGAGCCCATTCCTATTCTATGTGATAATACAAGTGCCATAAATATTTCAAAGAATCTAGTGATGCATTCTAGAACCAAGCACATATCTATCAGGTATCACTTTTTGAGAGAGAAGGTTGCAAATCAGGAGGTCAGATTGGAGTATGTGCCTACAAAGGATTAGGTTGCATAAATTTTTACAAAGGCACTTTCTAAGGACACATTTGAGTATCTTAGATAGAAGTTAGGGGTTGTTGTCCCTCCTAACTAGATGCATAGATGGTGCAACTGTCTAGGGGGAACAGTTCAAGATATATCATTGTCCCTTGATTGATGGAGGCTACCTCTCAGGGGGAGCAGGTAGGAGGATGATAAGGATTAAACAGTTAGTGGAGCTGGCAAATAAGGACCAGTAAAGAAAGATCAAGACTAATGAAGACAAGGGGAGCTTATATGTTTTTGCAGATATAAAGGAAGACCACTAGCCCTTTGTCCTTGATGTCAAAAGGGGAGAAAATTGCATATCAGGTTAAGTGTTGCCATCAATACTAAAGGGGGAGATTGTTGCATATATGTTGTCATTGATGTCAATAGTGGTGTGGAGCGCTGATCAGTGATGTTAATAGAGATGCCAAAGGACAGTGATGCCAAAGGGAGATTGTTGTAGTGAAGACAATAGAATAAGTAATCAAAAGAAGAAGTGTTGTGAGACAAAAATAAAAGTGATGTGCACATTTTGTGATGGTTAGAAGAGCAGAAATAGGTGTGTTGATCAGAAGAGTTGTGAAGTGAAGGAGATGGATCAGTATCATCTGTATACAGTTGTACCTTATCTATTGAAATTCATGGATAAAAGATGTGCTAACATGAAGATTCTTGTTTTTGTGGTAAAGAGTTGTGTTTGTTATGAATGGTGTTGTGAAAGTAGTCTCTGATGTCGTGAATGATGTATTCATTGTTTCCTAATGAGAATCATTACAAGAAAGTGTAAAAGGTTTCAGACAGTCTAAGGCACTGGAAGTTGCACTGAAGAAGATCGAGAGAATACTTCGCATTCCTTGGCATTCCTCCGCATTTGAAGATATGGCCTTGTAGTTTGGAAGTTGGATAGAGACAGGTGTGAAGCATGTACATTCCTAATTTTAGAGCTTGGAGGTCATCTCAGAAGTTTCCAGAGCTTGCAGAGTGAAGACAATGATTCAATATTGTTGCAGTCAGAAAGAGTTAGAGAAATGCTTCACATTTCTTTGCATTTGAAGATGTGTCCTTGCATTTTGAAGGATAGTCAGATAAAGATTAGAGGTATGACATATTCAAGTTTCAAATGATATGATGTACCACAGAGGTTCTTCAAAGTCAACAGAATAAAGACATATCATGTTGTTGATCAGAGTTGTCAAGGAGGAGAAAGTAAAAGCCACCACATTTCACCGCATTACATTATGTGGTATTGTTGTTTGGAGGATGAGTTGACATGGTCTATATGTTTGTTCATTCCAAGTTTCAAGTGCTGAAGTGTACTATAAGTCTATTTTCAATGTTCTATCTCAAGACTGTGTGTTCAGTATGTGCAAGCGATGTTCAGTTCAGTGTTTGTTTGTTTGCGCCAAAAGAAAATATATAATTCATAGAATGGAATGTTTGAGAAGATTCTTGCATGTCATAAAATGTTTATAAGGTGTTCCGTATGGTTTTAATTGGTCTCTCTGGTATCGCTTTAGGTCTAGAGCTAATTTGTGGAAGGATAATTGTTTGCTGGGCTGACTTGATGGGTTTTGATGATTGTACCAGATGTTTGGAAGTGTGTGCTAGCATGAAAGGGTGTGTTAAGGTAAAAAAGGTCTTGATTAACTCTTGGTTTAAACCGCATTAGATTTCTACATGATTTTTGGTGATGACTTGTTGTGGTCATTGCACGTTACATGCTACACGTTTCATTTTGGCTAACGAAGGAGAAAGATTTTGAAGCTTGCAATGGATATAAATGAAAGATTTTGTTTAGTGTGAAATTCATGAGGGTGTAAGAGTGTGTGAGGATGTATGTGTGAGTGTGGATGTGTGTGTGTGTGTGTGTGTGTGTGTGTGTGTGTGTGTGTGTGTGTGTGTGTGTGTGTGTGTGTGTGTGTGTGTGTGTGTGTGTGTGTGTGAAAGTGGGTTGAAGGTAGCAGAGTTTGTTGAGCAGAGGAGTTGAATTGTGAAGGGTGTTGTTAACGTGGAGGATATTGATCAACATATTTTGTCAAGTGTTCTGTACAGATGTATCCTCTTTCTATAAGTGTTGTAGCATTGTAGTTCAAGGGGTTGTAGCTTCCTTTGGGTTGTAGCCCATAAAACTTGTTGTAAACCTATTTTTATTATTTGTGAGGTTGGATTTGGATAGTAGATCTAAGCAACTTGCTCACCATGGTTTTTCCCTTCTAAGGTTTTCCACGTAAATCTAGTGTTATGGTTATGTGCTTATGTGTTGCTTAATTTTCTTAAGACATTAAAAGGATTTGATTGATAAAGTTGATTTGGATTAAGTTTTGACATATACTGATTCACCCCCCTCTCATATATCAATGTGTTCTAACAACCATTTCAAATTCAGGAGCTACGATTCTACATCTATATTCCTGCTAGTTGTGTTGTTAGACATGTATACCTTCCAATCGATAATGTAAAGGCCTTATTAGATCTTTAACTGAATTATCTCAAAACTTACTACTAATTTTTTTATTTCTCTTTTTGTTTAATGTTGCATTAATGTTTTATCTGAATACTCATGCAAGATACATTTGTTCATGTAGAATAGACAATTTAACTATCCAAACAAGACATGTGATACATATGTCCATATGGGACATACAAATAAGATTTTCTCTAGCTAGAGACTTAGACTCATCAGAACAATATCGAGTCCTAAGTCATCTTGAAAGACTACATCTCCCTATTAAAGATGCATTTAGGTCATCACCTAACAAGACTATAAAGTTATTATGTTTGCATCCTGCCTCAAAATTTTGTCTTAAGCCTTGAGGATTCAAAAGATTAATCGAAACTCTTTTGAGTATCAATCTTATTTCTTGCAATTGAGTTTCTTGTATTACAAAGCACAAGTTGGTTGGTCAATTTAATGACTCACCAAAGAACACACGAAAACCTAAACCTAGGAACCTACTTTGTTTACCCAAGGCTGCCTACATACCCATATCCATGGGATCAAGGTGTAATTTATACGTAGTTCTGGTTAAGTTTTATGTTGGGTGTGAACTATGTAAGTGGGTATGCAGCCCTTTCCAGGGCCCCTTTTCCCCAGACAATTCCTCTGTGACTACTACCCACTAAGGGAAGCATTTAACTTAATAATATTTTTCATTCATCTACATGATTATTTTGTTAGTTTAAGATACATCTTGATTATTTTTTTTTAAAAATACCCCTGGTAAACTTTTTAACGTGACAGGCGACGCTGGTGCGACACGCCCTCTAGCTCCACACGAATGCTTTTTGCCCAGAGCAATGAACTGGTGAGGCCACAACATAGGGGACCTCATCCCCTAGCAAGAACACTTCAAACCCGCGAGCTCGTTGGCCCAGCGAAGGCATAAAGCCTGCGAGCTCGATGGCCTAGCAGGGGTTTGAACTCTGGTGGCCGCCACTACAACCGAGTGACTTAACCACCGAACCACGCCCTTATCAGCAAGATACATCTTGATTATTGTGATAGAAATTTTTTAATAATTCTTCTATAAAATTCTTACATTTCTATCAAAGTTTTATTATTATATCGAGGAGGATTTCCCACTCGCTCAATATTTATTAAACACTTTAAGGTGTCCTTATTTCTCCCTGGTGATTTATAGGGATAATGCCACATATGTCGTTATTGTAGCTATGCTAGCCTATAGATGCAGTAGTTCAATCGTGATGGCATTACCCATAAATGTGAACCAAAGGCATTGTTAATACCAAACACTGCATAGTGTTTGTTTTATATAACTTGTTTAACCTAACTACATACTTGAAATTGAAATAAACTCATTTACATACTTGGAAACAAAATAAATAACTAGTTTAACTAAATTACATATTTGAAATAAATTAACTTAGTCCCATACTTGAAAAAATAAACTTAATTGCATACTTGAAAGAAATTCGCATAATTAAAATAAACTTAATTGCATATTTGAAATAAATTTACATAATTAAAATAAATAAACTCAATTGCATACTTGAAATTAGAACAATTAAATTGTAATTTAATTCTTGTTAAAACACTTCTACTATGTATCGTTATTGCAAGTAAGAAATCCATTCCTATTATACTGATTTAATCAAATTCATGAAAATAGACCAATATAACTGAATATTCTAGTTATATTCTACTATCATGTTTAAACCATGAAGATCCTAAGAAAGATACACTTAGGTATTTGTAATAAAGTCTAAATTTTTTATTAGAATTATAATTGCTTCAAAAAAAATAACGTTGAATGTCATATTAGAAGTATAATTGTTTGAAAAATATATGGAGGATAGAACACATGTACGTATTGATTGCATAATTTTATGCCACGGCCCATCTAACTAATCCTTCCAATTGTCTAATACTCAAAATGATAGCAAAACACAACTAATACTCAGTTTTTATATCTAAATATCTAGTCCATCAATCCGCTAGTATGGTCTCGCATGATAAGAAAAGTAGATCATCTATTAACTTGCAACAAAATTGCAAGATCAACTAACTATTTACATGAACCTTTGCTTTGAAAACCGAAAAGAGAATTATATAACTGAATCCAAATAAATATATGTTTTATAATTAAAATACATATTCTAAATTTTGTTGGAACATACTACCTTATTTTTTGAATAAGCCATACTCCAAATCTAACTTTAGATAATCAATCAAAATAGAAATTAACTCTAATATCTAATAAATGGAAACTTCGCCATTCAAAATAAGATATTAGGAAATTTTTTGAAACATGCTTTAAAGCAAATCTAAATAATTATTAGGGAAGGCCATCTAGTTTTTAATTTACCATTCTTTAAGATAATTAATTCATTTCAGAATCTCCTCAACACTCTAAAATATATTAGATAAATTTAAAGATGAGCATATAATTATAGATATTGGGGCGATGGCAAGTATAGTTTTGTTAACATATTTGAAGACATGAATTCACATTTATGTGTTTCTTTTTCCAATTTGCACATACATTCCTATGGACTATATTGCTCATATGATTAGATCCTAATGTTGAATGTAATGAAATACATCTTCCCTACTATGCCTAAATGGTCTTTAAATTATTTTGGATGTGAGGGATAGTGATTTACTAATTTAAATAATACTTGCTATGGCAATTCATCACGTTAGTTTTATATAGAATAAATATAAATGGTTCTACAACTTCCTAAATCTTCATCAATGGTATCCTTATTAAGATTGATTGTTTTTAAATAGGATTTTTTTCAGGAGGCTAATTCGTTATCATAAACCAGTCTAGGAGCTATTGATATTTTATATCAATATTAAAATTAAATAGAACTATAGACTCGACAACAATCATATTACAAAATAACATTATATACTCACACATGACGGTAGGGATTATGTAGACCAGTTCATTGTTTTAGCATATCCTCAATGAAACTCATCCAAACTATTTCATAGTTTAATAAGGCCATGAAAGCCACAACCACACTCAACAATGCTCTAAAGAGCCGCTACATTATCAACCAATTCTTACAACAATACATGACCATAGAACAATTGAAAAAAAAAAGTATTTAACATCGATATATTGAAAAGGAAAATCAAACAATCAAATTGGAGTCTTATTTTAAGAGGAATTAATAGAAACAATACACATTATGTATTGACTATAATTTTTTACCATCACACCTCTAAAATATGTCAATTCATAGAATTGAACTTAACTTATAAGTTTTTCTGTCCAATTCTTCTTGCAATTTACTCCTTCAATCTCCTTGCCAATCTTTCAACCTTCTCTTGGAAAACTTTATTATTTTTATCATCACTTCTTATTTATATACAATAAAAAAATCTTTCTTTCTTTTACTTTTTTTATTTTATTTATTAATATATTTTCTATAAAAAAATCAATAAAAACACTATCTTTATTTTTAAAGCACTTTTTAATTTCCTTATTTATCCTTTCAAAGATTTTTTTATAATATCTATTTCTTTCTTTCTTTTAATTATTTTTATAATTATTTTTTTCTTTTTCTTTAATTTATTTATGTATTTTATTGTTATTTATTAAAATGAAGTTTTATCCCATTTTAATATCTTATTTAAATTTTATTATTATTAATTTATATGTATTTTTTCAATTACTATTTTGTTTTACCATTTGTTAACTAATTAAATAATCCATAGTTAATTAATTGTTCAAATAATTAAAATATGAATACTAACTTAAGGTTCTAGAGACGGGGGTTGTGATAGATAAAGGGAAATGAAGGCCTTTCACCTTTTTCTCCACACAAAGCTTATGAACTCCAATGCCTTGTTTGCATACCTCCAACAAAGATAACTAGTCACTAATGTAAGCAGGAAGCTTTAATGGTGCTCATGTGAATCCAACAATTATGATATAAGAAAAAGTAGAAAACTAGTAATACCAATTTACCCATTTCTGAATTTGTTTCATGGCTTATGGAGACATTCTTTTGGCCATGTCACTCTCAAGCATTCTTATGATATAGAATATAAAATTACCGTTTACCCTTTTAAAATGCTTAAGGCTCTACTTCATCTCCAACTGAGGATAGTATTGGTACACTAATTGAAAGGAAGCTAGGTGTGCGGAAATCGCTTCCTACACTAATCTAATGAGGAGAGATGTATGCAAATTCAATTTAATTCTTACAACTACAACAACACAGAGCATCTAGCAGAGATATTGCAACAATACACATACACACAGAAAGTAGATAGAAGAGAGAGAGAGAGAGACAAGATATACATGGGGAAAACCCTTACAGGTGAAAAACCCCACACTCCAAAACACAGCTCAAATGTATTACAGTAAACAATAATAGATTACAATAGAATTTCAGAGCCAATGCTCTTTCAGGAGTCTTCGAATGTCGAATCTGGAGATATTCTGGTAGCATAACAGTACTTGTAACAAAGTTATCTATCTCCCATCCAAGCACCTATTTATATAGAGTTTACAAGGCAAATATGGAATCTTCTAGAGATGGGCGTCCATCTTGGACTCATGCCCCAAAACCCACGCCTAAAGACACTTGTCCAACATCCCATCCCAAAGTGGGCACCTAGTCCCAAGATAGGTTACAACAGATGCTCTTACGCACCTTACAGCTGTCATAGAATCTGTCATAACTGACAGCACTTACAACTGTAAGAGAATTTGTCATACACTGACTAAAAATATCATATTCCTCTTACAACATGTCATAACCTCCCTTGACCACCCAAAGATGCCTTTCTCTCATGCAAAGATACTCACCGACACTTGTCATTAATTAAAAGTCATTTGAGGTTTTGGACCCTGCAAGGGGCTACGCCCCTTGACCCCGTCTTGGGGGCGCTGCCCCCAAACCCCCGTTAATTATTCAAGGGGGAAACCACGGCTGCCAAAGTCACCAAAATTTATCCTGCTACATATACACAAGGTGCTGACTATGCCAACTCAAAATCAGATAAATAAATACAACATTAGGAATTTGCAAAGGTTGAGACACATTAATTCCCAACATTCTCCCACTTGTCGAACACCTTGCAAGGGCCAAAAGCAATGACAAGATTTAACTGCTAGGGGCCAAGAGGCCCATAGACTCTGAACACCATCTAAACTTCTCTATGCCCACTGGTTTCGTTAATGCATCTGCAACATTCTTCAAAGTATCTACCTTCTGCAAATTTACCTTTCCCTCTTCAACCATGTCTGGCACGAAGTGAAATTGAACATCAATGTGCTTTGTTCTAGAATGGAAAATTGGATTCTTTGCAAGGCAAATTGCACTCTGACTGTCACAACTGATCATGATCTAACCTGCATCAACACCAATATCTGAACATAATCTCTTAAGCCAAATGGCTTCCTTACAAGCATGAGTTGCTGCCATATACTCAGCTTCTGTCATGGACAAAGCAACAACATGTTTTTGCTTACTCATCCAACTAATAGCACCACCAAATAGTGTAAACACATAAGCACTGGTGGATCTCTTGCTGTCAATGTCACCTATCCAATCTGAATCCACAAATCCACGAATGTCAATGGAATGCAGAGGTCCTGTAACATTACCATGATAGCAAATGGAATACTCAGAAGTACCCCTCAAATATCTGAACACTCACTTAACTACATCTCAATGAACCCGTCAAGGATTAGCCATAAATCGACTAAGGACTCCCACTGCTTGGGCAATGTCTGGTCTTGTGCAGACCATAGCATACATCAAACTGCCAACAACACTAGCATAAGGTACTCTGCTCATGTCCTCCACCTCACTAGGAGATTTTGGACAATCCTCAACAGACAACTTTGTCCCCAAAGAAATGGGAACACACAACGATCTACAATCTGCCATGCTGAACCTGTCCAACACGGTCTTCGCATACTTACTCTGGCTTAACCAAAGTTTTCTATTGGTTCTGTCTCTTCTGATTTCCATTCCTAGAATGTACCTAGCTGCCCCTAAATCTTTCATTTCAAACTGTGCTAACAACTGAGATTTAAAATTAGAAATCATATTCTTACTCTTCCCAATGAGCAACATATCATCAACATACAGTGCAACAATGAGAATATGATCACCATCAAATTTAAAATACACACAGTGATTTGATTTTGATCTCACAAATCCAATTGACAACACAAAGGCATCAAACTTCAAGTACCATCTCCTAGGGGATTGCTTCAAACCATACAAAGACTTTTTAAGTTTGCAAACCAAATTTTCTTTACCTTTCACCATGTAATGCTCTGGCTATGACATGTAGATTTCTTCCTCCAAGTCACCATGAAGGAAAGTTATCTTCACATCCATCTATTCTACCTCTAAGTCATAAGTTGCTGCAAGAGACAACAGGAATCGAATGGATGTTAGCTTTGCAATGGGAGAGAAGATCTCACCATAATCTATACCCTCCACTTGTGAATACCCCTTCGTAACCAATCTGGCCTTATACTTCTCAACACTGCCATCTGCACCAATCTTCTTCTTGAACACCCATTTGCATCCAACGGGTTTTCGTCCAGGAGGCAAAGGCACCAAGTCCCAAGTTTGATTATTTTTCAAAGAAGCCATTTCTTCCTCCATGGCCTCCTTCCAGGAACCTGTATCCTTCATATCCAAAGCCTTTGATACAGTTCTAGGTTCGTCACTGTTAGTGATTAAAGCATAAGCACAACTAGAATCAAGCAATGTAAAACCAAACCTTTCAGGTTGCTTTCTTATCTGTGTAGACCTCCTCAAGAGTTGAGGTTGAGGTTCAGCTTCTTCCTCTGAGCTTTCAGAGCTGCTAGAGCTCTCCTCATCATCAGGTCCAACATTGTCTTTTTGTTCAGTCTTCTCAGGGGTGAGAGGAAACTAAACAACATCCTCTTTCTTTTCTTTTTCTTCTGGCTGCAAAATAGTGGAAGGTGTAAGCTCTCTAAAGATGACACTTCTGCTATACAACACTTTTTCACCCACGGGGTCCCAAAGCTTGTATCCTTTCACACCAACACCATAGCCGATGAAGATACACTTAACAGCTTTGTTCTCCAACTTTGATCGCTTCTCCATAGGCACATGTGCATATGCCTCACAACCAAAAACACGAAGATGCCTTACTAAAGGATTTCTACCAAACCACACCTCCATGGGTGTCTTTCCAACAAGAGCTGATGTAGGAGATCTGTTTACCAGATAGCAAGCAATGGGAACCGCTTCAGTCCAAAACTTTTGTTCTAGACCAGCTCCACTAAGCATACTCCTAGCCTTCTCCATCAGTGTCTTGTTCATCCTCTCTGCAACTCCATTTTGCTATGGTGTGTATGGGGTTGTCTTATGTCTTTCAATCCCAAGTTCCTTGCAATACTTATCAAATTTTGTAGAACAGAACTCACCACCGTTGTCAGTTCTCAAACATTTAATCTTTTTACCAGTCTGATTTTCAACAAAAGCTTTAAACTCCTTAAACTTGCTATAGACTTCAGATTTGCTTCTGAGAAAATAAATCCATGTCCTTCTACTGTAATCATCTATAAAAGATACAAAGTATACATATTTTGATAACGAAGGAACATTAACAGGACCAAACACATCAGAATGAATAAGGTCCAACACACCAGAAGACTTATGAGAACTCGAGTAAAACTGAACACAGTTTTGTTTTCCATAAATGCAATGTTCGCAAAAGTCAAACTCAAGATTACAATCATCTAACCCCTTAATGAGGTTCTTATTTTTTAGGGTACATAGACCCTTCTCACCAATGTGGCCAAATCTCTTATGCCATAACATTGTCTTTTCTGTAGGAAGTTTAACTTCCAATGCATGATTACAACCATCAAGACTAGAAATAACAGATTTCTTCACTGCTTGTTCAGATGGTGGGGATGAAGTGACTGCTACCCTCTTCCTTGAGTTAGAAGAACTATTGCATTGTGCAATGCATGCTTCCAGCTGAAACAGAGTACCTCTCTAAGTATCCTTAGCAAGCACCATAGATCCTCTAGTCATCTTGCCTCCTTCTTTCGAAAAGACAACCTATACACTTGCATCATTCAAACTACTTATAGAAAGTAGGTTCCGTGCTAAGCCTAGGATGTACATAACCCCAGAGATCCCCTTCACTTGACCATCAGGGAATTGGATAGAGACTCTTCCACGACCAATGATCTTCAGATGAGAGTCATCACCCAGATACACCTTTCCACCATCAAACTCCTCATATTTAGTGAACCAGTCTCGGTGCGCGGTCATGTGGAATGATGCACCAGAGTTGATTAGCCACACATCATCAGATGCATGGGTTGCCATGGCTGCGATGAAAGCATCATCGTCATCTTGTGATTTGTCAGAATCTAAATTAGGAGCTTTCTTCTTTTTCTTCTTCTCCTCTTTGCATTCCTTTTGGAAATGCCCAATTTTTCCACAGTTCCAACAAAGAGCCTTGGACTTTCCAGGAGATTTGGATCTCCCACGGGATTTCGATCTACCCTTTTCAGCTTTCTTATCCTTCTTCTTCCCTTTCTCCTTGGGTCTTCCACGAACTGTAATGGCCTCTTTGGCTGCCTCAGAAGACTTTCTTCGCATCTCTTCAGACAACAGTGAAGAAACCACTTCTTCCATTTTAAATGTGGATGTGGTGCTTCCGATTGCCATGACAAGATGATCCCATGAGTCCGACAGAGAACAAAGCAAGGTCATACACTGATCCTCCTCCTCCATCTTCACACCAATAGATGTCAATTGTGCAACCAGCATGTTGAAAGCATTCATATGTTCAACAACAGATCCTCTGTCCTCCATTCAAAGAGAATATAGCTTCTTTCTTAGAAAAAGTTTATTAACCAGGGATTTTTCTTGATACACATCTCCCAACTTCTTCCAAAGTAGTTTTGTAGTAGTCTCCTCATGGACATTTAACAACACAGAATCAGCAAGACTAAGTCTTATGAGACCCTTAGCCTTCCGATCCTTGAGATCCCACTCATCTTGTGACATTGCAGCTAGTTTAGTTCCATTAACACTTTCCCAAAGGTCTTGGTCAACAAGCATGTCTTCCATCTTGAGCTTCCACAGCTCGAAATTACTGCCATTGAACTTCTCCACTTCAAACCTTCCTGATGTGCTTGCCATCTCCTTGCTGCAATAGAAATTAGAATACTCTGCACAGACTCCCACTCAACCTAAGATTAGCTCAAAAAACCCTTACCCAACAACTAGGAACAAAGGTGATCAAGCTCTGATACCAACTGAAAGGAAGCTAGGTGTGCGGAAATCACTTCCTACACTAATCTAATGAGGAGAGATGTATGCAAATTCAATTTAATTCTTACAACTACAGCAACATAGAACATCTAACAAAGATATTACAGTAATAGATAGACACACAAAAAGTAGACAGAAGAGAGAGAGACAAGATATACGTGGAGAAAACCCTTACGGGTGAAAAAACCCACACTCCAAAACACAGCTCAAATGTATTATAGTAAACAATAATAGATTACAATACAGTTTCAGAGCCAATGCTCTTTCAAGAGTCTTCGAATGTCGAATCTGGAGATATTCTAGCAGCATAACAGTACTTGTACCAAAGTTATCTATCTCTCATCCAAGCACCTGTTTATATAGAGTTTACAAGGCAAATATGGAATCTTCTAGAGATGGGCGTCCATCTTGGACTCATGCCCCGAAACCCACGCCTAAGGACACTTGTCCAACATCCCATCCCAAAGTGGGCGCCTGGTCCCAAGATAGGTTATGACAGATGCTCTTATGCACCTTACAGCTGTCATAGAATCTGTCATAACTGACAACACTTATAGTTGTAAGAGAATCTGTCATACACTGACTAAAAATATCATATTCCTCTTACAACATGTCATAACCTCCCTTGACCACCCAAAGATGCCTTTCTCTCGTGCAAAGATACTCACCGACACTTGTCATTAATTAAAAGTCATTTGAGGTTTTGGACCCTGCAAGGGGCTACGCCCCTTGACCCCGTCTTGGGGTGCTGCCCCCAACCCTCATTAATTATTCAAGGGGGAAACTGCGGCTACCAAAGTCACCAAAATTTATCTTGCTGCATATACACAAGGTGCTAACTATGCCAACTCAAAATGGGATAAATAAATACAACATTAGGAATTTGCAAAGGTTGAGACACCTTAATTCCCAACACTAATTGTCGACATGAACTCATAACACCAATTTTCTCCATTTCAAAAAATTGTTGCCTTCTTACGAAGGCATATACTAGATATGAAGTCATATAAAACTACTTAGATTGAATGACTTCGGTCAACTGTTTGTGAAGATTATCACTAATAAGGGTTTCCCAATCAATAAACTCCTTGCCAGAAATAACTTTAGCAATAAATTGAAACATCCATGGATGAAATTCACTAGCAATATCGAGTCTTGTGACTTGACTTAAAAGAGCAATAGCATCACTAATTTCTTGCTTAAATTCACTACAAAATGCTTATTCGATAACCTAGAAATTGTCACTCTTAGCTTAGCTTACCAATTCTTATTGATGACATTAGAACATTAGTTGGCATGGGTTTCAAAATACTCTCTAGAACAGTCCATGGATAAATTTACAAAGGCTTCTCTTACTAGAAGATTGAACATCTCTTCAGTATAGGGTGGTTAGATTTGTGTAATCACCTTTCCGTCAACTATTCTGACCATCCTATCCTTTTTGTTATAAAATCTTACACATGTTAGAACCATGTCTAGAGAATGAAGTGACATTGGAAATAAAGTAGCCTCCATGAGTCCACTTAATTTGATATTCTATAACATTTTTCTCTTTGTACTCTCTAGCAACCTTTTGTGGAACTCCTCCAAACCTACATGTCCAAATTCTATGTCAAAGATATTGTCTAGCTTAGATGCCAACTTTGATGGTGGAACTATGCCCTTGTATTTGTACTTCATCCTTGGTGGTGAAGACATTCTTGTTTAAAGGTCCTACCAAAACCAAACAAACTTTAATACCTAAAACAATATTTAGCAAATGAAATTAATATTGAAATTACCCAGAAATTTACCAAATTACATCCATAAATAGGCCAACGATGAAAAAAAACAAATAAAAATTCCTTTTCCTAAAAATTATATGCATTTGGAATCATAGGAGAGTTTCATACTTTGTCAAAAAATGCAAATTGCAAACCAGAAACTAGGTCTAGTTTGTAGTTTGTAGCATAGATTGTAGTTGCAAAGAACAAATGAAGTGTGAATTACTATGGGGTTCAAACTTTGGCTGCAGTTTCCAAAAAATTGCAAACTACAAGCAGACTGCAAAATGTGATTAGACTTCTAGTTCCAACTACAGTTTGCAACTAACTACAATTGTAAAATGTTTTGGGTTTTTGAGTTGCAACTAAAATTGAAAGTTTGATTATAGTTTGCAAAGGATACAAACTACAAAGGATTTAGAAATGTGAATAGGGGCCAGAGTTCAAAATCTAGTTGCAATTTGTGGAAAACTACAATTTGCAAATAGATTGCAAAGTTGGCTAGACATCAAGCTCTGGTTGCAACATGTAAAAATTTGTAAACTACGAATAGTTTTGGGAATCTGAAAACTAGGATAATTTTTAATGAAACAATTCAAACTCCCAAAAAACATTTAAGGAAGCCATCAAAATGACAAATTAAGACCATAAACACAAATCAAACCCCCAAAATGCAAGTTCTTTGAAGAAAAGGCAAAAAAATTAACAAACACAAGCATGAATCTGCAATAAATTCTCACCTAAGTAGGAAAAAGAGGATTCAAATCCTAAGAATTAATCACACAAGCCAAACTAGAAGATGATCATGATCCTGCACTGCAAAAACTTAAAGAAAAACCCAACTTGTGCAAGAAAAAAGGCAGGCCTAAAATAAAGATTAAAGGGGCAGGAAAATGAAATGGGGTAAGTGTAAGAAGATGGGGAGCCAAAAAGGGGTTTTAAGTGGCCACTTTTTTTTTGAAATCAAGAAATGTTGGCCTTGGATGAGAAATTGAGAACAGTTACACTCAAAATTTGGAGATGTAACCAGAACAATGTTCATAGTGCTCCGAGTCTACTTTCTAAACTACTAATTTTTTTTGAAAATGGTATAGATTAAGGGGTTCAAAAGAGGGAGCCACATAAATTTGTGTTGTTTCTGTCAAAAAACATAACATAGCATGTTTTGTGGCTCCCTCAAAAGGTTAACTTTTTTTGGTATTTTTAAAATCGCTTCAGTGAGAAATTAGCTAACAACATGTAGTTTATGCCCAATTTTTCTGATAATTTTTTGATGAATATTTGATTTTTTACTAATTTTCAAAGTGGACACATCCTAAAAAATAGAATTTTGGCTGTGCTACCCCTATAAATTTTGAAAACTAATTGAAAATCATTTTTTTAAATATGTGTAGAATGGAGTCTAGTTTCTAAAAATGTATTTTTTTTGAAATTTCAATGAATGGTTAATTTACAATGAAAAAAAGACCAAACACTGGTTTTTGCCCAAAAACGGACACACAAATAAAAGAAATTAAAGATGAAAGGCTTAACATTGTCAAAATTGGAAAAAAAATTACATCGTTAAATAGCTAAGAGAAAGCCTAACATTACCCAGGTGTTTGATTTGTTTGACCTTGAAACACATGCAAATTTGAGGGTTAGCACAAACGAAATTATGTGAAATCTTGTAGAATTTACAAAAACACATCTGTGGACATTGAGAAGGCACTCCAAGCCTTTGGGTTGAAAATCCAAAGTAAATCCCAAGCCTAAGGCTTGGGATTCCCAAAGCAAAATATAACGCGAACACGTTATAATGTGAGTGTGTTATAACGCGCTCACGTTATGTTTTGTTTTGCATTTTTTTCTTTTTCACAAAAGTTTGCCTAATGTTTGTCATGTTCAACATAACACGAGCACCTTATAACGCGCTCGCATTATGTCTCCCTTGGAATTTTTTATGTACAAGGTTATTTAACATGTATGTATGTATGTATGTATGCCTATATGTATGTATGTATGTATTGATGTATGTATGTATGCCTATATGTATGTATGTATACTTATATGTATGTATGTATGTATGTATAGTGTTGAGGGTAGAGGAGGGTAGACATGGGGGTGAGGTGGATAGGGGAGGATAAGGGTTGAGGGTTTAAGGGTCAAGGGTTTAGGGTTTAAGGGTTGAGGGTTTAAGGTCAAGAGGGATTAGTGTTTAGGGTTGAGGGATTAGGGTTTAACGTTGAGGGATTAAGGTTTAGGGTTGAGGGTTAGAGGGTTGAGGGTTTAGGGATAGGATTTAGAGTTTAGGGATAAGGGATTAGAGTTTAGGACCTTGAGGGATTAGGGTTTGGGGTTGAGGCTTTAGGGATAGTGTTTAGGGTTGAGGGTTGAGGGATTAGGGTTAAGGTAGAGTGTTGAGGGTAGAGGGATTAGGGTTGAAGGTTTAGGGTTGAGGGATTGGGGTTTAGGGTTGAGGGCTTAGGGATAAGGGATTAGGGTTTAAGGTATAGTGTCGAGGGTTGAGGGTTTAGGAATAGGGATAGCGTTTAGGGTTTAGGGTTGATGGATGTAAGGGTTTAGGGTTTAGGGATAAGGAATTAGGGTTGAGGGTTGAGGGATTAAGGTTTAGGGTTGAGGGATTAAGGTTTAAGGTTGAGGGTTGAGGGTTTAGAGTTTAGGGATAAGGGATTAGGGCTTAGGACCTTAAGGGATTAGGGTTTAGGGTTGAGGCTTTAGGAATAGCGTTTAGGGTTGAGGGATTAGGGTTTATGGTCGATGGATTAGGGTTAAAATAGAGTGTTAAGGGTAGAGGGATTAGGGATAGGGTTTAGGGTTTAGGGATAAGGGATTAGGGTTTAAGGTACAGTGTCGAGGCTTAAGGGTTTAGAGATGGGGTTTAGGATTTAAGGTTTAAGGGTTGACGGTTGAGGCTTTAGGGATAAGAGAGAGACCTAGATAGATAAGGGTTGAGAGATAGGGGAGAGATGGGGTGAGGCAGATAGGGGAGGAAAGTGGTGGATAAGGGTTGAGGCTTTAAAGCTTTAGGGTTGAGGGATTAGGGTTTAAGGCACATAGTGTTGAGGGTTTAGGGATGGGGTTTAGGATTTAAGGTTTAAGTGTTGAGTGTTGAGGATTTAGGGATAGTGTTGAAAATCAAAATTGTAAGTCTAATTTAATTTATTTCAACTTTCAAAGCAGGCATTTGAATTGTAGCTTTACCAGTATGATTGGTATAACAAAAACTTAATTCTATTGTAGGCCTTTCTTTGAAGAACCCTGGACATTATGGACCCTATCATCTAGAAAAGCACATGACAGTGAACTCTGCCCCACCTTTCAAATCAGATAAACCTTTTTATTCAATGAAAATGAAGTCACAGAATGTAAACCGACCATGCATACTAGTAAGATCAATTTCTCTGCCTTCTATTCTTATTACTCTTACTTTATTAAGAGACGAGTGTCAAAAGGAATGGGTTTAACAAGATAACATACGGCAAAGCAGTTTTGTTATTACATTTTTCTGAGGGATCTCTAATAGTCTAATATAATGTAGTCTTCTATAATATGAACATCTGCATTTGTGTGAATGCTAAGCTTTAATAATAGTGTATTAAATCAATGCAATCAACTATTTATTGGGTTAAAATAACTTAGTTTTTGTAATGGTTTGGGAATGTAGGAATTGCCAAAAATAGGTGAATGTCCTCTACAATTACCAATCTAGAAAAAAGTAGAGTAGTTCTTGTGGATAGAGCCAGTAAACAATGGGAGATTATTTTCCTGTTTCATAACAATAGACCTACCCTAAGTGCAGGGTGGGCATATTTTGTACGTCATAATAATATCAAGGAAGGAGATGTTTGTATCTTTGAGCAGGTGGATAGTAAGAAACATAGATTTATGTTTAGAGTTCATATAGATCAAAAGATAAAATAAGGATCCTTCTGAAACAGAGGAGGGAAAAGATAGGCCAAAGATGCAAAAGGAGAAAATTATACAAGAAAAGATCTTCATGAGGATTGTAATATTTTGTCTAAAACAAACAAAAAATAGTTAATTAAAAATAGAAAATCAAGAAAGAAACAGTCTAAACTGTATAGTTGCTATTATCTATTTTTAAAAGATTGATTGATTTTTATGGCCAAAGTTGTTTATTTTACCTAGTTAATGGATTTAATTACACCTAGGTTATACAGTGGGAGTAGATGTGTGCACATTTTTATGGCCCCGATTTAAATTCAAGTAAATAGGTGGAGAGAGTATGTTGATCTTTTATAAAAATCTTAATAAAAAAATGTTCGCTTAATGTTGACCAGGGGTTATGATTAGGGTTGAGGGTTGAGGGATTAGGGTTTAAGGTATAGTGTCGAGGGTTGAGGGTTTAGGGTTTAGGGTTGAGGGATTAGGGTTTAAGGTATAGTGTTGAGGGTTTAGGGATAGGGTTGAGGGTTGAGGGATTAGGGGTTAGGGTTTAGGGTTTAGGGTTGACAGATTAGGGTTTAATGTTGAGGGTTGAGGGTTGAGGGTTGAGGGTTTAGGGATAGGGTTGATGGTCAAGGGATTAGGGTTAAAGTAGAGTGTCGAGGGTAGAGGGATTAGGGATAGGGTTTAGGGTTGAAGGTTTAAGGATTGAGGGTTGAGGCTTTAGGGATGAGGGTTAAGGGATTAGGGTTTAAGATATAATGTCGAGCGTCGAGGGTTTAGGGATAGTTTTTAGGGTTTAAGTTTTAAGGGTTGAGGGTTGAGGGATAGGGTTTAGGGTTGAGGGTTGAGGGATTACGGTTGAGGGTTGAGGGATTAGGGTTTAAGGTATAGTGTCGAGAGTTGAGGGTTTAGGGATAGGGTTTAGGGTTTAGGTTGATGGATTAGGGTTTAAGGTTGAGGGATTAGGGTTTAAGGTATAGTGTTGAGGGTTGAGGGTTTAGGGATAGGGTATAGGGTTTAGGGTTTAGGGTTGACAGATTAGGGTTTAATGTTGAGAATTAAGGGTTGAGAGTTGAGGGTTTAGGGATAGGGTTGATGGTCAAGGGATTAGAGTTAAAGCAGAGTATCGAGGGTAGAGGGATTATGGATAGGGTTTAGGGTTGAAGGTTTAAGGATTGAGGGTTGAGGCTTTAGGGATGAGGGTTAATGAATTAGGGTTTAAAATATAGTGTCAATCATCGAGGGTTTAGGGATAGGTTTTAGGGTTTAAGTTTTAAGGGTTAAGGGTTGAGGGATAGGGTTTAGGATTGAGGGTTGAGGGATTAGGGTTGAGGGTTGAGGGATTAGGGTTTAAGGTATAGTGTCGATGGTTGAGGGTTTAGGGATAGGGTTTAGGGTTTAGGGTTGAGGGAATATGGTTTAGGGTTGAAGGATTAGGGTTTAAGGTATAGTGTTGAGGGTTGAGGATTTGGGGATAGGGTATAGGGTTGAGGGATTAGGGTTTAGGGTTTAGGGTTGACAGATTAGGGTTTAATGTTGAGAGTTAAGGGTTGAGGGTTGAGGGTTGAGGGATAGGGTTTAGGGTTGAAGGTTTAAGGATTGAGGGTTGAGGCTTTAGGGATGAGGGTTAATGGATTAGGGTTTAAGATATAGTGTCGAGCGTCAAGGGTTTAGGGTTTAATTTTTAAGGGTTAAGGGTTGAGGGATAGGTTGTAGGGTTGAGGGTTGAGGGTTGAGGGATTAGAGTTTAAGGTATAGTGTCGAGGGTTGAGGGTTTAGGGATAGGGTTTAGTGTTTAGGGTTGAGGGATCAGGGTTTAGGGTTGAGGGATTGGGGTTTAAGGTATAGTGTTGAGGGTTTAGGGTTTAGGGATAGGGTATAAGTGTTGAGGGATTAGGGTTAACGGTTGACGGATTAGGGTTTAATGTTAAGAGTTAAGGGTTGAGGGTTGAGGGTTTAGGGATAGGGTTGATGGTCAAGGGATTAGGGTTAAAGTAGAGTGTCGAGGGTAGAGGGATTAGGGATAGGGTTTAGGGTTGAAGGTTTAAGGATTGAGGGTTGAGGCTTTATGGATGAGGGTTAAGGGATTAGGGTTTAAGATATAGCATCGAGCGTCGAGGGTTTAGGGATAAGGATAGCATTTAAGTTTTAGGGATGGGGGATTAGGGTTGAGGGTTGAGGGATTAGGGTTGAGGGTTGAGGGTCAAGGGATAGTGTTGATGGTTTAGGGATAGGGTTTAGGGTTGAGGGATTAGGGTTTAGGGTTGAGGGATTAGGGTTTGACGTTGAGGGTTGAGGGTAGAGGGTAGAGGGTAGAGGGTTTAGGGATAAGGTTGAGGGTCGAGGGATTAGGGTTTGACGTTGAGGGTTGAGGATAGAGGGTAGAGGGTAGAGGGTTTAGGGATAAGGTTGAGGGTCGAGGGATTAGGGTTAAAGTAGAGTGTCGAGGGTTGAGGGTTTAAGAATAGGGATAGCATTTAGGGTTTAGGGATGAGGGATTAGGGTTGAGGGTTGAGGGATTAGGGTTGAGGGTTGGGGGATTAGGGTTTAGGGTTGAGGGATTAGGGTTTAGGGTTGAGGGATTAGGGTTTGATGTTGAGGGTTGAGGGTTTAGGGGTAGGGTTGAGGGTCGAGGGATTAGGGTTAAAGTAGAGTGTTGAGGGTATAGGGATTAGGGACAAGGTTTAGGGTTGAAGGTTTAAGGATTGAGGGTTGAGGCTTTAGGGCCGAGGGTTAAGGGATTAGGGTTTAAGATATAGTGTTGAGGGTCGAGGTTTTAGGGTTTAAGGGTTAAGGGTTGTGGGATAGGGTTTAGGGTTTAGGGATAAGGGATTAGGGTTTAAGGTATAGTTTAGAGGGTTGAGGGTTTAGGAATAGGGATAGCATTTAGGGTTTAGGGATGAGGGATTAGGGTTGAGGGTTGAGGGTCGAGGGATTAGGGTTAAGGTAGAGTGTCGAGGGTTTAGTGATAGGGTGTAGGGTTTAGTGATATGGTTTAGGGTGTAGTGATAGAGGTGAGAGATATTGCAAAGGTGCTATCAAAGGTGAGATAGGAACAAATATATATGGATCAATCTATAACAGGACATAATGTGAGCGTGTTATAATGTGCTCACGTTTTGTCTTGCTGTACAGATGGTAAAAAGGCCTAGACCCCTATGATCCAGGCCCACATACTCTATTTTCATGATGTTTATGTGCATGTTCTGACAAATTTTTTTTTTCATGCTATTGGGAAGTTCACATGCACATTTTGCACATTCTACCACCTTTGCATGAACTTTCCCCCACCTTTTTTTGCTTTGCCAACTTAAGGAGGAAATAACATAGTTTTCACATCAAATTTTATATATATCAATTCAAGTTTCAATTTTTGTAGGGTTGCAATGTTAATTGTGATTGAATTGTAGGAATTTAACATTATAGATTGGTTAATAGTATTGCATACAACAAAGGACCCTAATAAGCATTCATTCCCCTCTGTTTGGTGAAGGGAATAGATCACGAGTAGCCTTTGATCTTCAAGATGATGGAGACATGTATGAGGGTGGTCTAATACGAACCCAAGGACTGCTCCTCCTATTTAGTTCTTCGTGGATTTGTAGTTGTTACAATAAAAGTATAGACATTAATATATAGAAATTACATGTTATAAAAATGAAACAATTAACAAAATAATCACTTACCGCTACCATATAGTCTGTCTCCTCATTTGCCTTAGTAGCAAGATTAGGCTGTGGTGATGTCATGTCCTATAGAAACCATCCAGATAGAAATTAAACTTCAAATTAATAATCATTTGATTTTTCAAAAATAAACAACTATAACAACAAATGTAATTTGAAATTTACTAATCTACCTCATACCCCCGTCAAAGGCATGGAGCTAGGAATCACAGTGGACACACCATGCTCCATTGCCCTATGAACTTCGGGAGGTGTCTCTGCAGCCTACATCATCTGAAAATAAAACAACATTATTCAATTACGAAACTAGAATAGCGATGCAAGTCATGGCTCCTAACATACACACATGTTCACCTAAACATGGAAGTACACACAATAAAGCACACTATGTTATTCATTATCACCAATGCATCACTATGATACAACTAGACACATAATACACATAATCACAGTGAAGATTTTGCTCTCTTGGTGATATACTATAGCTCTTTCTTATGCTTCCTCAAGTCTCCATTGCTGTTGTGCTCTTTTGGTACATGTTTATGTGAGTTCTTAGAGGATTTTGTGCTTTCTTTCATCTCAAAGAATATAGTAGTATTAAATGAAGGGTACTCATTAGACTTAGGTGGGTTATATGTAAGATCAGATGTAGGGATGGAAGAAATTGAGCCAATAGGATTGACATAAGTTTGTAGGGGAAAGGGTTAGTGTAGATTTGAAGATTTGGTTAGAGGTGACTTGTTGCCCCCATAGTTAATACCTAAAACCTAGATGATGTTCGAGTCAATCATATGCTATATAAGATTTCATAGGTTGATGCCTCTCTTTGGTGTCATGTCCTGAGGTCTAATTGGTGGTAATTGGATGAGATTATTAGAGAGAATTTGTTGAAGAATAATGTGGAGGGGATCAACAAGCTTTGGTAGACATGTATGGAAAATGTGGTAGCATAGACAAGGCAGTGAGCTATTTGAAAAGATGCCTCAAAGAAAAGTGGTCTCATGGTGATGTCCTTGTCTATGCATCTACTTCTCATGGCATTCCATGAGAGCACATTTCTTTGAGGCATTTTTTCAAATTTAACTATATTGTAATTAAAATTTTGTCATCTATCAACATCTAGCTATTAGTTATGCAATGTCTAATAATGCTTTGAGTTTGAAAGATGTGCAATGCAATGTAATCAATGATATGAATATAAAATACAAAAATCTAGTAAGTACATTTCATTAGTTAAACTATTTATTTTATTACCTTAGTGAAGCTTTGAATTACACCACCACTGGCAAGTGTTGCCGTGAAATCTCAAGATTAACCTATTCAACATCCAAAATCAGATATTAGAATACCATTCATATAACAATGCTATTCACATGTAATATTTATAATTGTTTACTAGTTACATACCCCGACAGTAGATGTCATAGTGTAAAATGCAGGTGGAGTACTGCTGAGAACTACATCAATGCTATGACCCTAAAATTTCATCAAAATCATCAAACTAAATTAGTTAATCTTGCATTTCAAAAATGAAATTTAATAAATTAATTTCAATGAACTTGCTAACATTTACCTGAGTTCAAGGCTGAAAGTATCACTCAGGAGGGTATCTGTCATCACCATCTACTTAGATACAGATGTAGCCTGTGCACCTGCATCCTGACTATCCGTGGGGTCATAACCATAGGCTGACCTATAAGTCTGACAAGTATGGGGGTGGAACCCTACTCCTCACACTCTCCCCTGACCCACGCTATGCTGCAGGACTGGCATGCTCTGTGATGCTCTGGGTCAAGGCACTAATGGACTGAAGTGTCTCGACCTCAACACTCTCCTTCACAATGGAAGGGATAGACACATGCTCATGGGTTGGTCTGTTGACTACTCATCTCGTTGGCCGCTGTGGGTCAACACATGCCCCTAGTCTATCTTGTGCTGACCCCCCACCTCTACCCTAAAACTCTTGCATATCAAAATAGTTTGACACTTTATTTTTGACAAACTTGCAGTAGAGTTTCCTCAAATAGTATTGCAGGACCTCATTATTGTTGCATGGAGGATGATCAAAAACCATCCACCACCTCTGCCCAAAATTGTCCCTTATTGCTTGGTTATTGCACCAATGGATAGGGAACCTCTTGCATGTAATGGGTGGAGGTTGATTTGTTTGTGGGTTTGTAAAAATGGAACACAAGTCCAATTTTGTAATTTGTAACTTTTTTACTTCTTCATACGATAGCTTTTCTGCATAATACTCTCTAAATTCTCTCCTCTTTTTTGACCAACTAGATATTTGCTTGCTAATTGAATCTACATTTGATAACATAGATTCAAGAGATTGAGCAAGCGTAGATCTATGCAAGGTTGAAGTTGATGGATATTTCAAACTTGCAATTATGTCTTCAATTTATTTTTTATTATTTTCAATTTGCCCCATTAGATTTTCTTGTGTTCCAGGGGCATGTCAAGGAATGGATGGAGGAGTTTGTTGTTTGGGTTGTTTTTCGGCAGGTATTTCCTGTTTAGGTGATTCAGGATTTTGTGGATTTTCAAGAGGAGGAGGAGGTGCATTAACATTTCCTGTCAATTAAGGAAATTTACATCAAAAATTAACTTAAACCTACCTATTTAGAAACAAATTCACACAAAAAAACAAATAAAACTCACTCCTTTGCCCTCCTCGACGTCGTGGCAGAATTTTGGCTATGAATTTGCAAGATTTTGGTGTCGAATTTGGTCTTCAAAAATGCGAGCGTGCTCCTTAGGGTTTGCAGGCCACAGGTGCAAAGAAAACAAAAGGAATGAATGAGCAGAAATGCTCTTTTTTATATATATAGTTAAACATAATGCAAGCATGTTATGGCTTGGTTTTGTCGAGCCTTAGGCTCATCATCACCAAACCATAACACAAGCACATTATAATGCGCTCGCGTTATCACTTAATTTTTTTTGAAAAAAAGTTGGCCACTTTTTGGCCCCCCAACTTTTTGCACCCGCCCAATGCATCTGCCAAAAATAGAAAATGTGGGAAAAAGCATGTAGATAAGGGTGAGTTGCAAACTAAAGTTTGCAACTTGAAATAGAATAAATCCCCTCAAATTTTAGAAAATTTCTAGCAAAGAGGACCTCAAAATTCATGGGAATGACTTCTTATGACACTTTACCCTTCTAAAAGATGAATAACTTGACAATTATCACAAAGCTCAAAAATTAAAGTGCCACAAGGAGAAAAGTATTAGAAGAATTAAAGGGTCCCCAATTTTAAATTAGGGTTGTATTGTAAACTAGAACAATAGGTACCACTAGGACTTTTGTAGTTTCACTATGACATCTGCAATACATGAATATGTATATTTGTGTGAATATTCTTGCTGATATCTTACTTCTTTAGATTAAGAGTTTTACCACTTTCTCATATCACCACCCCATCCTTACCACTCTCTCTCATTGAATATGTTTCCCATCCCACTAATCTACCATATAAAATTAATACGTCTCACTTATGCAACCTTGAATGCACCACTTCCCTAGGGAAAAGTTGACACTCCATCCCTAAACTATAAGTAGGAGATTCTTGGACCTAAATATACCACATTCCTTCAATCCTTTTATAAAATATTGACATTCCAATACAAGCTTATAGAAAAAACACTCCAAGAAAGACTCAATAGAGAAAATATTTTTGGCCTTTGACCCTTATATTGTCCACATTCAAATGGTTATATATTGTCACTTAAAATAAAGCTTATAAGGATTGACACTTATAAATTACAAGGAGCAAGAGTCTATGCTTTACTCCACTAGATCAAAGAAGGTAACTATGGTTCTAATTTACTCTTTCAATACCTAAATACAAGTAGAAGTACGAGATAATTTCCTCAATATCGGGTAAACAAGAAGGCCTACATATGTCTACTGATGACTTGCAAAAAATATTTCATGACTACAATAACAAACTATTCCAAGATGATGTGGTATATGATGAGTATCACAAAATTTTTAAGGATACTATAGGCTATTATGTTCCTACTAAAATAGATCAAGATTATAGTCACCATCTTGATTGATTACTCTCTCTAGAAGAGTTGGAGAAGGCCCTTTTCTCCACAAAGAATGACAAGAGCCTAGGAATGGATGGTATTCCTATTAAATTATTCAATACAGTGTGGATTCACATCAAGGATGACTTCTTTCATGTTTATCTAGACATAATGCAATAGGGTTCCCTTGGTCCATTCCTAATACTAAAAAAATGGCTCATCAAACTCATTCCAAGAGGGAAGAATTAAGATAGTATTGTTGACTAGTGGTCAATCACTCTATTAAATATCTCCTACAAGATCATTGCCAAAGATTTGGCTCTTTGCATCAAACTTGTGTTAAATAATAGTAAAAATATAGAACAAACTAGGTTGATTAGGGGAAGGTATACCCATAACAATCTAGTGCTTCCCTAGGAAAAGATTGATTGGTCACAACAATCTTACCAAAATGGCTTCTTTGTTAATCTCAGTTTGGATAAAACATATGACCACATTCATTGTCCCTTCATTCTAAAAATACTTCAATGTTTAGGATTTAGATCTAAAATTCATTCTCGTGTACCAATACTATTTGTTGATGTTAATTGTTGTATTGATATTAATGGCCACCTCACTACCTTATTTTAGCTACAATTATTTATCAAACAAATAATTCATATCACACCATTCTTCTATATTCTCATTCTCAATGTTTTCAGTTGTCTCATCCTATGTGGTAAACAGCTTGTACTAATTTTTGGAATTTTTCTTCCACATAAATCCTTTATCATCAGTAAATTCATCTTACTTCATGGCTATGAGGAAGAAATTTATAATGCCAATGAAACTTTAGATCTATATTAATCCAAGCTACCTAAGAAAAAGCTAAGTTTCTCTTGACCCAAGTTACCCACCCCTTGGCTTTGATCCTTGTAGAATGATAACACATAAACATGGGGTGATCACTAGATATCTTGCTATCTCCTTTGTCCTAAGTGTTTCTCTTATAAACATGTGGATGTAGTTTATTAAAAAAATCAAAACTAAGCTTATGCATTAGGGAAATAAATTATTATGCTTTGCTATCCAAGTTCAAGTTACTAGTAAGATCTTTCTAGAAACTAATGTAGGAGCATCCAAGTCCACAAGTAATCCTATGTCACCAAAAATAATAGTTGATTATGTTTTTAGGTTTCTTTAGTTTTGGGTTGTTGCTTGGTGGATTTATTTCCAACTTGCTTTCTCATAAGGTTGCTATAGGAAGGATACTAGTTTCTAATAGATTTTAGTCTTGTAGCTATGTTATTGGACACCTACAAGATACTACAAGACTAAATCAAATTGCTATTGGTTAGTTTCTTATATAAATGGACTACTTTAGAAAATGTAACATGGGATATTATAAGAACTTTGTAAAGTGCTACAAGATGGTTGTGTGTGTTCTATAAGGGTATTATCCTAGTGACAACTTCTAGTGTCTCAAAGCTATGATAGGGAATATGAAGACTGTTGAATGCACAAGACAACTGAGAGGAAGGGTGAATCAGTTGTAACTTAAATTTTCAAAACCCTCATACACACTTAGATCCACATTAATCCAATTAACCCTTAAGCTTGTTATGATGATTAAGCATGAAATGTAAATAACAGAAACTAAATCATAACAATACCATACACAATACAACACCAAATTTTACGTGGAAAACCCAAGACGAGAAAAACCATGGTGAGGATTAGCTCACAATATATATATATATATATATTAAGGCAACTGGTTAAGGTTGATACAAATGGTGGCCTCACTGTTCAAGAATGCTCACTGCATGTGGCTCACTGCCAAAGGACTCACTGTCTTGAAAGAAAGAGATAGAGAAGGTTGCTCACTGCCAGGATTGAACTATTATAGTTGCATCTAACACATGCATGGAGTATAGTTCCAATGAAGCTCAATATTCACTGCAACATCAACATCATTTCCACAGCACCAATGAAAGATAGTGTTGGTAATAATTTATGTTAAGGTTTCAGGATGTGCACCTCCCTAAAATCCAGAAAATTTCTTAAGTATTGGACCCTCTCTGTGTTTCCAGCATCATCATGATATAATGAAGGAGAGGGTCATCGTCTTCATCATCATGTTCCCGAACATCCCCTGATGTTTCTTGCCTGGATCATTTCTTGTCATGACCGGATATCCTGTGGGGGCTTCATGTTTTTGCCAGCCCGACATCCTGCGGAAGGTGATATTTTAACATTGGGTGATCTTAGTTCAAGATCATCCTGATGTTGGTGTTGAGAATTTGCTAAGTATGACTCGGTGTCCCAAGGTCATCATATTTGAACATCGGGTGATCTTCATTAAGATCACCCCGATGTTAGTTTATCAGCTTATGTTTTAACTTCCCCGATGTTGCTGACGTCATCAGGATTTTCAGTTGTTGGGGCAATATGTTTTTCAGCTTCATCATTTTCTAAGGACGGAGTGATATTTCCAAATATCAAGTATGTTCTAACATCACCCCAATGTTTCATGGAGCTACAGTGCTACCCAATATTCTTGCAGGGGTGATATTTCATGACATCCGATGATCTTCCAAATATCACCCTGCCCCAATATGATGATGATGTCACCCGATCTTTCGAGGGGGTCATTTTCTAAGTTGTTCAATCTAACCTGATATTTCTTGAATTGAAGAGGTCATCATCATCATCCAGTCTACAGTGCACCCTCATATTTTTGCGTCGAGGTGATTTTCTGAATATCGGGTCATCTTCCAGATATCACCTTTGTTCTAAACATGACGATGACATCATCAGGACATTCATATATTAGGGTGATATCTTTTATCTGGGTGACGTCAGTAGGATTTTTGAGCATCCGAAGGGTGCATGCAGTAGAAGACATTGGCCAAGCATTTGGTTTTAGCAAGGCAAGAGGATCTTCCTCCGATGCATCAAGTTGTGCCAACGAAGGCGATTATCATGCAGGGTGATGTGATGTCAGGGTGATATTTTGTGCATCTAGATATCATGCTGCTGGAGGATGATGAGGGTTATGCTGGTGTCGTCAGGAGCAAAAGCACTGACATTATATGTGATCACGGCCATGTTTATAAAGTGCTAAAGAGACCTCCGCGGGGTGCATGTGGGATAAATGGTTCCCACATTTTTTTAAATATCATGATGAGGCATTTTGGCAGGAAAAGTTTGCGATGCAATGTTAACTATTTTTCCCAAGGCCGCGGGTAGATGGATATTAATGGTGGTTATTGCAGAGGTTTGGGCGATGGCGTGGATGAAGTAAGTACTCGATTGAAGTTGTACATCCACAGGCGGTGGCGCAAGGCTTGATATCTCTCCCTGTCTCCTCTCCCACCTGCTGCATTGAATGTTTGAGCGCCAATCTAAAGATGAACTGTTTCTGGCGGACTTTTGACTTTTGCCATGTAATTAATGCTGAGGACCTTCTTGCTATATGTAGCAGGTTGTGTTGCTCATTTGTGGTTGTTGAAAGTTGGACATTTTTGGCTCTGTAATACAATACGACTAGTTTTGGTTTGCTCTGTGCAGGAATCCTTGTGAGTTTATGCATCTCCTGTTGTATGTTTCTTGCATGAATCTACTGATTTCATGATTACTCTTATATGAGTAATGTTGTTTTGCATGTGTTTTGTTAATTCTGTCTCCAGTGTTGCATGTGTCCTTCTTCTGAGTTTAGATATCTAAGGGGTGTTTGGTTTTCTAGAATACAGAATTCCTGTATTAAATGTTTAATCTTTTAACTTCTGCTCAAGGGGTAGATTAAATTGTTTTCAGATTGAATATTGGGAAGGGTATACTGCAATAGGGATGCCATAAGAATAGATAGCTTAACACTCTGTATTGGGAGATATTTGTAAGGCAGATATCACATAAATCCCCTTGAAATCTAGTTTTAGTTGTTCATGCTGACCATTCACAGGTGTATGGCTACTGACTCCAAGCCCTGGATAGGCACCAATCTAGCTCTGTGTTGAGGTTATACACCAGGTCCAGCTCTGCATCCAAACACAAAATCAAAATCAAACTCCAAAACAACCATTAGGACAGTAGAATTAGTTTTAGGATCCCAAGTCCTCTGTCTACAACTAAAAATAGGCCCAAAGCTAGCCCCTTTGCTCTTATCTTGCAGTTTTGGTCTACTTACAGGAGGATTTATCTGCTTCATGTCAGCATCCCAGCCTTTGTATGCATATTCTCATGGATGCTGAGTAGGGAATACCCCCCTAGGTTTTGCAGAGCCTGAAGAAGAAGAGGAGATAAAAATAGAGTCTATCTCCTATATTGTTGGCCCTTGGCCCAGAGATCCTGTTGATCATTGATGGCTACCTTGTAGGGAAATCTGGGAGTAAACATCCAGTTTGGGAAAAACCAACAGAAATTGGTGACTCTACTGGGGAACTTGTGAAAGAACCTTGATTTTTAAAAGAAAACAGTTCCTAGTAATAGGTGGTGACTCCGAACAATCTCCCAACTGGTTAAGTGAAAGTTTGTATGCAAGGGACAAGATCCCTACGTAATCCTTTATTTGAAGAGTTACCAGTAGAAAGAAAGATGATGTATAGAAGAAAGGAAACTGTTGCAGCCAGTAATGAGGGTTCCCCTAGGAATAATGATGATATTCAGGATAACCCTGGACTTTCAGGGCAGCATGTGCCTTATTTTTCAAATGCAGAAGCTGACATTCAAGGTGCATATGAAAGACAACAGGGTGGTAGTTTAAGAATGAGGTCAGAGGTGTTCCAAGAATGCCCTTTTTTAGATCCTGGTGAAAGATTTGAAGAGGTAGAATCTCCAAGGGATGATAAAGATGATGACCAGAATGGTATGAGACCATCTACTTCCATGCCCAAAGAAGAACAGTTAGCTGAAGAAATCAAAAGCCTAAGAGCAGAATTATTATATTTACAAGCAATGAAAGTCAGAGACGACATGAGACAAAAAGTGAAAGCTTTAAGGATTGCTCAGAATGATTCAGTCCCTACCCTTGAAAATGCAAATATGCAAAGAAACTAGTGCAGAAATGAGGTACAACATCAGCAAAATGATCAAAGACAGAATGCAAACAATGCTAGAGTACCATTAAATAATATGAGAAATCTAAATGCTAATAGAAATGTTAATGCTAATCAATTTGATAGACAACCCATGCAGTTGGATAGATTTAGGCAGCGGGTTTTTGATGGTATTCCTGGTTATCCTAACCCCATTGACAAGCATGTAAGGCTTCAAGTGCCAAAGTTTTCAGGAAATAATATTGTGTCAGGGGAGGATCATTTAAAGGCTTTTCAAAATGTCATGGACAACTTTGAGGTTGAGCATGAAGATGTTTTTATGAAGTCATTCATGCAATCCCTTGTTGATGAAGCTAGAGAATCGTATAGGAATCTGCCTGACCAGAGTATTTCTTCATGGGATGATTTTAAAAGGATGTTTAAGGAGCAATATGGTGACAAAACTGACCCTAGCTTCTTTGTAAATGAATTCACTAGTATCACCAAAGGGTCAAATGAGCAGGTTGCAGACTTTAATGCTAGATTTACTAAAGTGTTGAACAAACTGCCACATCACATGAGGCCAAATGAACCAATGTGCATAATATTATATATTAATGCTTTTGATGCCAAAACAGCATATGGGTTAAGAGATAAAGGTCCTGCTACTCTCAGGGATGCTTTCAAGATAGCAATAAATATTGAGAATAACAGGAAAGCATCAGGCAAGACAAACTGGAGGGATAATGTGAGAATTCTACAGAATCCAAACAAACCTCAGAATATTCAAGGTAATACATCTGCCCCTGAAGACAAAATTGATAAACTGGCAAATGTTGTTAAGGACCTAAGCTATAGACTGGCTAGAAGTGAAAAAGGGATAGGTCCTGATAGGCAAGTTTACCAAAGACAGGAAAAGAGACCATCATTGCATGATATGCCATATAATACCAATTGGCATAATGGTAGACCTGTATTGCCACATAACAACACAAATCAGAGAGCTCAACATACCAAGGAAACTCCTGATCCTTTGAAGAAGGCTGTTAATATTGTTAATGACACCCCGTGGTGTATAATATGCCAGATGCCTCATTCACAGTCACAATGTATGATTGCTCAGTCTCTATATAACAATGTTGTGGCCTGTGATGAGTGCAATGAGCCTCATTGCATGGAAGATGATAATGTCAACATGTTGTCTACAAATAGAGAATACTCTTTTCATGATGTTGATGCAAATGCAAATGATGAAACTCAGGTCTGCCAACAGTTCCCATATGATGAAGATGATGAAGACAACTATGTCTATGCTCAGGATTCACACAGTTTTCTGAATAACTTGAGGAGGCCTTCTGATGAAGAAATTAGGGCCTTCACAGCTGCAACAGTTGCTCAAGTCAAAAGCAACTACAACCTGAGAGGTAAGGCCCAGGCAAGTAACTCACACCAACCAGAGGATAATTTTACAAATCAGCCAGTACACAGTCATAAAGGAACTGAGACACAACAGAAGCAATGGAACAATAATAGGAAAAATTTTAGGCAAAAAACAGGTTATGATCCCCAAGGACTAGAAAATAGAGTTCCCCATATTGAGGATCAAAATAAGAATTTTTAGAACAAGGATGATAGTCAGAAAGCCATAAAAACTAAAGCTGGATCATCTCAGGATAGAGGTAAAACTGTGGATCAAGCTACAACTGTTATTCAAAATTATGCTCCATTTGACATCACTCAGGTCTTGTCTCAAATAAAAGTCTTTGTTCCACTAATGGAGCTGATGAAAGTTGAAGAATTCAGAAATAAGACTGTATCCTTGATTTCAGGAGTGCCTTGTCAAGCTAAGCAAAATGATGAAGCTCAAGGTAAGAAGCAAGCTATGTGCATTGAAGAGGATGAAATCCTGAGGTATATCTAGGGATGACCATGACAAAGTGCCCCTCACAGGTTGAACCATTTTATGTCTCCCTGGTTATCAATGGAAAAGTGATTAGAAATTGTATGCTTGACTCAGGAGCATCAACAAACATCATGCCTTTGGCCATTATGCAGCAAGCTGGATTAAAAATAGATAAGGCACGTGGGAAATGCTATGCAATGGATGCTAGGGAGGTACCTATCATTGAAATCATGAAGGATGTTGATTTTAGATTGGCAGCATATCTAGAAAAGATCTATAAAATGAACATAACAGTTGTTGATATCAAGCCACAGTATGGCATGTTGCTGTCAAGAAGATGGGCAGCACTGATCGGTGGAAGTATGCAATTGGACTTGTCATATGCCATGATCCCAATGAATGGCAAGGATGTCAAGCTGATCAGAGAAGAAAGATCATAGGAGTCAGTTGAAGATCAAGATTCAGAAGAACACATCTGTTTTGTAGACACTGATTGTGAGAATTTCAAAGTTGTCTCAAGTGATCAAGAAAACCAAAAGGAGAACCCTTGCATTAAAGAGTTGGACCAGCAAGGTCTTTGGACCATGTATTTTGATGGAGCTTGTTCAAAAGAAGGCTTTGGTGCTGGAATTATTTTTCTGTCTCCAACTAGTAAGCTTCTCCAATTCTCTTTCTTGTTGAGGTTTGCCTGTACAAATAATATTGCAGAGTATGAGGCTCTGTTATTAGGGTTAAATGTTGCTTTGAAGCATGGAATTAAGATGCTCAAAGTGTTTGGTGATTCAGAGCTTATTGTGTCCCAAATTAGAGATAAGTATGCATCAAAAAATAAAAGGTTGAAACAATACAAGCATGCTGTTTGGGATACAATTGAATTGTTTGATGCTTTTTCAATAAATTGGATAGAACGATCAAAAAATGTCAGAGCAGATTTTCTAGCCAATGTAGCCATAAGGCCAGATGATATAACTTTGTCAGATGTTACAAATGTTGAAATCAAGCTTAGGCCTGCAATGCCGGATAACATATGCAGTTGGCAAGTGTTTGATGATGACAAGGACTTGTTAAGATTTCTGCATTGTATCAATGAATATGAGAACCAAGAAATTGATTTTCAAAACTTTGTAGAAATTGTAGATGGAAAAGAAACTCTTATGAGGAAAGAAATAATTCAGTTGAAGACTAACAAAATCCCTAGAGGGTTAGTAGCTTTGGAAAGAGCTTTTGACAATAGAGACCAATTGGTCACAAAGACATCTCCCACAAATGAAGATGACTTAGAGGAGATAAATTTGGGGACATCTCAGGCCCCCAAGAAGGTATACATTGGCAAACAGCTCAAACCACACATTAGGAGCATGCTGATTGCATTGCTGAAAAGGTATAAGCATGTTTTTGCTTGGTCATATGAGGACTTGAAAGCCTATAGAGAGGATTTATTTCAGCATGAAATCCCTTTGAAGCCTGGAGCTAAACCATTTAGACAAAAACAGAGGCCTATCAACCCAACCTTAGCTCCAAAAATGCAAGAAGAACTTATAAAACTTAGGGAGGCTGGAATAATCATGCCTATCAGACATTCAACTTGGGTGTCTAACCTTGTCCCAGTCAGAAAAATGAATGGTGATATAAGGTTGTGTGTGGACTTTAGAAACCTAAATGTATCTTCTTTGAAGGATAACTATCCATTGCCAAATATGGAGTCCATGTTGCAAAGAGTGACTGGTTGTGAACTCCTATCCATGATGGATGGATTCTCAGGTTACAATCAGGTGAAGATAAAGGAATCAGAACAATACAAGACTGCCTTCACCACTCCATGGGGAACATATGTATATGTTAGAATTCCATTTGGACTGACAAATGCAGGTGCTACATTTCAAAGAGCTATGGATGTTGCTTTTGCAGGGTTAATTGATTCAATTTTGGTTGTTTATCAGGATGATTTGACTGCCTATTCTAAAAAGGAAGAGCAACACTGTATGCATTTGGAACAGATTTTTATTAGAGCATTAGAATATGGTATCTCACTCAACCCAAAGAAATGTGCTTTTGGGGTTGTGGAAGGAAAATTGCTTGGACACATTATTTCCAAGGATGGAGTTAAGATTGATCCTAAAAGGGTGGCTGCAATTGACAAAATTCAGATCCCTAAAACAATAAAGGGTGTGTAGTCCTTCTTTGGACAAATTAACTTTGTTAGGAGATTTGTTCCTAACTTTGCAGAGACCACAAAAGAAATTTCCAAGATGTTGAAGAAAGGTGCAACTGTTAATTGGGAGAATGAAGCAATTGAATCATTTCAGAACATCAAGGAAGCAATCAAGATGGCTCCTATACTAAAGTCCCCTGATTTTTCTAAGCCATTTCAATTGTTCTCATTTGCCTCTTTCCATACTATTGCTGCATGTTTATTGCAGAAAAATGAGGAAGGGTTTGAACAGCCTATTGCTTTCTTTAGTAGGTCATTGCAGGCTGCTGAATTAAAGTATGACATTATGGAGAAACAGGCATATGCACTGGTTAGAGCAGTCAAGAGCTTCAGGCCTTATTTGGTAGGCTCACAAGTAATTGCATATGTACCTCATGCAGCAATAAAAGATATCTTCACTCAGCAAGAGGTAACTGGAAGGAGATGCAGATGGATAAATAAGTTACAGGAGTTCAACATAGAGATACAGATCACAAAATTGGTAAGAGGACAAGGATTGGCAAAGCTAATGACACAGTCAAATCTAGAGGCATGCCAAGTAAATGAAGTACATAATGAAGTTGTAAATGTGTTAGAATCTGAATGGTATAAGGACATCATATATTACTTGCAAAATCTGAATTGTCCTTCCCATTTCAGTGACAGTCAAAAAAGGACCTTAAAACTACATGCAATTAGGTATGTTATTGTTCAAGGTGAGTTGTACTGGAAGAACCCTGATGGTGTGTTGCTGAGATGTGTGGATGAAGATGAAGCTAACAATGTTTTGAATGACATGCATAAAGGATTGTGTGGTGGACATTATACTGCCCAAACAACAGCTCATAAGATCCTTAGGGCAGGATATTGGTGGCCCACTCTCTTTTCAGATGCACAAAGGCTGGTAAGGACATGTGACCCTTGCCAAAGGTTCTCAGGAAAGTTGAGATATGAAGGTGCACTGCCCCTCAGGACTATAACTGTGGAAGCTCCATTTTAGCAATGGGGAATTGATTTTATAGGGGAGATTTCAGAGAAATCTAGTGGAGGACATAGTTGGATTCTGGTTGCCACTGATTACTTCACTAAATGGATTGAGGCTATCCCTACTAAAAAGGCTACAAGTAAGGTGGTGATGGATTTTATCTTGGAGAATATTATTATCAGGTTTGGGGTACTAGTCAAGTTAATCACAAATAATGCCATGTGCTTTAGATTAGGTGAATTTGTTGATTTCTGCAATAAGTATGGAATTGACTTGTCTCACACATCACCATACCATCCACAAGGAAATGGTCAAGTAGAGTCAAGCAACAAAAGCTAATGAAAATCATCAAGAGGATAATGGATAAAAATAAGAAATCCTGGGATTCAAAATTGAAGTTGGCATTATGGGCTGATAGGGTGACAGTGAAAAGAGCCACTAGAAGGTCACCTTATGAATTAGTGTATGGTATAGCAGCTAGATTGCCTGTGAATAACCTCCTGCCAGTTTACAAGTTCATACAAGAGAATGATGGGGAGGTTAATGATTCAATGACTGAAAGGATCAATCAGTTGGTTGAGCTAGATGAAATCAGGACAGAGGCACAAAAAAATAAACATCAAGAAACAACAAAAGGTGAAGTATCTGTTTGATAAAAGGGTTACAGAGAGAGGTTTTCAAATAGGTGATATGGTCCTTATGTGGAATGCAAGGAACCAGGATAAGGGTAAACATGGCAAATTTGAACCCTTGTGGACATGCCCATATCAAATTAGAAATATCTATGGAGGAGACTCCTACTTTCTCCAAGCCCTAAATGGTGAATTAATGGAATTGCCGGTGCACAGTAAATTCCTTAAAACCTTTTTCACATAAATGAGTTACCTGTGTGCACAATGTAAAATAATTGTAAATATTTTGTACATACCTTGTGTGGTCGGTCCTGTTTTGAATTTTGGGTTTTGTCTGGTCTGCCCTAGAGAAGTCTGGTTCTCACTGCGGTCTTGCACCTACACATCCCCAATCGGAGCCTATGTTGGTAATAATTTATGTTAAGGTTTCAGGATGTGCACCTCCCTAAAATCCAAAAAATTTCTTAAGTATTGGAGCCTCTCTGTGTTTCCAGCATCATCATGATATAATGAAGGAAAGGGTCATCGTCATCATCATCATGTTCCCGGACATCCCCCGATGTTTCTTGCATGGATCATTTCTTGTCATGACCGGATATCTTGTGGGGGCTTCATGTTTTTGCCAGCCCGACATCCTGCGGAAGGTGATATTTTAACATCGGGTGATCTTAGTTCAAGATCATCCTGATGTTGGTGTTGAGAATTTGCTAAGTATGACCCGATGTCTCAAGGTCATCATATTTGAACATCGGGTGATCTTCGTTAAGATCACCCCGATGTTAGTTTATCACCTTATGTTTTAACTTCCCCGATGTTGCTGACGTCATTAGGATTTTCTATTGTTAGGGTGATATGTTTTTCAGCTTCATCATTTTCTAAGGACAGGGTGATATTTCCAAATATCAGGTATGTTCTAACATCACCCCGATGTTTCATGGAGCTACAGTGCTACCTGATATTCTTGCGGGGGGTGATATTTCATGACATCCAGTGATCTTCCAAATATCACCCTGCCCCAATATGATGATGATGTCACCCCGATCTTTCGAGGGGGTCATTTTCTAAGTTGTTCAATCCGACCTGATATTTCTTGAATTCAAGAGGTCATCATCATCATCCAATCTACAGTGCACCCTCATATTTTTGTGTCGGGGTGATTTTCTGAATATTGGGTCATCTTCCAGATATCACCCTTGTTCTAAACATGACGATGACATCATCAGGACATTCATATATCAGGGTGATATCTTTTATCTGGGTGACGTCAGCAGGATTTTTGAGCATCCGAAGGGTGCATGCAGTAGAAGACATCGGCCAAGCATTTGGTTTCGGCAAGGCAGGAGGATCTTCCTCTGATGCATCAGGTTGTGCCAACGAAGGCGATTATCATGTAGGGTGATATTTTGTGCATTAGGATATCATGCTGCTGGAGGATGATGAGGGTTATGCTGGTGCCATCAGGAGCAAAAGCACCAACATCATATGTGATTAGGGCCATGCTTCTAAAGTGCTAAAGAGACTTCTGCGGGGTGCATGTGGGATAAATGGTTCCCGCATTTTTTGAAATATTAGGATGAGGCATTTTGGCAGGAAAAGTTTGCAATGCACAGTTAACTATTTTTCCCAAGGCCATGGGTAGATGGACATTAATGGCGGTTGTTGCAGAGGTTTGGGCGATGGCGTGGATGAAGTAAGTACCCAATTGAAGTTGTACATCCATGGGCGATGGCGCAAGGCTCGAGATCTCTCCCTGTCTCCTCTCCCACCTGCTGCATTGAATGTTTGAGCACCAATCTAAAGATGAACTGTTTCTAGTAGACTTTTGACTTTTGCCATGTAATTAATGCTGAGGACCTTCTTGCTATATGTAGCAGGTTGTGTTGCTCATTTGTGGTTGTTGAAAGTTGGACATTTTTGGCTCTGTAATACAATATGACTAGTTTTGGTTTGCTCTGTGCAAGAATCCTTGTGAGTTTATGCATCTCTTGTTGTATGTTTCTTGCATGAATCTACTGATTTCATGATTAATCTTATATGAGTAATGTTGTTTTGCATGTGTTTTTTTTAATTCTATCTCCAGTGTTGCATGTGTCCTTCTGAGTCTAGATATCTAAGGGGTGTCTAGTTTTCTAGAATACATAATTCCTGTATTGAATGTTTAATCTTTTAACTTCTACTCAAGGGGTAGATTAAATTGTTTTCAGATTAAATATTGGGAAGGGTATACTGCAATAGGGATGCCATAAGAATAGATAGCTTAACACTCTATATTGGGAGATATTTGTAAGGTAGATATCACATAAATCCCCTTGAAATCCAGTTTTAGTTGTTCATGCTAACCATTCACAGGTGTATGGCTACTGACTCCAAGCCCTGGATAGGCACCAATCTAGCTCTGTGTTGAGGTTATACACCAGGTCCAGCTTTGCATCCAAACACAAAATCAAAATCAAACTCCAAAACAACCATTAGGACAATAGAATTAGTTTTAGGATCCCAAGTCCTCTGTCTACAACTGAAAATAGGCCCAAAGCTAGCTCCTTTGCTCTTATCTTGCAGTTTTGGTCTACTTACAGGAGGATTTATCTGCTTCATGTCAACATCCCAGCCTTTGTATGCATATTCTCATGGATGTTGAGTAGGGAATACCCCCTAGGTTTTGCAGAGCCTGAAGAAGAAGAGATAAAAATAGAGTCTATCTCCTATACTGTTGGCCCTTGGCCCATAGATCCTGTTGATCATTGATGGCTACCTTGTAGGGAAATCTAGGAGTAAGCATCCAGTCCAGGAAAAAACCAACAAATAGTAGACACCTTCTGCTCACTGCATCTAGTAATCTAACTCATGAAGGCCTGTACTGCTCCACTCATTCAATCACTTTATTACTTACATTATATCTATTACAGGAAAATGTGGAGATAATATCAATAATTAATAATAACCCAATGACTCAATAGAAATTGCAATAATCAAGATTCAAACACAAAGAACAATACTTGCAAACCTTATTACTTCACGGCTTCCATTGGTTGCCTAATCTTAAATTGATCTTTCATGTGTATGAAGCCCTCAGAAAGTGCACTTCCTTGCTTTTTTCTTCAAGATGACATTAGAGAAAAGGCTATGATAGTTCTTGTAATGAAGAGGATCTTCAATACATTAAAAATGGTGATCGTAAGCTATGGATATGGTTTGGGTGCCAAAGGCACGCTGTGATTCCTGCAGAGTAAGTTTACTAAAAGCTTGGATGATTGAAATGGAAGAATAGGGGTTGTATTTATAGGTTTGAGAGAGAAAAGATCAACGGTATAGAATGAATAAGATCAACGGTTGAGAAAACTTTAGAGGATGTGCGTGAATAGGGAGAGGACAAGTGTCCTACTCTTTCATGCAATAGAGGAGTTAATAGAATAAATTAAAGAGTTAACTGAGTGGACTGATCAGTTAACAGAATAGACTAATCAGTTAAGTAAATTGATTGATTAGTTAATTGATTTGAAGTGGAGGATAAATGGGACATGTGTGTGAGGATAAATGCTAATTAAATATTAAAAATATTTAATTACATGTGCATGTGGATTAATTGAATTATTTTTGGTATTAATTCAATTTTGGAGGAAATAGATAATTTAAGTAAATATTTGGATTTATTTAAATATAGAGAATGAGAAGAATTAATTAAATAATTTGTTATTATTTAATTTGGAATGTTTTAGAGGATTTATTTAATTTAAAATAATTTTTAGAAGAATTTGGGAAGACTTTAATTAAATAAATGATTTTATTTAATTTTGTGGAGGAATGTGAATCAAATAAATAAACTGGTTTATTTATTTATTGATAGAGGAATTAAATGGAATAAATATTAAGAATATTTATTTAGATAGAGTCGTTCCATTTTTAGGTGTATACATTTTGCCCCTCTTTGATGCAATGTGTTTTATCATGTTGCTTCAAAGAATAGATACTTTATGATAATGATAGATGCCCCAGTTTGCCCCTGGTATAGGTTTAACAATGCTAGGATGTCCCCTCGGGAGATTGGATGGGAAGAAAAGGCTAAAGGACGTGAGATGGACAATCTCACAATGAAGAAGGTTAGGGAACGCACGAAGTGATGGAGAGAAACGGGCTATGCCTGGAGAAAGATGGCGGAGAAAGGATTCGGATAGCAGGCACGGTTACCACACAGCTAGGTAGGGTTGCAAGTCTATATATAGAAATTGGGTCCACAATCTTAGTCATTTGCACACTAGTCATTTTGAGAGAGATCTTAGGAGCTTTGCAGAGTGCAGGAGCTAGAGCAGTCAGCAGAGTTATGGATATTCCACACGAGGAGCACCAGTTTGAGAGGGTCTGACGATTCAGACAGCCAGTAGAGGTAGGATCCCCAGTACGTACTATGAAACTTTTAGGTTAGGGGCATTTATGGATGTAATAAATGCTAGACAAAGTTAGGGGAGTATATGTGCCGTTTTGTGATTTGATGCATTTACTACCTGAAATTGCGCATCTATTGTAGATCAGCGCATTTAGGTTATGTTTCAATGTATATGTTACTTCTACGCATATGCTAAGGCTTTCTGTGCATTTGTTATAGTTCGGTGTATGTATTCTTTCTTGCGGCGCATATGACAGTTATGCACATTTGTGGCGCAGAGTTGTGCATATGCTCAGAAACTGTGCATTTGCTTATTTTGGCTATGCATGCATTAGGAAGCTGTGCATTTGCTCTGATACTGTGCAAATATGCCCTAGAACGATGCATTTACTTTGGATAGTCAATTACTTAGCAAAATTGACTCAATGGGCATCTTGATCGATGTGACAATCGATAAGCGATCTGTAAGATTGATAGAATCTAGACAAGAGATGATATGCTTGGTTTGATCAATTTGATAGGTAAAGTAAGTGACGTGGATAGGTTTGATAGTTAAGCAGGTTTGCATTGATATAGTTATGGTTGACGCATTGTTTTGTTGGTTGCAGGAGAATATTTCTGATACGTTCATGTCGTAGGAGCAGTTCCCCGTGACGATGCTACAATGATATATGCTGACAGAGGTAGATCAGACAGTGCTCGGTGCTCTCAGTTTGGATTATGTGTGTTTCACACCTAAGGTTTAGGCGAACCTTAGTTTGCTAACTACTTTGGTGGAGTGCTTCCATAGTGATGATGGGGCTTTCCACCTCCCCACTAGTGAGATGACAGTTACCTTGGAGGACGTATACCGGAGCCTGCATCATCCTATAGTAGGGGAGCAGGTAGAGTATGACCCACAACGCGACGCCGGATAGCTGAGTGCAGGAGGCTTTTTGATGATCTTGGCATAGCAGGAGCAGTGATCAACTGGTAGGATATGTACAATTATTATGACTACTTTCCAGGGATTGTGGCTGGGTTGATCGGGGGTGTTGTCTGCCTCGATTGAAGATCGCATGGGTTCCCTGTTGGCTAGACACAAACTATGGAGAAGATGCTGATTGAGTGCACCTGATTTGCTTGGGGTGTTTGCATTCTTTCTCACCTTTATCATGACATGCATTAGGTTGTGTATCGTGGAGCTGCTAGCTTGTCTGCAAGCGTGTCATTGCTTCAGTTCTGGGCTTGGGAGCATATAGCTGTGACTCGGCCAATATGCACTTTTCATAGATAGAGGGGTGAGCCATACTCATATGGATAATCTAGTGTACTTTCTTAGCAAAGGCTAGGGAAGTTGGAGTACTGGCGACATCAGCTGGATAATGTGGATGCAGTGGTTTGGCGACCTTACATAGATTGTGAGCTCTGGGACGATGAGGCCGATGAGCTGCCTCACGTTTTTCAGATGTGGTGGTTGATTGGGCAGAAACCACATATTTTGGAGAGGCACATAGTCACTCATGTGATCTGGTAGTTTGGGAGAGTGCAGGGTATGCCCTAGGGGTAGGCTTTGTTTGCAAGGACCTATGTAGAGCAGCGGCAGTGGGGACCTGTGGCTTCCTATGAGGTGGCCAGGATAGACTTTTTGCAGATACCTTATTAGGCATGGCCGATGAGAGGACAGATAGTGGATGCATGCATGACTCGTGACTATGAGGATTGGTTTGTGGCCCACCCATTCCCCAGGTATTTGGGACCAAGAGAGCTAGCTCCTCATTTAGAGGAGGTGGAGTTAGAGGAGGGTGATGGAGGTAGGCGGAGGAGGAGGAGGAGGAGGAGGAGGAGTGGAGATGGTAGAGGTCAAGGAGATGGAGGAGACAGCGAAGGAGGGGGCTGAGGAGATGGAGGGGATGATGGAGGTGAGGGCTAGGTGAGACAGCGGCAGAGAGTGGGGCAGGCCCCACCCCAGCAAGAGCTACAACAGGTATTGTAGGTTCCAGCTGAGCAGGTAGCACAGTAGGTATAGGTAACGGCCCCACAGGGATTGCAGGTTCAGGTTCATCCTACCCCACAGAAGCATGGATAGGGGGACGTAGTTGGCATGCTTCGGGGCTAGCTATGACAGGTTAGAGCTCAGTTGAGAGCTGCGGAGTCTCGGGTATAGGGTGATGAGGGGGTGATCATTAGTATCTGCGCAAGGAGGGATGCAACCCTAGCCAAAGTTCAGGCCCTTACACCAGAGAGGGATGCGGCCATAGCCACTATGGGCACAAATGCAACTACGATCATGCTTGTGACACAGTTGACACAGGCGCAAGCACAGGTGACATAGGTACAGGCTCAGTTGACACAAGCGTTGGGAGAGCTAGCCAGGGCTCGGGCACAGACCCAGTATTACAGAGGTTTGTATCATGGGGTGGTACCAGCTGATCAGAGGGAACCTAGCTATAGGAGCCAATCAGTGGGAGTGTCTGCGTAGAGGGCAGGTGTTTCACAGTCAGGAGCATTAGTTATGGGCCCACAGCAGTCTAGGTCAGGTTGCGGTGGTGGAGGAGGAGGGGATAGTGTTGGCAAGAGACACTATATGGATTCATGATTCTTGTCATTGATGGCAACAAAGTTCATCCCACACATCCGCAGGACATGGTGTGTCTCTACCGGAAGTCAGAATGAAGAATGTGGTGGTCCGGTAAACAAGAACAGAGCATGTGGCAAGGTTTGACAGACAGGTCCAGATCTCTCAGAGGAAGTATCTTGGTGAAGTGTAGATTTGGGGAAGTCAAGAGGACTACCTTGAGTGATAGATTCCAAGGTTTTAGCCTCCGGTGATAGATGAAGTAAAAAATATGAATACTTGAGTACCGGGTTCTTGAGTGACAGTGTGAACAGAGGAAGAACTGACTGACAGAACATTAGACTATTTTCCAGATGTGTTTCTGATGGTGGTAAAGGTTATGAATACATGAATTATGTTTGGTTGACATGATTAATGATTTCTACAAGTATATGCTTGATCCGCATTACTTGATGTGCAAGGATTCAGCCGACAGAACAGAGTTTGTGAAAAGATTGACTGTTCCAGGTGCCGACTAGAAAGATAATGAAATCACTTGTGCAGATATATATATATATATAGGATGGATTTAGTTGTGATAAGGGTGTTGAGGTGTTATTGATGTGCGAATAAAAGTAGAGCAGAGCAGAAGTAGTAAGGAAGGTTCGGTATGTGAAAGGAAAGCAGCAAAAGAGAAGAGGAAAGATGAAGTGCAGCAAATCAGTGTACTGAGCCTAACCGGAAATGAACCCCAGCATATGTGGATGCTACCAATCAGTTCAAGTATTGTATAAGACTCATTTTGTAGACAATGTGTCTCTTGTAGGCAGTGTGCCTCCTTGTGAGCAGTGTGCTTGGGCAGTGAGCCCTAATTGGCAAGTGCCATTTTGTATTTCTTATTCTTCTAACAGAGAATAATCTTTTGGTTAATCACCCCGTGGTTTTCTCCCTTAACAGGGTTTCCACGTCAAAAATATTGTGTCATGTATATCTCCATTTCATGGGTATGTTTGCTTGTTTGAATTAATGCTGCATTGATTAATAAGAAAGTTTAGAAAAAGAAATAATTAGGATAACTGATTCATTCCCCCTCTTAGTTATCAACAATTGGTATCAGAGCTAAGTTCCTCCTAACAGAGCCTAACAGCTTGAGGAAGATCTGGGAGTTCAAATGGATGCATATGGTTTAAGGGAGCAACTCAAGACTGCCCTTGATGATCTTGAACAGTCAAGCTCTGAAGTCAATGAATTAAAGGAAAGACTCAAACAGGCTGATGATTTCATGAGAGAACTAAAAGACAAATTAAGTCTCTCTATGAAAAAGAGAAAGGAGCTACTTTAGCAATTGGCAAGACAAGGTGAAGCAAATAATGCAAATGAAGAGCTGAAGGAAAAAACTGAGTTGTGTGAAAAGTTATCAAAAGAAATCATTATGGTAAGACATGAAATGGAATCAGGAGTCATGAAGCTTACCCAAGAAGTTGAAGAGAAAAGAAAAATTGAAGATAATCTAAGACAATCTCTCAAGGAGAAATCAGAAGATTGCCACCAGATGGATAGAATTATTAGACATCTTGAATTTGATCTTGAAGATGCTAAAGATAATGAAGAAAAACTTGAGGATCAAATTGTCTCTCTAAAAAGGGATCTTCAAACAGCAAATGAGTATAAAGAGAAATTCAAGATAAGTTCTACTCAACTTGAAGTTCTTCTTGGAAGTCAAAAGAAGGTAGATGACAAGTGTGGTTTAAGATATGAGAAAGGAGAAAGCTTCAGATCTGGTTAGAAGAATTTTGGATCAAAAAATCCAAGGATCAGACCTAGAAGACCTCCGGTAAGACAGCCTAATGCTCAAAGATATACATCCTTCAATGGATACTGCCACAACTGCAATCACTTTGGTCACAAAGCTAATCAGTGCAGAAAGAGAATGAATCAGACTAATTCATCCTTCTCCGGACAATGTTTTAACTACAAAAGGTATGGTCACAAATCTCATGAATGCAGAATTATGCAAATGAACAAATCATTCAATGGTAGATGCTTTGCATGCAATAGAATAGGTTATATGGCTAATCAATGTAGATCAAGAGGATATCAATCCAATATGCAAAAAAATGTTGTTTGTCAAATTTGCAATAGATCCGGTCATAGTGCAAAATTCTGTAGAAGCAAGAATCAGGACAAAAGAGGTCTAGTATATCATAGACAGAATCAAGATAAGGGGAAACAAAAGGTGAATGCGGATGAAGTTAAAAGTGAAATGAACAAGATTTGGGTAAAGAAGAGTACAGAGAATGTAGAGGATGGATTCGCACCAGACTCTGGTACTGATATTCCTTCCGAAAATTAAGAGATGAGCTCTGGCTCTAGGGGAGACACAAAGAAAAACTTGTTCCCCCAGCCAGTCAATTGGTGCTTGAAATTGGCACATGTGAAGCTGCGGATCAAATGGTTTCTAGAGAAACATGTAAAGAAGGTCAGATAAAGATCTGAGAGATCTGCAAGAAAATTTAAAAAGTTTAATTCCTTCAGAATTGGTCCGGTTAAACAAGTCTTCCAGGAAAACAGGTTTCTCACAAGGTTGGCCCGGTATGGATCCAAATTGAAATAGCCTAATTTGCGGATATATGAGATGATCAGGAGAAGTGGACATTGTGATTCATCACTAACATCAATCACAAAGGCATCATAATGATCCAGATGAGTTTCTTCCTCCTTGAACAAGGAAAACCAGGCAAACCGAAATGAATTAGGTTGCGCATTTATTGCAGGGTGAAAATTAGGGCTTCTTGGAATAAAAGAGTTCATTTGTCTATCATTTACACATTTGTACACTCACATACAAAGAAGAAAGAAAAGGAGCTCTGCAAACAACTTCTCCCAAAAGATCAAGACAACTCTTCATACAGCTCTATTCGGATTTCTTCGTGATGATATTTATATGATGACTGACCTATTCATGATACGTAAAACTATGACATGTATGATTTAATGCACCTATATATATGCAAATGATCTAATCAAGTTAGTGACTATCTCACCTAATATGGAATGCAAAATGATACTATGTTTTTGGTTATGCCCAAGTGTACTCAATCAATGTAGAAGAGACTTGATGAAAGATATAATCAATAGATAGAAATTAGTTTGATAGAAGAAACGTGAATGAAGGAATCACAAGCTTTTACAGAATCTTTATTTATGGGTGGTATATGGAATGCAATTTGATACGGATGGATGTAGATTGTCATCTTGACATTGCAAGTATTTTGAAGTGCTTTGTTTCATCATTGGGCAATTTTTTTTGTTATTTTTATGTTTTAAAACGTTGTAAGAAAAGACAAGCATCTAGGTATAATTAAACCAAGATGACCTGAGTATCGCTTACATGGATTTTGATTTAGCAAGTTAATACAAGCATCTAGTTAAAATTGAATCTAGATGACTTAAGTATTTCTTGCGTTTCAACAGACAAGGATTGCCCTATTTCATGTTTAGACCTAGATCATTCTTGATGTTCTTTTGCCGATCATGTCGTTAGACAAAAAGTCATCACATTACTAAGGATTGATACCCAAACAGGACACAAAGAAAATGATTATGCCCCCATCATAGCATCTCTTAGTTTTTGACATCCTCAAGTAGCATAGAAAGACATAATAAAAAAAATCAAGACTCTGTTACATAACAACCATTCTAAACAAAAAATTTCTTGCATTAGATGTGTCTTCTTGCCATAATTTAGATAAGATCATTTTGAGTGTTTTACGCACTTGTTTTCTTTGCTTTGGATAGGTTGATGTTTTTGCGTCAAGATTTTTGTTTGGAAGCGTGCTTTGTTGCGCGTGCGCATCTAGTGAAAGGTATCACAATCCTTATTGGTGTCCTCTTAGAACATGTGGCATTCAAGAATCCAAATCCGTAGCCAGGTCGAGGACTTGCCCCCAGTTAAACAAAAGGATTGACTTTATTATGGATGAACTGACAAACAAATACAAAGAAACGGGCCCTAAAGGACTGACCTAGTGCCTCAGGGACGCATTAATAGAAGGCCTTGCCTACGTGACGATGCAGAGGCAACGTAGTTCGGGGTGATGGACTTTGTGGACCTAGGACCTAGGTGATGGGAAACGATGCGGATGCAAATGGACTAGTGGATGGGTGAAAAAGGTATGAAACAGATGGCCAGCCTTGGGGGCTCATCGATGATGGCCTTGCCTATGTGATATCTCAAAGGCGACGTAGTTTGATAATGGTTCAATGGATTGGCACAGGATGGATGACACGATGGATGCAAGTTAGGATGAATGCAGAATGAGTTTGCAATAGATGGAGTGATAGCATGCATTCACAAAGCATGCACAAACGCCTTACAAGCTTCCAATGAGAAACAAGTCTCTGCCCTCTTCAGAGGTTGTTAGATAACTTCTGTCAATAAAATGACAGGAACTTGGTAGCAAACATACAAATTAATAAAATCATTCAAATGCAACACAGATTCATCATAACACTAGTGGATGATAGGAGATAAACAACTCGGATTTCATCATTCATTTTATTCAACAATACACTTCTATTACAATATATCAAGACTATAAAACATCTAATCTATTTGGCCTATGACCTCACTCAATCTTCTCTCCAGCAACCTGGTCCATTTTGTTCTTTATCACCCATTCCCCTCCTGTCGCTGTCCACCATCGTTCCAATTGACCTCTTTAATATACTCCTTGACCCTTCTTAATGTTCCTTAACCTCTCTCCTTGGCCTATCAGCCTCTTTGGTTACATTGCCTTCTTTCTCTAATTTATGCGAACTCTTTCTATTCTCTATGCTGCCTGCTCAATCCTTTGTTTACCTTTCGACCATTCTCTCCATCAATATCTATCAGCCAGTTCATATGCTTCGGCCTACTCCTTCTGTAACCTTACGGTCTGCACTTTCTTATGTGCCTATTGGCCTTCTTTCTTTTCTCCTCCCAATTGGGCCTTCCTCTGTCGCCCTATGCCTTCATTATATTGGCCTCCTTCATTCTTTGGAGCCTACACTATCTCCTGGTGCTTTTTGGCCTTCTCTATACTTATTGGCTTCCTTCCATATTATATCGACGTCCTTCCATATTATATCAGCCTCTTCCCTCTAGTTATCACCTCTATCCAACTTGTGCGGTCTCTCTCATACATGTGGCCTCCTTCTTACTCAGTCTTGCTATCCTTTTTCTATCGACTTGTCTTGGCCTTCAATAATTATCTGTCGTCTAAATTAACTCATGGCCTGCATTATTTCCATTCCTCCACTCCATCCTCCTTCTCCACAAATCAGCCTTTTGTTGTTTATCAGCCTGCCTTATTCTATTTTCGACCTGTCACAATATCTATGCGGCCTCCTTAATTATTTCCTGCCGCCACTACACATCGGTCTTCCTCATTCGACAGTCCTCAACTATTTTTAATACACGACCCTCCATTCATCGAACTTCTCTATTAACGCTTGCTTCTCACCATCAACGGCTCCGCATTCATTACTACTGCCCCTTACCATGATGTCCCCTGAATATAGTCTTTGCCTTCTTTAATGACTATCCCTTTTTACATTAGTCAGCCTTTCTATTTTATAACGGCCTTTTCCTGATCTCTTCCTCTATTTAATGCCTTCTGCCACCTTCAAATTTGTCACCACTAACCCATACTGGTTGTCACCCTCTCAAAATAGTTGTTCTGTCAATTGACCCATGCCAAACTTGATTGTCAAAGACAATGTTTGAAACTTACTAGGATGCCCCTACATCAAACTCCCTAGGGACAAAGATCATGTGCTCCAGTACATGTGTTACTCTACAATTTCAAACAACATTTCTTCCTCCTTTTCCATAACTTCTCTTTTTCACATGCTGAACATTCTTTCAACATCTCCATGCAGCACTATAGGTTGCTCCCACATGGTTGTCTGCAACACTTGCCATCCATCCACACACTCCAATTCCTCCTTCATTAAACAAATCATAATCAAATGGAATAATAACATCCAATGCATCTATAACACTTACCATACCTTCCTCAACATACTCAACATGTTTAGTTGTCATATCCTCGAGCCATTCTTCTTTCATGGCCCACTGTTGCAATACCAAATCAGCTTCAGCTTCATCTTTCACCATCAACTCTGCATCCTCTTCATGCTTTATTTCTGCAACTACTGTTTTATCCTCGTTCTTATTCTTCTCTTCTGTCTTACTCATGCTTACACCTTCAATATTCTCGTTCTACTCTTTCTCAATGGCTTCTAACTGCCTCCATAAATCTTCTTTAGCATCTTCCTTTGCTGCTCCATCTTCTTCTTTGCTTACATTCTCTTTTTGCTTGTCCTCTTCCTTTGGAACTATGGCTATTCCACTATCAACCTCTGCTCTCATGTTCAAATTAGCATCTTCCACACATACATGTGGTATCTTCTTTTTCCATACCATTCTTCTATTCCACCTTTCCTCTCTTCTCCTATACTTGCATTTTTCACTTTGCCTTTGCCTGCATTCTTGCCTTCTCCAATATTTATTTCTCCTTATCTCTTTTTCATCTAATAATCTCCTCATATTCTCTTCTTCATTATGAATTTTATTCAAAGCTTCATCAATATAAAAATTAGATTTCTTCTCTCTTACCTTCCATACATTTGGCTTCTCTTGCTGCCACTTCACTGTTTGCTTCTTCTCTTTCCTTCCATCCTCTACTGGATTCCTCATGCTTTTGGTTCCTCAGGGTTTGTTCTCTTCTACTCGCTTCCAACTCTATGTCTTTTCTGCAACATCCTTATTTGCTGCTGCTTGCTTCACTACCCACACTTTGCCACTGGATTGTTGTCCTCTATTTGTTGCTCTCGAGCTTCTCTTTGCTTGCTCTATCTTCATCCTCCAATAATCTACTCTAGGCCTCTTTGCTGGCCAACTCATTCTTGCATCATTCTTCCATCTATTCATCTGTACATCTCTCTTCTTCTGCACTTGCTTGTTAGCATAATCAAAAGCTTTCACTTCTCTACAACCTTTTTCATCAATCTTTTTCCTTTGCCAATGTGGCACTACATATCCATGATCCTTAATCACATTTACATTCTCCAAACTCTTTTCTTATCAACATACCTATCCATCTTCATATTTCTACATATATGATCAAAATTAATAATTTTACCTTCATCCTCTTATGCAAGGACTTGTTGTCCTAATTTGCCTTCTCCTTCAGTTTCTTGGCTTTCCAACTTCTCTTCTTCAAAAGTATCTTGTGCTTCTACTGCAATATCTTCACATGCATCCTGAAACTCTATGGTTTCTTCATCTTCCTCATCGATTTGAACATCTTCAACATTCATCTCCTTGTTTCTTTCCAAGCACTCTGTAATGCACCTCTACTGCAAACTCTTCTTGGCATTCTGTTGCCATCAATCTTTCCTCATTCTCAACTTCTATGCTTTCTTCAGGATCTATCCTCGCCCCAACTTTCATCATCCTCAAGGTCTCATCCTCGACCTTCTTCATCACTCTCTTTATCCCTACATACAAATCTACAAACTCAACATTAGCAAATAAAATGAGAGACCACAATGTCTCTTTCAATGCCCTCCTCATGGACATTCTTCCTTCTTCACTTCTCTTTTCCTCTTTTCTCATGTTCTCTTCAATGAGAACTCTCTTGACCTCCACTGGTCCATGTTGCTCCAATGGTAACTCTCTAATGTCCCATCTTTTCAGGAACCTTCTCACCTTCTTATTTTCTCCTCTTAAGGCTTTTGTGCTTTGCCTTTTTCTCTTCTCAACAATCTCCTTTACTAGCCATTTCACTTTCTTTTCCATTGGCCATACCCACTAACATCCTTGATCTTGTTCTTCATACCATTGTTTCACCAACATCAAATCTCTCCTTAACGCTGCCAATTCTATCTGTAATTCTTCATCCATCATTCTTTTGTCTTCTTTTCTTTTGTCTCTTTTTATGAGACTCTCTGTCTTCATCTACTTTTGCATCTTTCTATCTTCTTTTATCTTTATGCACCTCACCGAGGGCTTCTTTCTTTTTCACTCTACCCAGTCTTTTGGTGCTACATATCTACTGCAATACTTATAGTCTTCTTTCTATCCTGGCTAAGTTACCTCTCCTTGACGATCTACTCAGCACTCAAGACCAACCTGGATCTGATACCAAATTGATAGCACACATTCACAAAGCATGCACAAACATGTTGCGAGCTTCCAATGAGAAACAAGTCTCTGCCCTCTTCAGGGGCTGTTAGATAACTTCTATCAATAAAATGACAGGAACTTGGTAGCAAACATACAGATTAATAAAATCATTCAAATGCAACACAGATTCATCATAACACCAGTGGATGACAGGAGATAAACAACTCAGATTTAATCATTCATTTTATTCAACAATACACTTCTATTACAATATATCAAGACTCTACAAAACATCTAATCTATTTGGCCTATGGCCTCACTTGATCTTCTCTCCAGCAACCTGGTCCATTCTGTTCTTTATCACCCATTCCCCTCTTATCGCTGTCCACCATCATTCCAATCGACCTCTTCAATATACTCCTTGGCCTATCAGCCTCTCTGGTTACATTACCTGCTTTCTCTAATTTCTGTGAACTCTTTCTGTTCTCTATGCTGCTTGGTCAATCCTTTCTTTACCTTTTGACCATTCTCTCCATCAATCTCTATCAGCCAGTTCATATCCTTCGACCTGCTCCTTTTGTATCTTTATGGTCTGCACTTTCTTATGTGCCTATCGGTCTTCTTTCTTTTCTCCTCCCAATCGGGCCTTCCTTTGTTGCCCTATGCCTTCATCATATCGGCCTCCTTCATTCTTTGTGGCCTACACTATCTCCTAGTGCTTTTTGGCCTTCTCTATACTTATCAGCTTCCTTCCATATTATATCGGCCTCCTTCCATATTATATCAGCCTCTTCCCTCTGGTTATCACCTCTATCCAACTTGTGTGGTCTCTCTCATACCTGCGGCCTCCTTCTTACTCGGCCTTTCTATCCTTTTTTTATCAGCTTGTCTTGGCCTTCAATAATTATCTGTCGTCTGCATTAACTCACGGCCTGCATTATTTCCGCTCCTCCACTCCATCCTCCTCCACAAATCAACCTTTTGTTGTTTATCAGCCTACCTTATTCTATTTTCGGCCTGTCACAATATCTATGTGGCCTCCTTAATTATTTCCTACCGCCACTACACGTCGGTCTTCCTCATTCGACTATCCTCGACTATTTTTAATACATGACCCTCCATTCATCGGCCTTCTCTATTAACGCCTGCTTCTCACCATCAACGGCTCCGCATTCATTACTGTCACCCCTTACCATGTTGTCCCCTGAATATAGGCTTCACCTTCTTTAATGACTATCCCTTCTTACATTAATCGGCCTTTCTATTTTATAACGACCTTTTCCTGATCTCTTCCTCTCTTTAATGCCTTCTGCCACCTTCTGATTTGTCACCACTAACCCATACTAGTTGTCACCCTCTCAAAATAATTGTTCTATCAATATTCACCATCTTCCCCATTATCTCATTTTCCATGGAATATAATAAATAAATATTATTGTTCCTATCGCCTTGGTGACAGGAGCTTCATTCCTCAGCTTCTGTCACTCAACCCACACCAAACTCGATTGTCAAAGACAATTTTTGAAACTTACTCGGATGCCCCTGCAACATGGATGAAGTAGTTCATCGCAGATAGCGCATGTTTCTAGGTTTTCCCCACTTGCTTTTATTTGCACAATAGCTAAAATACACATGACGCATGTTTGCTAGGTTTTCATCATGGTATCTATCCAAGGTGCCTGTTTTCTAGGTTTTCACCAAAGGATAATTTTTTTGTTGTTTTTTCCTTTTTTTTACTATTTTTTACTATTTTTTTTGTTTTCTGTTGTTTTTGACTCCATTGCATTGGGGTTTAGGTGTAGAACTTGTGAAGATGCATGTTGTTGATGGGATCATCAAACAGTTCCCCTTCTGATGTAGCCAATTGATAAGCACCTGACCCTTAGGCAGCAATGATGACATAAGGACCCAACCAGTTGGATTCAAACTTGCCTTTCTTCTCTCTTTCTTGTTGATTCCTGGGATTTTCTCTAAGGACTAGGTCACCAACTTGAAATACCTGGGGTTTTACTCTGTGGTTGTAACTTCTGGACATCCTTTGCTGATAAGCCTTTAGATGGTTAAAGGCATGTTACCTTCTTTCCTCTAGCATCTCTAACTCTTGAAGTCTGAAAACTCTGTATTCTTCATTAGATATGAGGTCTTTTAACAAAACTTGTAAGGATGGGATCTCGACTTCAATGGGAAAGATGGCTTCAGATCTGTAGACTAGGGAGTATGGTGTTGCACTTGTGGGTGTGTGGATACTTGTGTGGTAGGCCCATAGTGTTGGATTTAATTAGATGTGCCAATCACGGCCGTCATCATTGATAGTCTTTTTCAAGATTTTTAAGATGGTTTTATTTGATGCCTCTGCCTGGCCATTTCCTTGGGGGTAATACAGGGTGGAAAAGCGGTGTTGGATATGGAATTTGTCACACAATTCTTTAACATCCTAATTTTTTAATGGTCATCCATTAGCTGTGATAATGGATAAAGGGATACCATAGCGACAAATGATATAGTTCAAGATAAAAGAGGCAATCTGTTTGCCTGTGACATTAGCGAGGGGTATGGCTTCAATCCACTTCGTAAAATACTTGGTGGCGGTGATTATGAATTTATGGCCACTAGATGATAGAGGGTGGATCTTGCCCACTAAGTCGAGTCCCCATTGACAGAAAGGCCAAGGAGTCGTTAAAGGCTGCAGCTCCTATGCTGGTGCATGTATCAGGTTTCCATGGATTTGGCATTTCTTGCACTTCTTTACAAAATGATAGGAATCTTTTTCCATAGTTGGCCAGTAGTATCCTATGTGTATGAGTTTCTTGGCTAGGGTAGGACCACTAGAGTGGGTCCAGCATATACCGTCATGCACTTCACTCAGGGTGGTTTGATATTCCTCGCTATCGAGACACCTAAGGAGAGTACTATCGAGACCTCATCGATATAAGGTATTGGCAATAATGGCATAACAGGATACTTGGAGAATGAAGGTTCACTTTTGGTTATTTGAGAGATCAGGTGGTAGGGTATTCTCTTTAAGATAGGCAAATACTTTTCCATATAGGGGAGAATCAAATCCTACAATGTGGCAAATTATGTGGTATTCGGGAGTGTCGTACGCAGGATGGGACACTGGCTCTACCAAGAACTCATAACGTGATTGGTTGTTAGGGATGTCGAGGAGAGATGCAATCATTGCCATGGCGTCTGCTGCTTTGTTCTCTATCCTTGGTATCTACTCAAAAAAGATTTCAACAAAGTATTCTTTGAAGTCATCTACTATTCGTTTGTATGGTATTAACTTCTCATCCTTTGTTTGGTAGTCTTCCTTCACTTGGTTAATGACCAGTTGTGAGTCACCATACACCTGAAGTTCTTTGATGTTCTATTCAACTGCCAGCTTGATGCCAATGACTAGGGTTTCATACTCTGCCACATTGTTAGTGCAAGGAAAGAGTAGTCTGTATGATTTTGGAATGGTGTCACCATTAGGTGTGATCAACAAGATACCTGCCCTAGACCCATGCTAAGTGTGTGAGCTGTCAAAGTAGAGTTTCCAGGTTGTTGTGTTTATGTGGAAGATAGACTCGTCTAGAAATTTGAATCTCAATGGGTTATCATCTGTTAAAGGAGCATCTGCCAGTTGATCTACAAGTACTTGACCCTTTATTGCACGCTTGTCTACATACTTGATGTCAAACTCACTAAGTAACATGACCCATTTGGACAATCTACTTGTAAGGGTAGCTTTGTTGAGCAAATATTTTAATGGATCAATTTTTTCTACTAGCTTGATGGAATGTGATAGCATGTAATGTCTCCATTTTTGTGAAGCGAAGACCACATCAAGGCATGCTCTTTCAATTGGTGTGTATTGTAGCTCGTAGCCAACCAGTGTTCTATTGATGTAATGAATCACTTGTTCTTTTCCTTCATAATTTTATTGTGCAAGCAGAGCTCCCAAAGCTGTTGGCGTGGCGAAGATATAAAGTAGTAGAGGCTTGCCCTGGATTGGTGGCATCAATACAAGTGGGTGCATGAGAGACTCCTTTAAATGTTGAAATGCTTGTTTGCACAAATCATTCCACTTGAAAGGAATGTTCTTATGGAGGAGGTACATGAATGGGTGGCACTTATCTGTCAATTGAGAAATGAACCTTCTGATAGATTGTAGTTTTCCCTGTAGAGACCTCAGTTGACTAGGATTTTTGGGAGGCGACATTTCCATGATGGCCTTCACCTTAGCTAGGTCTACTTTGATTCCATTGGTAGACACGATATATCTGAGAAGCTTTCCGGATGTGACTCTGAATACGCACTTCTTTGGGTTGAGGTGCACATTGAACTACTCCAATCTTGTGAAGATCTTGTCTAATACTGCCAAGTGTCCTCTTGTGAGTGATTTTGTTAAGATGCCATCTACATAATCTACCATTATGGTGTGCATCATGTCATGGAAGATTGTGGTCATGGCTCTCTGATATGCTACCCTTGCATTTTTCAATCCAAATGGCATGACACACCAACAATAGGTGCCCCATGGACATGTGAATGCGGTCTTGTGTTGATACTTAGGTGCAATTTTGATCTGGTTGTATCCAGAGAAACCATCCATTAGTGACAACATGGTGTGCCTTGCCATGATATCTACAATAATGTCAGTGTTTGGAAAAGGGAAATCATCTTTTGGACAAGCTTTATTCAGGTCCCTGAAGTCATTACATAGTCGAACTCTTCCATCTGGTTTGGTGACAGGCACTCTATTTGAAATCCACTTAGGATAGTCTATCGGTCTGATGAACCTAACATCTAGCAACTTTTTTAGTTCTTCTTTTACCATGAGGGCAACATGCGGGTGCATCTTCCTAAGTTTTTGCTTAACTGGCTTAGCTCCTGGAGCTAAGGACAAGTGATGCATTATGAGATTTGGATCTAGCCCTGGCATATCCACATATGACCAAGCAAAGTTGATTTGTTTCCTTTTGAAGAATGCAGTGAACTCTGGCTTTTCTTGTGCAGTTAAAGATTGTGCCATATGGATCATCCTTGGATTGCCACCTGTATTGATGTTGATCTGCTCTGCTGGTTCCATCAAGATTGAGGATCTCTTCTGATGTGTTAGATTGGGGAGAGGGTCAAGCCTTTCATCCTTCAGCACCTCAGAGAGGTTTTCACGGTTGGATACGTCTTTCATATTTTTACTATTTTCATGAACTAACACTGTCGCAGAGTGGTTTTCACCTTTAGATCTTTCTTTCATTTTTACATTTTTGAGACTGAAAGGCTTGGCACTCTCTCCAAAATAAGCCCTGTAATTGAGTTCTATGGCATAGCAGCCCTGTGATCCCCTGTGGGTATGTGGTCTCTAAGCTCTAGATAGTCTATGATGGCTTCATCATTTTGAAAGGTATCGAGCTCAGGGGGAGTGTCTTGTAAGTCCCAATTTGAGTTCTGGATGCGATAGTGGTAGAGGGTCATTGGGTTGGTCTGGTTTGAGGATATTGATGGTCAAGATGGAGGAGTTAAGGTGGTTATTATAAGCATTGACAATGCCTGCGATGGTACTCTCCACAAGTTGATCTGTCAAGTGTGGTATCATTCTTTCCTCACGAATCTCACTATCGTTATTATGCAAGTCGAAATCTAGAGGTCTAGCCCTTGGACTTTGTCACTCATTAGTTGCATGGGTAGGGTCATACTTATGGACCACATCAATATCTTTTTCATCACAAGATAGTTCAGAGAGACTATCCCATTTATATTCAATGGAGTCAGTCTCACTCCATCCTTGTAGTCGATGGATTTGATCTACTAGGTTAGTAGCAAATGTTTCTGGTTGTTGGTATTTATGATTATATGTTCCTTGGGTCTTTGCTTTTCCGGTGTAACCTAGACCTGTAGTGTCTCAAGCTTTTAATGTATGAGCTTGGATAGGTTCAGTGATACCTTCTTTCCTCAATCCGATGGGCCCATGACCTTCATACCCCATTCTTTGTAATATTGAGAATCCTTGACCATACTGTTCAGTTTGCACCATCGAGTGATGGTCTTGTTGCTTGGATAGACTATCTTCATCCTTATATAACTATTGTAGGATGTCTTTTTCATCACTCTCATCTTCAAGGCTTCCCCATTTGACAAACAGACCTTTAGTAGTTTCTACTGCTTTGGGTTTCCTCACAGAAGGCTTTCCATAGGATCTGGGGGAGAGAGGGAGCTGTGCTAGGCAAAAGGATTGGGCGATTGTGTATTCACTGAGACTGTTATCTTTGAGCTTGAGGTCGGATTGGGGTGCCTTTGATGTGGAAGGGAGTGAAGTTGGGTCAACACGGGATGAAGATGAAGCAGAGGCACGGTTATGGGGAATCACAACGTCAAGTTTAGATTGAATAGAATTGCAAAATTGAAATGGATTGGGATCACATTGGATGGTGATTTCTTGGCCTTCATGGGGGAATTTTATACACTGGTGATATGTTGATGGTACGACTTTCATAGCATGTATCCAAGGTCTCTCGAGGAGAATGTTATATGCAAGCTCCATATCAAGGACTTGGCACACCACATCCTTTACTATAGGTCCCACTCTGATAGGCAAAACAATAGTTCCCTTTGAAGTTCTTTCCTCTTCATCATAAGCTTTGATGGTGATTTTCTTTTTAGGATCAATAGCATTCTCTGAAAACCCCAATGCAAGGATTAGCTTTGAGGTGAAAATATTCAAACCGGCTCCTCCATCGATTAGAACCCTTTTTATATAGTGCTTGTGGATGAAGGCTTCTATGTGGAGAGACACATTATAAGGTTGAGTGATTGACATACCATCCTTTTCAGTGAATGATAGGAAATGAGGTGTGGTAATATGACCTACCATGGTCTTAAACTATTCTTCGGTGAGGTTTGTTGGAACATTGGCTTCTGAAAGAGCTTGGTCAAGTATGGCTCTGTGAGATGGGGACAAACACAAAAGTTCCAAGATGGAGATGTGTGTGGGTGTCAGTTGAAGTTGGTCCAGAACATTGTACTGGTTGGATGGAGAGGATGGCTTGGACGAGACTCCCTTAAGAGTAACCTTTCCACCGCGAGTGGTCACATTACAATACGAGGTTTTATTTATAGTGATTACATTAATATGTGAATCACTCGCTGAAATGTGGTTAACAACATAGTCAAATGATACGTTTGTATAATTCGTGTTGTTAGCTCCACTTTTGTTTTGATTTGATGGCCTTCCCTGCTCATAGTTGGGGAGGGGATTCTTGAATGCTAAGTGATCATCATTAGAGGCATGCCCATCAAGTGATACCTTTTTCTGGTCCAACAAATCTTGAATGGTGTGTTTGAGCACTTGACAGTCATTGGTTTTGTGTCCCTTGTTTCGGTGATATTCACAGAAGTCACTATCATTGCACCAAGGAGGTTTGACTTTTGGTTCATAATCCCACACCATTGGAAGTGTTATGAGCTTATTTGATATTAGCTTCCATAGGGCAGATTCCAATGTTTCTCCTAGAGTTGTGAATTTTATCCGAGGAGGATAGTTTGTAAACTATGATTCGATGTTGCATGGTTTGTTTTGTGGGCTTGATAAGTTGAAAATTGGTTGCTTTGGTGCCACATTTTTGGCATCAACCACCCCATCATTCATGATGTTCTTATTCTTAGTCTAAAATCACAATTTATCTGTGTTGACATTTGCACTAGGAGTGTCCTTGTAAAGTTTGATTTGACCTTTTGCTATCAAAGCCTTTTCAATGAGTAAACCCATCTCAATGACCTTACTAAAAGAAGTAGGGCATTGTATTCGAATTTGGTAGCTAAGGTCAGCATGTAGGTTGTGGATAAACATTTCAAATATTTGTTTTTTTGGTATGTGATGTGGACATTTGCTTGCCAATTGTCTCCATCTTTGTACGAAAGAGGTGAAGGATTCTCCACCCTTTTGTTTAGTGTTACAAAGATCTAACAGTGAGATGTCATGCTCAATGTTGTAGGACAAGTGTGTGACAAACTTATCCACTTGTTTGTTGAAGGTTTGAATGCCGGGAGGTAGTCAAGAGAACCACTCCATAGCTTGTCCTCCCAAGCTCCTTGGGAATAGTCACATGAGATAGGTGTCATTGTGGGCGACTTCAAGGCATGCTACACTAAATTCTCTGATGTGGTCTCTTGGATCACCCTTTCCGCAATATTTGTCAAATTTCGGTACCTCAAACTTTGAGGGGAAAGGTATCATGATCAAGGTCTTGTCAAAACGATATGGTGAGATATCCTCTAGAGAATAGTGTTTTGTTGATGCTCCGGTTTGAATGTCTGCGAGCTATTGTTGCAAGGCTTGGATTTGTTGAGTCAATAAGCCTAGAGGGTTTGTAGAGTCAATGGTCATCTTGCCTTTGTATATGGTTCTTTCCTCTCATGTGGTATCCTCATGGATTCTTTCTTCTTCAGTTTCCTTTAACTCAGTGACGTCAAAGTCTTTGGGGAGCTTAACTCCTTGGTTCACTAGGTGAAGAAAGAATTTTCTAGGGTCTTGGTTGAGCACTTTTTCCATCATGTGTTGGAACTTTCAGTCTTGTTGAGCTTCTAAAATGCCCTCATGAGAAATCTCCTCATCACTATCATGAGGGGATGGGACAATTTTGTCAAATGTGCCTGCCATTTCAAGTTGTATTTGTTTTTGGGATCTAGTTAGGACCATGCAATGCGATTCAGGATGGGGTGGTGTGAGATTGGAAGCTTTGAGAAGGTGCGTTTAGAGGTTACGGTGAAGGGGATACTTGTGGTGATAAGATTTTGACAAGGGTTTTCTTGGATCAATGGTGTCAAATGAATCAGTCAATACAAAACGATAGCCACAAATAAGGATGTTAGGAATTTGATTATTTGATAAGGACTAGCTTTGCACCCACACAACTAGTGAAAGTTCTGAGAGAGAAGGATGATATATCATGTTAGTGGAGACTTTACTAGTGATTGTTTGAGGCTGATACAATCTAAAATTACCTTGTTGTAACCTGGTTTGGATACTTTGACTCAGTTGGGGGAAGTTTTGTGAAGTTTTGGACAAGGTGAGTGTTGGAAAAGCAGCCATGTTGTGGAAATGGAAAGGATAAGTGACTTGCACGGTTGATATAATCTGGGAAACTGAAACAAGGCTGAAATGGGTGCTCGAAAAGATAATTTTTTTTCTTAGCAAATGTATAGAATAGCTCACTGTGATAGATGCATAGAAACAAATGCGCAGGACTGGTAAAAAGTGCATGCGCCAGAATAGAGGATAGATGCGCAGATATAGGTAGCAGATGTGCAAGACTAGTGAACAACAAATGCACAACAAAATTGAACAAATGCGCAACAGGATTGAGCAAATGCGTAGCAAAAAGCAGATGCACCGTAGGATGGAGCAAAAGCGCAGCAGGAATGAATAAATGTGCAGCTCTGTGTTTTTAGTTGATTTTTGACTAATTTTTCAATGTTTTTGGTTTTCTTTGACTGAAAATTGGTCTCTTTGATTTGATTTTTCAAATATGGCAAGAAAGACACAGCACACACAAAGAATTTTTTCATGATTTTTAATTTTTTTAAGATTTAGACTTTTTTGACAAAAACAAGTATGAATCCTAGGATGGCAAGGGCAATATAAATTGAATTCTCACTTGGTTTTTACACCAGCTACACTATTCAAAGTGGATAACTTAGGAACTTGGGACACGGGCTCCCCCTTACAAGTGCACAAACTTCTTTGGTACACCAATTTCTAGGTTCCCAAGGCTCGGAAACCTTACGATTTCCCTGTTATCTCTACTATTGAATCATAAGAACATGAGTCATCTTAGGAAGATGATAATTGCTCTTTCTGGCACCAGTTTATAGGGGATTTTGGCTTCTAAAACAATGGATAAGTAGTAAGGGCAATCGTTCAAGTGGTTATACATGCGGCAGCACTACTCTCTATTATGGAGTCTCCCAACCTTCAAGGGTTGATCCTTGGAGGGTTTTGGGGGAGGTTGGCTGTCAATATAACTAATCAGCACTCATTTCTTGAAGCTTTCACCTCAAACACAATTTATTTATAGTGGATTGGAAGAGCTTGGCGTTAGCTCGTTACCACTTAAGGTTGTTCCCACTTGGATGGAAGGATATCCAAGGGTAGGCCTCTCTAAAAGAAATACATGCGAAATGGTAGGTTTGGCATTCTGGTCACCCAAGAAAGGGGAGAGCATAGGCCTATTATCATTCCAAATACATGAAAAACAATGGTTCTTTCCTTCTATTTAAAAGTAAAAGAATAAATGAGCTACTCTACTTGGGCACACACAAGATTTGTTAACTTTGAAAGAAGAAAATAGAAAGCAATGGTTCAATTTTAGATCCTCCTAGTTGGGACTATGTTTTGGTTGTTGGTGCAACAAGTTCAAATTATAGCATTCCTATTTAGATCTAGATAAGATTTGCATGATCAATCCAATTACTTTCCTTGCTAATTAGATTTATAACGTGAGTTAACAATGCAACTAAATGTCTAACCAGCCCCTAACCTATAAATCAGATCTAAGAATATTCCTGCAAGAGATGTTAGCGTTAGAAAAAAATCACAAGAAATATCTCAAGAACCCTATCAGAACAAATGTGCAGTTACAGAGGATATATGCACAAATACAGAGCACAAATGCACATAATACAAATGTACAGTTACAGAGAATAAATGCACAGTAATAGAGTACACATGCGCAGAATACAAATGCACAGTTACAGAGAATATATGCGCATAAAGAGAGTAAATGTGCAGTTTGAACATATGCGTCGTTATAGAGAACAAATGCATGGTTTCAATGAGAAGATGCACAGATCTTCTAGATGCGTTGTAACAGGGATCAAATGCATGGTTTTAATGAGCAGATGCATAGAAATGTCCTATGTACGAAACCTATCGCACAAAAACTCAATGTTGAGGTTAAATTGGGGCAAGGCCCCATGGTATGCGCCAGAAATGTTACGGGAAAATGTGGAGATAATATCAATAATTAATAATAACCCAATAACTCAATAGAAATTGCAATAATCAAGATTCAAACACAAAGAACAATACCTTGCAAACCTTATTACTTCACAGCTTCCCCTAATCTCAAATTGATCTTTTGTGTGAATGAAGCCCTCGGAAAGCACACTTGCTTTTTTCTTCAAGACGACAATAGAGAAATGACTATGATAGTTCTTGTAATGAAGAGGATCTTCAATACAATAAAAATGGTGATTGCAAGCTATAGATATGGTTTGGGTGCCAAAGGTGCGTTGTGATTCCTGCAGAGTAAGTTTACTAAAAGCTTGGATGATTGAAATGGAAGAATAGGGGTTGTATTTATAGGTTTGAGAGAGAAAAGATCAATGGTTGAGAAAACTTGAACGGATGTGCACGAATAGGGAGAGGACAAGTGTCCTTCTCTTTCATGCATTAGAGGAGTTAACAGAATAAATTGAAGAGTTAATTGAGTGGACTGATCAGTTAACAAAATAGACTAATTAGTTAAGTAAATTGATTGATTAGTTAACTGATTTGAAGTGGAGGATAAATAGGACATGTGTGTGAGGATAAATGCTAATTACATGTGCATGTGGATTAATTGAATTATTTTTGGTATTAATTCAATTTTGGAGGAAATAGATAATTTAAATAAATATTTGGATTTATTTAAATATAGAGAATGAGAAGAATTAATTAAATAATTTGGTATTGTTTAATTTAGAATGTTTTAGAGGATTTATTTAATTTAAAATGATTTTTAGAAGAATTTGGGAAGACTTTAATTAAATAAATGATTTTATTTAATTTTGTGGAGGAATGTGAATCAAATAAATAAATTGGTTTATTTATTTATTGATAGAAGAATTAAATGGAATAAATATTAAGAATATTTATTTAGATAGATTCGTGCCATTTTTAGGTGTATACAATATCCATCGCATGTGATCACAATCATGATCCCTTTGACACTCTTTTATACTATCTTCAACCTTGAGAACATTCTCCAAGGTTGGCATCATAACTTAACATAGGAATTCAAATTAGGTCTGGACCTAAACATTCCTGTGGTTGAAAGGAGTGAAGGAAAACCACAATACACCTTATCTTGGACCTAAATTCATCCAAGCATGCTACACCACACTTTCACAATCACCAAAGCAGTTCTGCAAATAGTACAAACATACAAGGTCAGCCAAACCTATGTAATACAGTGAACTTTTTAAGTACATGTGTCCTCAAGGCGAGATACGGCTCATGGACCATACACAACTCTTGAAAACACTCTAGAATCTTCCATAAACATCTCAAGGCAACCTAAAAACTAACAAACTCTTCCGCAATAGCTTCCACCTGAAGAAATTTCACACTGGAGCACTCAACTGACTCTGTCATATACTGCCACTCAAGAAATCAATTTGTGGACCACCAAACCATGAAAAACTTCAACTAGAGAAAGATATGAACCTTATAAAAACAATTATAGAACTGCAAGACCTAAAACCTCTTTGCAGAGAAATGCGAAGCAAAGACATTTCTCCCAGACATCTCTACAACACTCAAAAACACAGTCTACATTCTGGTGAACACAACTTCCTCTGTACAGTGAATCAAAGCACAAACTTGGAATATAACATCTCTCAACATCTCTTAACAACATATCCATACTATAAAGACAAATCTTCAATATAGAGGAAATGTGGAGCAAAAACATAACACTACTCACTAAGCCAAAAAGCCACTTCACCACACTGGAACTTTATTAATCAAATTTTCTTAAAAGCACTTGGAAATTGACCATCAGAAACATATTCTTAGCATCTTTAGTACTTCCTCAAGGTAACCAAATCATCTTCAACAAAGCAACTCAATCAAACAACAACCTCATTAGTAGACATAGTTAACACCAATGACAACACAAGCTTGTTGACATCAATGACAACACTGCTAACATAGACTTGTTATAGATATTAGTGCTAAGTTATATGTTGGATTGATTGGGTGGCATGATTAACATTGCTTCATGAAATATAATCAATTATTAATGGATATTTTGTGATCTCATGTAAACCTCTAGTGATTTATTTCCCTTTTGATAACTAATTGTCTTTCTAAAAAGGGATGCCTTTTGTCTTTTCTATCCTTGGTAGTGTTGGTTCATTTTATTTCATGCAACTATTATTACTTTCAACAACAATATGTAGTGATATTATTATTATATCTTGTAGTCATTATTCCACCTTGCTAGTGATTAAGGGGTCATGCAATTTTCCTTTTGTTTAGGGGGCTTGTATTTTTTCTTGTATCATGACTTCTCATATTAAACCTTATTGTCATTACTAATCATACATTCATGTGGGATGTTTTCCTACTTGTTGGGATCTAGGTTTTTTTATTCTACTTTTTTATTTCTTCCTTCCACACGGATAGCCATTACCTTAGATGTTAAATCTCCCTTTGCTACATCAAATCTATGGATTGTTCTTTGACAACATATCATTTTCCTTGGTCATTTTATTATGCAAAGGTATTGGTTTCAACTCTAGGTTGCATGGCTACGCTCTAAACTTTCTTAGGTTGATTCATTCATTCCTAAAGGGCATGGTTGCAACTATAGTCCATGAGATGTTTCTTTTGGTTGGCTACTATTATCACTTGAACCTGCACCATTGTTGAACCTAGTTCAACAATTCAAGGATACCATTGGGATGACTTCAAGGTGTGGGACCTTTCTGCTTGAAGCCAAACCTTCAAATCAATGGTTGGTTCCCTATCTATAATAAGTTTTCAAATGTGAAACTAATCCAATTCTATTCTATCATTCATCAATGGAAAGGGGAAAAAAGGAAAAGACTAAAATTGAAGCGGTGATGCACCAAATTTAGTTAAAGAACTCATGCATCAATTTTTTGCATGCACAATATGACCTTGAAATTGTTGATATGTATGCAAAATGCCCGTAAAGTTCTTGTAAAGGTTAATAAATACAACTAAATTCATAGAGGAATTGATGATTCACAAGATGATTTCACATTCTTTCAATAAAACACAATGGAAAAAATGTATGACAAAGGAAAAATCAATGATTTTTATCGATCAAAAGGCATATTATAGCTAATACAGGGTTCCAAAATTACAAGTTCTCCTCTTAGAAAATTAGAGATAATGATTTTGTTCTTTCCATTACAAGGCATATCTATTAGGTACAACATGATAGAGAGAATATAGGGGATGTGTTTGTGGAAAAATAAAAGCTAATTGTTCATTCCATGTTGGAGTCAAACCTTTCTTGGATATTGGAAGACCTTCTCCTACTTTTCCTCCTTGAAGGACTCCTCTTGAGGGTGTGGGAAAAATAGGTTAGTTGAATTCTCCAACTGGAAGACCTAGAAATGCTCCTAAAAGAATACAAACAACTACCTCCACTCTCTATGATAAGTGTATGATGAGGAAATGAAGATGCAACTACTCATACTGGTTATTACTCCTTTCAAACTACCTCTTTCATGAAAATAGGACCTGCTTCCCATCTTTTGCAAATGCATTGACCTCTTATAGGCATGAGAGAAGGAGCTTCCATAATTGAGTTTTGAAACTGCACTTTGAAATCTTTTTTATGACCTCTAATCACCTTACCTTGCATTGAGCATTCTTATAGAAGGTCTTACCATGCCTCAAAAATTTGAACAATTCTTAAAATGAATCAAGTATGTCTTTGGAATGATAGATAGGATTTCCTTCATACACAGGCTCAAGAGTTGAAATACACTGTGTATTTCAACACCAAGGTCTCAATTAGCTTATAGTCCTTTGAGCCTCAAAAAACACAGCTCTCTTGTCCCACAGACTTCTACATACCCTTAACATGCCTTCAACAAATTTGAGAGGTCAACACGTATGCTAATATTCTCCATTGGTACCTCTTAGGCCTTCTTTTAAGCCACTCCAACTTTATCATTCTTACATTTTAGTGGTTATGGTTTCAAACACTCATCCTTTCTTCTACAGATCTCATAACACTTTTGCAAGTTTCATTCTCCTTGACAGAGTACTTGTAGGGGTTCATATGGTAGGTATAGACCTTTGCATTTGGGTGCATTCTTTGCCTCCATTTGATATCTTCATATAGGTGATTGGAAGATACATAAACCTTCATCACCCTTATGCATATTGGTTAAGATTTAGCAATGCCCTCATTTCCCTAAAACTCATTTAGAATATAAGATGGCTTGGTAGGGTTTAATGGTACCATAATGGCCTCTTCAAAAGTTAGACACACCTTTAGAGTATATTTAGGATTTGTCAGAGCTCCATGGTGAAGGTATAGACCTATAAGGAGAGTATAGATCTCAAAGGAATTGGCAGACCTTAGGAAGACTTGATATATCTTTAGACCTCTTGACATACTCTTTTAACTATTGACATGCCTTTAAAATTATGAACAGTCTTGAGACTACTTTAGATAGTACCTCTTAGGATTTCACAGACTATTTGACTAATTTCCTTTCAGCTCAAACTCCATGTTTCTATTCCAACCTAAAGATCTTAATAAAGAATCTAAAGTTACATGCAAGGCTTGTTTGGGTGTATGATAGAGTCTTTTGAGGTTGTAATAGAGCTTCATTATACTGTGCAAACCATGACAAGTTATGCTGACCTAGAGGATGCTTGTACTCTCACAATTTTTGCAAGGTATCTAGGGTTGACAATATGTTTTTATGAAAACTCATGCTTTACTCCTAAACTCCTCTAAGAATCTCAACTTGGCTTGAGTTTAACATGGCTAAGCAGACCTAATAAAACTATGCAGGACTATATAGGTTTTGGATAGTTTGACAGCGCTTACACAGAACTTGACAATCCTTAGAATCTCCAAAATGGCTATACTGACTTCAAATCTACTTAGGGATTCATGGGAGTTTAAATAAGGATATACAAGACCCCCAAGACCTTTTACAAATACTCCTTGATCATGTAAACCCCCAAGACCTTTGACAGACCTGGTAAAACATTGGACAGTCTTGGACAACATGGTTGTGCAAGTCTTTTAGCCCATTGACAAGACTCATGGTTTATGCAAATCACTCAAACAAATGTATATAGGAACAACTAAGACACAAATATAATGCCATAAAACTTTCTTTCATAGTATCAGTGAGTTAAGACATGTTGATGAGTGCATTTTCTTCCTTATATGGATGTGAGCATCTAATGTACACCTTGCACTTTGAAGAGAACCTTTATAAGATGTAACAGTGTTGTCTCACCCTGCTGCATACCTCTGGTAGAATATAGAAGACATACTCTAGACTGATCTTCTTTTGACGACACTATAGACTCCTTGCACTTGGAATATAATGAACAAACTATTATCACTGTGTTCTTCCCTCACAACTACCTCAAACATGACCAACTTGCAGTGAGATTCTCGTAGATTATAGATACTTTATAGGTTTATACAGGCTTAGAAACTCTTGACAAACCCACCATGATGTTTCACAAGCTTATGCACTCTTGACAGGATTTCAATATGTCTTGTATAGATCTGAGTACATCATTATCTCATTGAGCTCTCATGTTTATGTCAATGCATCTTCATGCCCCTTGAATATCATTAGGGATTTTGAAACTTCTGTGTGCTTTTCTAGACTTCATTCTTGCAAACCCTAACAATAATTCCATTATCCTTGATAACTTAGGCATACTTGAATGATTTCATACAACTATATGACACTTTACAAGGTTTTCAAAATCCTTACATTTTTATACAGACTTCATCATTGCTTTGACAAGGCTTCTTGTGCTATCTAAGCATTAGGCTAGGACTACTAAGAAAACCCTCATGGCTCTAGACCATAGATGATCTCATTCCAAACATACTGAAATAATAAACAAGATCTTAGAAGTTGGTGATCCTGCACATTATAGGTCTTGCTAGTCCATGCATACTTGTTGTGATAGTGGCACTATATCATCCAGAGAAATGGATCTAAAGAGGAAACTTCTTCCTTATTCATGATTACTACCTCAACCTCATAGACTTTCAAGGCTTGAAGAGTAATTGATGCGCCTCCTCCACAAACTAGAACTTGCAAGTTAGCAAAAAACCCTAAAAGCCTTCTTTTCTCATGACTTAAACCCTAAAACCTTAAACCTATACTCAAGGAGCTAGATTCATATTCAAACTAGGATTCCCTCCATGAGTATGTAACTTTTTGGGGATTTTGAGGATTTTGACAACTTAAAATTTTTAAATGTGTCATTTTCTATGGCGTAATAACACTTTTTACCTTTTCATTACACAAAACCTCTCTAAAAACCTTTTAAAACTATTTAAGACCCTCATAAAGACTCAAAATACATGATCAATATTTTAAAAGACTAGGAAATGGTTTTTAAACATTCCATAAAGACTCCCATGAATATTTGAGTCTAGAAAACTCAAATAGGTTAGTAACTACCAATAGGATCTAAAAACTTTTTTGCCTAAGGAAACAATTAGTTATTTTCTTATTTTTTGGGAATGAGGATTTGTGTTTTAGCAAAGAGGGAAAGAGAAAAAGGAATAACAAGCTCTATTGAAAGAGGGAGGAAATGGAACTCTATTTAATAGAGTAAAGAAGAAGATGGAAGACCCCTTGAGGGAGAAGAGGGGATTGAGAGGAAGGTTTTGCTAAGAAGCCTTATAGTGAGAGAAGACATAAGTTATAAGAACTTCTATAGTTCCCTATACAAAATGTAATTTTATAAGCAAGTTGTATTATGCTACAATTAGTTAATATATTTAACATAGTTTTGCATTATTGCTTTCATATTTCATATGGATGTCTTTATTGAGTGTTGGGCTGCTAGATTGAGTTGTCTTTCATTAGAATCCCTAGTTTGGGCTACATCAAAAACTCATGTGTAGCTGTCCTCTTTTTGGATGCAATCCAAAAAATGCTATAAGGAGTTTACTAAATTGATTACATAACTTCTTTCGGCTAAGTGGGATGGGACAATTAGGCTTTGGGCCACCTCTTATCTCCATTGTATCCAACTAAAATACAAAGGAGGCCTACATTATTAACCCTAGAACTCAAGGTATATGTTTGATATCTAAGTAGGTCACCTAAGTAATTAGAGGGAATCAACCCTAGAAGATCTTTATTTGTCATAGGGTATATGTAACATCCCAATTGGAATATTAAATAACATTAAACACAAATAATGCAAAAAATCTCATTTCTCATTTTTTATATAAAAAAATCCAATAACATTACATTTGCAATTTCTAGGTACAATACATAATTTCAAAAAGACATGGTCACTTCAAATGCGACTAGAAAATTTTACATTTTTATCATGAACATATAACAAATGGTTGCATTCCTTGTGACTTACAATATTTATCAATTTCATTTACATAATAAGTAATCTTTCTTGTTCACATGTCTCCAGCAGTCAACTGCAGGAGAGAGCATCACCCTGGTGCTTTTCCTCCAACCATAGACTGGCAGTCCCCCACACACCTTCCTTTTGGAAGTGGCCCTTCCCTTCACAAGGGTGTAGATAATGAGAACTGATTCTTTATGCCACCTGAGAACTAGTGAAGTGTCCTAGATAATAACAATCGGGTTTACAACTCTAGTCTAGCTCTAGCTATGTATTACCCACTCTGATTGTTTAGCTATCTGGTACACAGTGAACCTACAATGCAAGTAGTGACTTTTTTATTACTTTGCCCAAAGTTTATTATAATAAGTTGTATGTTCACACACTCTTTTCTCGACTTGGAGACAACATTCTTTTAATTAATAAATCAACACACTTTGATTTGCTTATTCTATATCAGTCTATAAGGCTTAAAATATACCCTTTACTAAGAGACAAGTATAAGGTGAGAGCATATGTGACTTAAAAGCATGCAATGAGCCCCTCTTTGCATCCTTGCAATCTCAGGTCTATGACGACCTGTCAATCCACTCAAAGACTTGTCAACCCAATTTAGTGCTTATAATTAATATGGTATACATTCTCAAGATATACTCGATTCCATCATAAAGTCATTTCTTTTGACATTTATAGACTTCTAAGACTCTTTCCACTAAGATATGTATGCCTTAGTCTATGAATATATATTCAACTAACTTCTTGTCGATATAACATTTTTCTATATAAAAATGATTATAATATTGCCATTATGAGGTAAAAACATTTTATGATAACTATTGACCCATCTTGGCCAAAATAAAAGATTGGTTTCCTCTTTAACCAAAATACAGGTGGTATATGAGAACTCTCGATTGCTCAAAATAACCAAAATCATAATGCTAATATTATCTACCTCTACTACATAAGTTAAATAGATTATTTTACAAGATTATTCGAACAAGAAGTCTATTCATATATAGTCTTAAATTATTCAAGTCATTGATCTTTCATAAGCTATCATCTTTCATAATTGATAAGAGTGATGATTCCTCTCTACTTCAATCTATTATAGCTCCTTTAGGATAATACTATGATAATATAACTCTATTAGACTTCGGTCTTTACTACACATAAAGCAACGAGTGTATTCTCGGTCTGCTATCAACTTAATTGGTAAGTTTATATCATAGACAACTACATGTATGTTAACATTCTTAAATTGACCTCTCACATCCGACAACCACCAAACATTCAGCCTTTACTAGATTTCTATTCAAGGTATTCTCTACATATATTCTTGAGGTAAATCCTCTTACATGGTATGTTCCTATAAGACTACAATCTTATCATAGGTTTATAGGCTGGCCAATATATAACATTCGACCTTTACATAGGTCTAGATTTCATTTAAACCTTCTTTTAAAAAAGAATATATGTTAATATGACAACCTATCAGCTTAATAGCACTGTCATCTCGATCATACTACAGACCGAGTTCTATTTGATATGAGTGATATCTATTATCACTGTAATCTGCCTAGAACAATAACCACGGTTTTCTAAAGGCATATAACTCAATACTACATTGATATAAAATGTCATTCTTATGAGTAGATGTGTATATAAACCTTTGTCAAAGCATACATTTATATACATGGAATCTTTATTTTCTACATAAAACATTTAAAACATTTAAGCATGTGGCCTCTTGAGGCTTGCCAGTAATAACAATGACTTCATACATATATTTTAATGCTATAATGTCAATAGTTTTCTACTGGTTCTTGGCATACCTCAACATTGCAATCGACACTCCCATATGATCAAGCTTCCTCTATCTATTCTAATCTTTTAATCCAAGAGATATATCCTTCTCTCTCCCTCGACCAAGATCACTTAATGCTCTAACATCCACTCCCTGCTAGTTATAAAACAGTTCATGTATAGTTATTTCCCCCCATCTCTCTCAACCATCTGTGGTTTAGAGAGCTTAGAAATAGAAAATATGGAGCTTTTGCTCCTTCCAGTCTTCCAAGCATCTAGGAAAGATTACAATGAGAGTCTTCCAAAGACTCTACTTCTTTTTACCACAAGCTAGATATTTTAATTTAGCCATAATTAAGTTTAAAAATATTAACAATAATACACCTATTTCTTAGATGTCATTAATGCATTCTTTTGAATGCTTCTATTATGCTATTTACAAGCGCAACTATCGATGATGAAGTCTAGCAAAGTTGACATAGACCTCTACAATAAGATTAGACTTATTTGGTTGATTACTCACGTTGACTTGACATTCATAGTTGTACACAACCTTACTGATTGTCAACATAAAATTCTAAGCCATCGGCATGACGACAACAATATTAAACAAATATAAAATAATCACAATGTTGAAAATATTACTGGGCTGACCAACAACATATAAATTAAGACTTAATATGATATTGACTTAACCTCTAATGTGAGTGGGTGTAGGTATTCCCAAATAGCATAAGGATCATTGTATTCACACGATCTAGCACCCTCTCCATGGTGATACTCTCTCTCCTCATCTTGGAGGGGGAAAACATTGTTCTTTCATCCACCTCAATCGCACAATGGTAGTTAGTCCATCACATTATTTAACCACATGCATATTAATAACGTCATAGACAATTATTCTTTGCATATAAAATAATATAAATCAAATGCATTTTCTATTCTAACATAGCATTACTTTCCTCATATTAATTTTACTGACTAACTATCTGCCTTCTTGAAATAAAATGATACGTATGTTTAAAAATGGGGTGACATATCTGTCCCCTTAGAGATCATCACCCTCGACGATTGTGTCCATAACAAAATAAATATAAAAAATATGTTCTTTTACATCATGTTTGCATAAAAATATGTGGAAACTTTTGATAAAAATCATTGTAATCCTCCCAGGTAGCATTTTCCTCCAAATACTAGTCCCACTGGACCATGCATTAAGTAACCTCTCTGTTATGCAAGCGGAGCTTGTGTACCTCAAGCACTTTAAGAGGCTCAATCATGACCACCCCTGGGTCCTAGACCTAGAGAGCATTCCAATCAAGTATATGATTAGATCTTGATATATATATTTCTTCAAGTATGATACATGGAAAACATCATGCATTCAAGGAAGAGCTAGTGGTAGAGCTATCTTGTAAGCATCTAGATTAATGACTTCTAGGACTTCAAAAGGTCCAACATATCTAGGTGCTAGTTTGGAAAACTTTTTTAAACTTAATTGGGCTCTTATGTGGTTTGACTCTTAAGAGAACTTTATGTCCTACTAAAAATTGTTGGGGTGTTCACTTGGCATCAACATAGCTTTTCTATCTATCATTTACTTCTGCCAATCTTTTCTTGATCATCTTTACTTGCTCTTCCATCTTTGAAAACATTTCTAGCCCAAGGAAAATCCTATCTTCTAGCTTATCCCAAATTATAGGAGTTCAACACTTCCTGTCGTACAATACTTCAAAGGGAGCCATCTTAATTGCAGAATGATAAGAGTTATTATATGCAAATTCAACTAGTGGAAGATACTCTTCCCACTTATACTATTGTTCCATGCAATACATCCTCAACAAATCCTCCAGTATTTGATTAACTCCCTTGGTTTGACCATTTGTCTCTAGATGATAGGTTGAGCTTATATTCAATTTGTTCCCAAAGCTGAAATCAAGGTCTACCAAAACCTTGAATTTATCCGAGCATCTCTATCTGAAATTATCTTTTATAGAATTCCATGCAATCTAAAAACTTCTTGCATGAATTTCTAGGCTAAAATAGGCGCTCCATCTATAAGATTATTAGGTATAAAATGAGCTACCTTAGAAAGTTTATCCACCACTACAAGAATAGCATCATGCTTATAGTGTGACATCCCTAGACAAAATCCATACTGATCACCTGCCATTTCCATTCAAGAATATCATGAGGATACAAAAGTCTTGTTGGGTGCTGGTGTTTAGCCTTAACTCACTAACACTATAGACATCTTGCCATAAATATTGTGGCATCATTCTTCATTCCCTTCCAAAAATATAAGGGTTTCACATTAGCTAACAACTTTCTCACTCCAAGATGTCCTGAATATGAAAACCTTGGATAAGGACAACATTTCCATCATCATCTAGGCATTCTATTATTTTGGAAAGACAATTACTTTTGCCCTATGTTAAGATAACCATTTCAGCCCTAAAATGACATCATAAGACCCTAGAGGTGCTACATATAGATCAACCTCTGAGGAAAAAGTAGTTAGGGTTAATTTGGCTTCAAACAAGCATTGCTCTACCTGAGCTCTTGACTGGTTTGAAAACTCTATTGTTGATGAATTAGCCATGAAACCAGCTTTCCTAGACATCTTATCAAGTATTCTAGGATACACAAAAATTCTAGTTGATCATGTATCTATAAGAATAGAAATTGGGGTTCCAAATAGAGTACATGTGGTTTCAATAGGAGTGACCTAATACTTAGCTTGATGACTATCTAAAGTAGCATGAATCCTTTGCTAAAAAGCTATTTGTTATGAAGGTAAAGGATTGCCTCAATAAGAATTCCCTTGACTCTTTGTGGGCCACTTTTTAGAATAGTTATCACCTCCACATGTAAAACACTCTCCAAGAGGACCTCTCTTTCCTAAAGATCAGTTGGAATTATCATTATTCTTTTTAGGATTAAAATCCCTATTTTTATCCTTGGATCCATTCTTTTTATCTCTGGAGCTTTTACCATAGTTTCTCTCTCTAGTTTCCTAATTCTTGCTTCTCTTTTTGAAGGATGTCAAAGGATGACTCCAGTTAGATTTCTTTCAAGATCCTTCTTGATACGCAGATATAGATTTGAGATTTTTCTCTTGCTTGATGGCTTTCTTGAAGACTTGGATCAGGTCCATGGACGTCCACTTCTCTAGCAATCTGAGTATTCAAGCCCATAATAAACTTCCTTTTTCTGAATCTCTCATCCTTCTGATATTGTGGTACATACTTCAACAATCTAGTAAAATTTTCCCAGTATTCAGTGAAAGTCATATCTCTTTGATGCAGATTTTGGAAATCTGTTAGTTTCTAATCAAAATACAATTGGGGCAACCATATTTTCTAGAAAATGACCACGAACTAATCTCAAGTTAGACTTAAGGAACTCAACCCTAATTCTATTTTCTTATTCATCCTCCATGTGGATGCTTCTCTTGCTAACTAGTAGGCTCCCCACACTGCCTTGGTGATCTCAGAGTAATTCCTTATCTCAAAATATTTTTCCATCTCTGTTAGCCAAGCCTTGGCTACATCTCCACTCATAGTTCTATCAAACTTAGGAGGTATAACTTTCTTCATATCTTGGGCTAACTCATTGGTAAGACGAGTTTTTTCCCCTTTTGTGAATCAGAGAGTCTCGTTTACTTACTCTCGGTTCACCAAGAAAAATGACTTCATCTCTATTCTCAGAATGGTGTTCTTGATTGTTTTCTCCCATCTAACTTCCTATTCTAGGGTTTGCAATCTTTCTTTTGTTTCATTTAAAACTGACAAAATTTGATCTAGTTTTTCCATAGGATTATTTTCAGGATCTAAGACGCTAAGGCTCCCTCCTGGTTGATTTCTAGTTTGTTCCATAACAATACTTATCCACTCCTAACTTTTGCATAGAAATTTATCAAAACATTGAACTTTTGACTTGCTATCATAAAATTGCAAATTCATAAATACAAAAATTTAGAGATGCTTCACATAAACATTTTTTAATACTAAAAGCCAAAATTTTACTTCATTCACTCTTTGGATTTTTACATCGTTATTCAAATACAAAACTTTTCTATTTTTGTGTATAAGAAATGTCTACATATCACTTTGTGACAAAGGGATTTCCTTGGGTTCCTCCTCCCTATCAGAATCAAGTAACACAAACTTTGTGGGTGGGTGTACTCATGAGTACTCAATCAACACCTCTTTTCCTATTATAGGCACATCTTGACCACACCCGGAAGGAATATCACGATGGGTGGATGGTTTACTAATCTTAACAATAGTAGGGGTTGGTAATACTTTTGCCACCTCAATCTATATCCTCCTTTCTAGGCAAATACCTTTGAGTGCACCAACTAGTGTCTCAAAATTAGTGAGCTAAGCTCCTTTTGCATAGTTCACTGGTTCCTTCATTTTTGGCTCAGGAGATGGCTCTTTCCTAATGGTGATCTGATGCAGGAGCATCCCTGGTTCAAGAGCAATCTTGCATCAACCCAAAACATTTGCATTTCAGTTTGTTTGTAGTTTGTTTCTTTTCATTTTCTAGTTCAGTTCAGGCAGTTCAGTCGGAAGCAACTTTCAGCTTTTGGTCTGGTATTTGGCCGCAGTTGTATTTCACACCTTGCAGATCTGGACTTAATATCTACATTCATTCATCTACATCATATCAAGAATTCAGAGCATTTGGATCAGTTACCAGAAAGATATTGCTATCAGAAGATCAACTATTTTCTCAGAACAGAGCATCCTGACAGTCTCAGACAAATCAGCTGAAGAAGAAGGCTTGCGGATCATTCCTTGACTTGTGGATCCTAATGACACATCATCCAATGATCCTTGGTTTGTGATCGACCTTCCCCGGAGGTCCACACGTTGTTCCATTCATTTGAGGAAGTGTTCTATGCATTTAGGTCCGACCTATCTGTGAACACGTTACAACTCTTCATTGGAGTTTGTGACCTTCCTTGGCCAACACGAAGGAATCTATTGATCTAGAAATGATATATAAAGATGTAATAGATCTTTAGAAAAGAAGTTAGCAATTGATTCATAATCCTTAGTTTAGATTTGTGCGAAGAAGACTTCAAAGCTTTATCTTGTGCATGTATGTAATTAGGCCTATGAGCTCTAAGCCCACATGTTGCCGGCTGATCTCTATTTGAATTCTATGATGTACTGAATGACTGAATCTGCATTTGTTCCATTTCTTTGAGTTGTTTTCGTTGTGTTTACTCTTGTTGCATGGTCCAGAGAGTTCATTCTATGAACCCTCCTACCGTGACTGCACCATGATCTTAGGCATATCACTAGGTTTTGTTTTCTTGGCTTGCTTTCTTGTCCTTCTCTTTCCTACCATTCTAGCACAAGAACAATCATTTTATCATTAGCCTATCTTTCCAATCTTGTGAAACCTCGTAATGAGCTCCAAGGTCCAAGTGCTAAACCTAGTAGCTCTGATACCATGTGTAACATCCCAACAGGAATATTAAATAACACTAAACACAAAAAATGCAAAAAATCTCATTTCTCTTTTTTTTATATAGCAAAATCTAATAATATTACATTTGCAATTTCTAAGTACAATACATAATTTCAAAAAGATGGTTGCTTCACATGTGACTAGCAAATTTGACATTTTTATCATGAACATATAATAGATGGTCACATTCCTTACGACTTGCAATATTTATCAATTTCATTTACATAATAAGTAATGTTTCTTGTTCACAAGTCTTTGGAAGTCAACTGCAAGAGAGAGAGAGAGAGAGAGAGAGAGAGAGAGAGAGAGAGAATCACCCTGGTGTTTTTCCTCCAACCATAGATCAGTGGTCCCCCACACACCTTCCTTCTAGAAGTAGCCCTTCCCTTCGTGAGGGTGTAGATAATGAGAATCAACTAATTTTTTGTCATTTAAGAACTAGTAAAGTGTCCTAGCTAATAACAATCAGGTTTACAACTCTAGTCTAGCTCTAGCTATGTATTACCTACTCTAACTATTCATCTATCTGGTACACAATGAACCGATAATGCATGCAGTGACTTTTGCAATACCTTGGCCAAAGTTTCTTATAATAAGTCATATGTTCACACACTCTTTTCTTGACTTGGAGACAACATTCTTTTAATTAATAAATTAACACACTTTGATTTACTTATTCTATATTAGTCTATAAGGCTTAAAATATACCCTTTACTATGAGACAAGTATAAGGTGAGAGCATAGGTGACTTAAAAGCATGCAATGAGCCCCTCTTTACATCCTTGCAATCTCAAGTCTATGACAACATGTCAATCTACTCAAAGGCTTGTCAACCCCATTCCGTGCTCATAATTAATATGGTATACATTCTTAAGCTTTACTTGATTGCATCATAAAGTTATTTCTTTTGATGTCTATAGATTTCTAATACTCTTTCCACTAAGATATGTCTACCTTAGTCTATGAATATATATTCAACTAACTTCCTGTTGATATAACATTTTTCTATATAAAAATGACTATAATACTACCATTGTGAGGTAAAAATAATTTATGATAACTATTGACACATTTTGGCCAAAATAAAAGATTGGTTTCCTCTTTAACCAAAATATAGGTGGTATATGAGAACTCTCGATTGCTCAAAATAACCAAAATGATAATGCTAATATTATCTACCTCTATGACATAAGTTAAATAGATTATTTTACAAGATTATCTAAACAAGAAGTCTATTCATCTATAGTCTTTTATTCAAGTCATTGATCTTTCATAAGCTATGAGATTTTATAATTGATAAGAGTGATGATTCATCTATACTTCAATCTGTTACAACTCTTTTAAGATAATACTATGATAATATAACTTTATTATACTTCGGTCTTTACTAGACATAAAGTAATGAGTGTATTCTTGGTCTACTATCAAATTAATTGGTAAGTTTATATCATAGACAACTAGATATATGTTAACATTCTTAAATCGACCTATCACAGTTAATGACCACTGAACATTCGGCCTTCACTAGCTTTCTATTCAAGGTATTCTCTATAGATATTCTTGAGGTAAATCCTCTTATAACATGGTATGTTCCTATAAGAATACAATCTTATCATAGGTTTATAGACCAGCCAATATATAACATTTGGCTTTTACACAGGTCTAGATTTCATTTAAACCTTATTTTAAAAAAGAATATATGCAAATATGAAAGCGTATCAAATTCATAGCACCGTCATCTTGATCATACTACAGACTGAGTTCTATTTGATATGAGTGATATCAATTATCACTGTAATTTGCCTAGAAAAGTAACCACAATTTTCTAAAGGCATATAATTCAATACTACATTGATATAGAATGTCATTCTTATGAGTAGTTGTGTATATAAACCCCTGTCAAATCATACATTTATATACATGGAAACTTTATTTGCTACATAAAACATTTAAGCCTGCGGCCTCTTGAGGCTTGCCAATAATAACAATGACTTCATGTACATATAGTTTAATGATATAATGCCAACAATTTTCTATTGGTTCTTGGCATACCTGAATATTGTAGTCAACACTCCCCTATCGAGCTTCCTCTGTCTATTCTAATCTTTTGATCCAAGAGATATATCCTTCTCTCTTCCTCCACCGAGATCACTTAATGCTCTAACATCCACTCCCTACCGGTTATAAAGCAGTTCATCCATAGGTATTTCCCTCCCATTTCTCTTAACCATCTGAGGTTTAGAGAGCTTAGAAATAGGAATATGGAGCTTTTGCTCCTTCCACTCTTTGAAGCATCTAGGGAAGATTGCGATGAGAGTCTTCCAAAGACTCTACTTCTTTTTACCACAAGCTAGATATTTTAATTTAGCCATAAATAAGTTATAAAATAATTAAAAATATTAACAATAATATACCTATTTCTTAGATGTCACTAATGCATTCTTTTGAATGCTTCTATTATGCTATTTATAGGCACAACTATTGATGATGAAGTTTAGCAAAGTTGACATAGACCTCTACGATAAGATTATACTTATTTGGCTGATTACTCACATCAAATTGACATTCATAGTTGTACACAACCTTACTGATTGTCAACGTAAAAGTCTAAGCCATCGACATGACGACAACAATATTAAACAAATATGAAATGATCACAATGTTGAAAATATTACTGAGGCAACCAACAACATATGAAATTTAAGACTTAATCTGATATTGACTTAACCTCTAATGTGAGTGGGTGCAGGTATTCCCAGATAGCATAAGGATTATTTTATTCACGCGATCTAGTACCCTCTCCACGGTGATACTCTTTCTCCTCATATTGGAGGGGGAAAACATTGTTCATGCACAACGGTAGTTAGTCCATCACATTATTTAACCACGTGCATATTAATAACGTCATAGACAATTTTTTTTGCATATAAAATAATATAAACTAGTATATTTATATTTAAAAAAATATATCTAAGGTACGCTAAGGGATATCTCTTTTCCATAGTTTATTTGATTTTCTCACTTTTTTTCTTCCATCATTTTTATTTTTTAATTTTTTTTGGTTTGATATTTTTGGCGATTTAAAAAGAAATTGATAATAAGAAAATCATTAAAACTATGGAACTAACAAGAAATTGGAAAAAATAAAAAATAAAAACCAAAAAAGAAATTGGAAAACATAAAAACTAAAAACAAAAAAAGAAATTAGAAAAAATAAAAACTAAAAACTAAAAAAGAAATTGGAAAAAATAAAAATAAAAACCAAAAAAGAAATTGAAAATAAAAAAATCACAAAAACTATGGAACGAAAAAAGAAATTGGACAAAATAAAAAATAAAAACTAAATTTTAATTTTTTTGTTTTGTTTTTAGATTGGAATCTTATAAAATTGCACGTAATCTTGGAATCTTTGAGCTCTTCAACTATAAAAAAATAAAAAATTAAAATAAATAAGATTCCAATATATAAACAAATAAAAAAATTAAAATTTGGTTTTTATTTTTCATTTTGTCCACTTTCTTTTTTCGTTCCATAGTTTTTGTGATTTTCTTATTTTCAATTTCTTTTTTGATTTTGATTTTTTATTTTTTCCAATTTTTTTGGGGTTTTTTTTTAATTTTTTCCAATTTCTTTTTTGGTTTGATATTTTTTGGTGATTTAAAAAGAAATTGATAATAAGAAAATCACAAAAACAAATGGAACCAAAAAAGAAATTGGAAAAAATAAAAAAAGAAATTGAAAATAAGAAAATCGCAAAAAGTGGACAAAATAAAAAATAAAAACCAAATTTTAATTTTTTTATTTGTTTATATATTGGAATCTTATTTATTTTAATTTTTAGATTGGAATGTTATAAAATTACACGGAATCGAAATCTTTGAGCTCTTCCACTCCACCCCTACTTTGAATGTAGGAACACCTCTCGGCGTAATCAAATGCATTCTCTATTCTAACATTTAACATTACTTTCCTCATATTAATTTCACTCACTAACTATTGTCTGCGTGAAATAAAATGATAAGTATGTTAAAAAATGGGGTGTGACAGTATCTATGACATCTATGAAAGGGAAGTGGCTCAAAATCAACTAGCAAGAGGAGTTTCTTTAGCCCTAGTCTTCTAGCTTAAAGCATATGCTCCTTTGACAAGTGGCTCAAAGTCTACGCTCATAAGAAGATTGCATCCTAGAAAATTATATACATTGCTTTTTTAAGGTTTGTTTTAGATTCATTTTGATTAGGTTATTATAAAATGATAAATTTATAAGTAGTGTGATTTTTGCTAAAAGTTTATATATATATAATTTAAATTTTGTTCAGTTCTATACTGACTTATGTAAGATTGACTAAGAACACATACCACTCTCATCCAAACCATATATTAAGCCATACAAAAAATATCTTTTGAATTAATGGATTATCATACCTATCATTAAAAATAAATGCTTACTTTATTTTTATTAATTATTAATCGAAAATAAACAATTTTATTTTAGATTTTTTATTAGATTGTATCTTTAATTTTACACCCGTCTTAGCTATGAACTCTTATTCTATTCTCTCGTTTCCTTTATAAATAGCTTCGATCAATAAAATATGTAAGTAATCTTTTACCTATAAAGAATTACACTAAAAACTTTCGACCCTATACAGAAGCTCACGTATTTTGTAAACCATATGCATGGTTTTTTAAAATATTATTACCAAGTGATGGTGATAATGCTTATAAGCATACGATTG